>MU388783.1:0-199058 GCA_022578815.1 Xylariaceae sp. FL0016
GAAAACGCCAGGTGGAAGGACGTGGACGACGATTATCGAGTGTATCTCGGCTACAGGGACTGCTTTGCCCCCTTTAGTGATTTTCAAAGGGAATTTTTTGCAACAGCAATAGTACCCATTAGATTTGACCCCATTTAGGGACTGGCTATGGGATAACCAACCAAAAGGGTGGACTAACAACGCAATTGGGTTGGAATGGCTTCGGAAAGTGTTCCTAAAGCGTACGAAGTTATTACGTCCCTTACAGGCCAGGTTGTTGGTTCTAGACGGTTACGGAAGCTATATAACGATGGAATTTATGTGGGAGTGCTTCCAGAATAACATACAACTGTTATTTCTGCTTCCTTACACTTTATACGTACTTTAACCACTGGATGTAGCGGTGTTTGGGCCCTTGAAGGCCGCTTACCGCCACAACGTCGGTTGTGCCACTTTTTTCGACGATTCTTTTGTTGCCGGCAAGCGCAATTTCCTTGAGTGTTACCGTGAGGCTCGTACGAGGGCCATTTCGGCCAAAAATGTGGTTGCTGGGTGGAAGGCATTTGGTTTGTGGCCGGTTTTAGTGAAGCAGCCACTATTGAGCCCGTTGCTGTTGAAAAAGCCAGCAGTTACCGTAGAAAACATACTAGCAACACCTTAATATGACGGCAAAGCTGTATCATTAACTTCTGGACCTTCGGAAGTGATTTGGACTACCCCTAAGCACTTTGCAGACCTCCACCGGCAACTGGACGCTTATGTTAGCACTTCAGAGGGGTTAACCACCCAGCGGCTGTTATTTTTAAAGGTCGAAAAGGCCTTCCTTGAAAAGGACGCGCAATTGGCTATAAAATGCCGTCAGAATGAAGCCCTGGAAGCCAGGATTGCGGCTGCAGCACCCCGGCGAAGGAGGAGGGTTGAGGTCAGCCCTTAAAGCAAATTTGCGAACATTTACGACATTCGACAAGCACAAATTGCCGCTGGAGATGTCTCAGGTAATTTAAAAGATGCTCCGGATTCTGACGATTCTAACGAACCCCTCGAATGTATCGTAGTGGCCGAATTGGGGTCAGAAAGTGATGATGAAGATGGAGGGTGATTATCGTGGGGGGTGGTCGGTTATGAGGGGAGTGACGTTACGGGCGTCAGTCCAGCTCATAAAATTCCTTGGAATTTTGTCGCCGATCTAGGACTGCTGCCGAGATAGACACGATAACGACGCATTTGGCGCCGGGTGCATCCTAGCGGAGTGACTATAGCTGCTTAGAAGGATCGTCGGCAGCTTAAAATCTGACAAGATAGGGGTTGCATATTATACGTTCGGTGTCAGAGTAGTGAACTCATATGGTTCAAAAAGCATCGTCTTGCTGTGTTGGAGATCTAGCTATTTGCACGGCTGTCTCATATGGTGACTCTCAGATAATTATCTTGTCGAGTCCATAATACTGGTATGCTAAAATTCATAAAGTGATTACCATAGTCACTGCTATATCTTCCGATAACTTGATAATAAGGAAGTCAAGTACTTCACGTGGACAATGCAAATGACCGTCAATAATATGCTCCCCCTTTTGCGCTACTCGAGCGGTGCTCAAGATAGGACGGCCGCGCTATCAACGTGTCTTGATGACGTTGACGGTTTGAAACGGCTTCCGCCAGTACACCGCCTGCAGTAAGGTAGGTATGGTCGGTTTCATGCTGGCATAGCATGCCGTACCTCCTACCGATATGATCCAGTACCTGTCTCCATGTTTCTAGTACTACCTACTTACTTAGGTAAACTGGGTGAACACTGGTACGCGCGCAATGTGCGAACTTGACAACGGGACTAAACTTAATACAGAAAGCTATGTGGCCATTTCTACCTGTTTGAAGTATTGCTTTTTCTTTTTTTTTTATTATCATTCTTCATTATCATACATTTACCCTGGCTCCTACAATTTTCGAATCATCACTCATTCCGAAGCGTATAACTTGGCCAAGGGCTTGGTCTCGATGCTTCACCAATCTGCTGCGGCGATAGGCTAGCTACCTGGCTATTGGTAATCGGTAGACGTCTGCCCTTCCCCGGCTTTTATGACCGAGTTACTTCCGAAAGGAGGAACCCGGAGTACATTTTAATCGCCTCTGCAGGTACTGACGCTCATTTGAGCTGGACTTGGCAACGCCGAAATCTTCACAATCCTCATGCACAGTTTGAGTAACCCGGGATCGATCTCGTGAACGACAACGAAGTCATCACACCAGAGTTTTTGCTGGGTCATCAAGAGAATCCATGCTTGTTGTATATCGGATCTCCCGATATACAGATTAGCTTTTCCATTGTTGCATCCACGGTAATTAATAATACACCTCGACATAGGTACGAAGGAAACCCTCCACCCCCAGCTAAAGCAAGCAGGTACCAAAACAGTTTCAGGTCGGCCGGTATACAACAGCAACTACCAGTGTCAACTCCACCACAAGGTAAGTCATTGTCCAACGCACGGGTTTTCCTGCTTTTCTCAATGCCTCTCATCGTCGCATCCTTCTATGCGCTAAGCGGCTCGGCGATCCTACGAGGGAAAACAGGTCGGATTATACGTGCGAGTCAATACGAGTCAGTACGCAGCCAAACCAGCGTCCCATGTTCAGTGGGTTCAGTGGGTATGGCGGCCCGTCACGCTACTGCATTAGGTGCTTGCCGACCTCGTAGACCCTGCAATGTACGTGCGAGTCAGTACGTGCATGGCCTGTACGTAGTACTTATTATACATAGCAATGCCAGCATCCCTTGTTCAGCGGGTTGGTGGGTACAGCGGCCCGTCACGCTGCTAGGTTGTATTGACTACGTGCTCGTCCGTCTCGTAGACCTTGCCATGTACGCAATGCACGACGTGCCCACATCGATGAGGCCCAAGTTGCTGTAGTAGTTCGTTCTGGTGCGGGTACCTACCGCCCCGTAGCGTCGTCTGGAATGCAGCTTGATTAGAAACCATGAATAGAATACGTAGTCTAGGCAGTATGCTTACCGCGCGATGCCGGATTCACAGCCAGCATATGGCATCTGTGGCTAGGGGCGACGAAAGTAACGAATTATAGCATCACAAGGACTAGGGATGCTTACGTTTGACGGAATATCTCTGGAGCGAAGCGAGGGAACGTATTCATTTTCTCAGTTGGCAGGAGGTTTGGGGGAATTGGGTTAGAAACGGCTTTTGATTGAGGATAAGATTGCGTACTGGTCGAGACCGTAGCTTTCGTTCGTCTTTTCCGATAGCGATATGTACGTCTTTGGATATCTGTGCAGAACGTACCGCCGGGTGTTTCGTCGCTTGTCGAAACGCAAGCTTGGGAGGGTGGTGGTGGTGGTGGGCAAGGTGTTTTCACACTACGTACGCTAAAGAATTGACCCGTGACAGTACATAGCTAGGGTTGATAACGGACCGTGCCGCACCTTTGTTCTCTAGCGGCATGAAGACATGGCCTTATCAGTGGATGATAGCTCCGAGATCTGACGCCAATCGAAGTCCAGGGCATCATCCTTGGCTGGCTTGATCTGCTACAGTGTGACGACTTAGTTCTGCTCCTGTCGCTCAACAGTCTTCTCTCAGTTGCCGGAGCTTGATGCAGATGTCAGCCAGATACACCAAGGGCGCCAGGCGCGATTGCTAGAATAACAAAGTGGGTGAGGTATAAAGAACATCGTGAATACTCACGATAAAGGACGGCGAACTGCCGGGTAGCTCCCGTCCACTAGTTCCTGTCTGCCTGCCCTGTACATAGATGTGCATATGCAGATCATGGTGTGGGACGCTGGCTCCGATATGGACCCGCCCTAGAGCGACGGCCCCAGGGCTGTCCAGGTGGGTGTGGGCAGCACCGACGGTTAGATGATAGCGGGGGTTGGCGGGGGATAGCTCGGTGTTAGGGCTGTGGGCTGTGTACTTTATGTAGCAGCAAACCCCGGTACGTACAAGGTATACCTAGCCAGCAACTTCCCTACCCCTCACATCATGCGTACAGACTCGAAACCTCCCACGAACAGCTCGTAGCTGGACACCCTGGCTGTTCCTTCTGAACGTCTGTTGCTGAGGCCGTCATACTGAGGCTGTCACCTCTCTTACCTCACAGCAAGGGCTTGTCCCAAGCTTCCAACTCTTTCAAGCGCGGGTTCCGCGGGCCAGTCCGGGCGACTCTCTACATTTGAAGCTGACGGATTGACCATGCCCGGAAGAATAGTCTTCAAGTTCGGGCACAGCCGAGTTACGTGATTAAGAGAACATCAACTCTGGGCACCATGTTTACTACTTTCTACGGCATGGCCCCAGCGACTGAAGCTCGCAACAATGGCACTATGAAGAAAAACCCGGCCGGCCGCCCCAAACGAAGCCAGGTTAGACGAGCTTGCGACTGGTGCAAGCTGATGCGCATCAAGTGCGATAATTACCGACCCTGCTCCAACTGCCAACAAGCAGATCGCGAGTGCGCAATCAGTGGTGATAATCAGTTTCGTTCTATCGCTGAAGCCGTACAGTAATCCTAACCCTGCCTTTTCCTGTGTCTCCCGGGTTCACTCAGGTGTCAAAGACGGCAGACTGACTTGTAACGCGATCAATAGAGAAGTCAAGCGACTTCGCGCCCAGGTACGCGAGTTCAGGGACAATCACAATGCATTGTCATCCTCCGCTCCTGAACCGGCACCCAGCGGTCAACAACTACAACAACATCAACAACAACATCAACAAAAACCCGGACATAGCCACACAGAGTCTCAGCAGGGACATGCGTCACCAAAACAGGAGGACACACAGCCATTACAACAGCCACAGCTTCAACAACAGCAGGGGCGCCATCATGATCACGGTCAGCAGCAGGAGCAACATCAACAGCAGCAGCAGCCAGAACAATACCAGCACTCACCGCAACAGGATGACCATGGCCATGCACGACATGATTCCTCGATACATCAAGAGACAAAGGTGACTGGATGCTCGACACCCAGATCAATATCCGGACAACATCGCGTCAGCAGTCTTAATACTGCCAACCTGACGGCAACATCACCACTGTCTCCCGCCAATACGCCGGAGCCTTCGCTCTACCCGAACAAACACAGTCCAATCACAGATAGGCCGATACACACAGCGGCTTCGTGCGACGGGGTACGGGTAGACTCTATACCTTATGGTATCACATCGATCACTTTCTTCCTTACTCATATGAAACATTTTCTCCAGGCAGCTCGGCCTCAACTACGACTAGAAATGGACCTGGACAGCACCTCCACATCCGCCGGCGTTTGTAGAGCAGCGGGTTCACGGCCTGCGCCCGAAGTCCATGTAGACTACTCGAAACAAGAAAACGCACCCACAGGCATTAGCGCGAATTATAACCACGGCTGTCTTCCCCGTGCCCAAGAGACCTTGTTTCTCGACCTGTTTTGGCAGACGCACTACTTCAGCTTTCCTATACTAAATGAGGCCCAGTTCCGAAGAGATTTCAAGAACTTATGGAATGAAAGCCCTCCTGGAGGACCTCGAAAGGCGTCGCCGCTCGTCGACATTGTTCTCGCATTGTGCGTCCAGCTGGGTGGGTTTCTGATGAGTCACAACATGGATGGCAGTAACTATCCCCAGCAAAATGAGTTGTCAGTCGAAGATCTCGGCACCCCCTCTCTAGGTGGCTTGCAATATTATCAGAGATGCCAAAGCACCATGGACAAGACGATAGACAGTCCATCTATAGAGAACGTGCAAAGCTACATCTTCAGCATTGTCTATCTCTACGAGGCAGGGTTGTTAAACCGGGCCCAGGTCATGGCAGGTAAAGCCATTATGATGGCAACGATTCTAGGACTGCCTAACGAGCCACCGCTCCATCTGCCCGAACCACAGAAAGAGGTTCTCCGCCGGACATGGTGGAGTTTGTACATGATAGAAACAAAATTGTCCATGGAAACTGGCCGGCCGCCGATAATAAGCCCCTCGTATTCGACATGTCGTCTGCCATCGGACTCCAAGGAGGTTGCCAAGTGGCTCGGGCCTCACTATTCGTTTGACGACAGCTGTCCGACCTGGTTGGGTTTCCAAACGCAGACACTGCGCCTTCTGGACGCCGTTCGTTCCGTACGCTCGAGTTTTTACGCCAAATACGACGCCGTGGTGGGCTCAAACGGACACCAAGAGTTCGTGAATGACGCCAACGCGCGCGAAGAGTGCGCCTGTCTGTTGGCGGAGCAGATGAAAGAGCTCAACGCATGGGCAAAGCAAGTTCCACAGGGATATCTCGTTGCTCGGCGCGATGGCCTGCCATTCTCGATGGATCGTAACCCGCTCGAGTTCGAGGTCGATATGATCATCCACTGCCAACGTCAGCGTCTTCTCCTGGAGCTCCAGTACCATCATTACTGCATCAGCTTATACCAGTCCTTCATTTGCTTCAGGATCGCAGAAGACGAGGAGCTAACTCCCGTATCCGACTCAAAGGCAGCGGCAGCTCTGGCTCATGCCATGACGTTGACAAGCATGGTTCACCAGACGCTGACAAACACGGAGGCTTTAAGCGGGATATATCACGTCTTTCGATGGCAGAAGAGCGCCCTCTTCACCATGCTCGGCTTCGCGTACAGCTTTCCCCTCAGCGGCGCTGCGGCGGCGACCCGTAAAAGCATAGGTCTGGCCATAGATGTCATCGATATGTACCAAGCTATCTTACCTGAGGCCAAGACAGTTGTCGATACTGCACGTGTTCTAGCTGAGGACGTCAATTCCATGATTTCCTCCCGTTTCGGCACCGCAGCTCGTACCCGGTTGTCTTCGCCCGCTTCGCCTCCGAATTCGACGGTTGTAGCAGCAGGGGCGAATCCAGATACATCTTCCATGGTTTCGGCAGCGGCAGCGGGCACACTAGACACCCAGTCCGACGTGTTATCCAGAATGCACCAGACGATGACTCACATGTCGCATCCCGTTGCCGCACCCCTGATAGACTCGGGGGCACCTGGTCAGCCAGACCAGAACATGACATCAATTCTGTCACCGTCTGCTACGGATAAGATGCTCGACCTGGGTTTTCCCCAGGAACTGGGCGAAGAGGGCGCAAACGTCGAAGCGATGGATATGCTGTGGGCTAGTTTGGCTCCCGGGGGCGATGCATTGTTGGGCATGGACGCGTGGGCGTCTATGGGTGACGCGCCCATGATGGACGGTCTAAATTTCGGCGAGTTGAATGACTCTTTATAAGTATGGACTTTACTCCTTATTTCCCTTATTATTGGTCATGAGTATTAATGATTTCGTTCCGGGAGCGGGGGGCGCCATCTGTCGCCCCGAGGAATGGCTGTTTGGAACAGGTTGCTGTGTAGTATTGGGATCTATTGTACGACTTTATTGTCTGTAGATCAACGACGTAACGAATGGAAGTCCATTAGAAGTTCTCCGACCGTTCTCATTTATCGTCTGCCTAAGTACTGACCTGAAAGGGACGTAGACTGCCTGAAAGTCATACCACGGGAGAACGCGAATGCCGGAATCCAGTCATCCTTTTCTCATGGCCTCCTCCCCACATCCCCCCCCCCCGAATCTCTTTCGTGTCGTATCACTGCTCATTATTCTCCTTTTTGCTCCATAATGCTGAGAGATAGATCAGGGCAAAACGGCCCTACAATTGATGGTCATGAAGCTAATGGAAATGCTGACAAATCTACAGCGGTTCGCAAAATCGTGGTCCCTTTGAGCATACTAATGAGATTAAGTTTGTCAGTAACTCATGAACAGGTATCGGGAGTATCACAGTCGAGGCTGTTTATAGCGTACACATGAATGGCCGTCCTCGTAGCGGCAATCCCGGCAATCCGTCGTGGCGTCCGGGTTCGCCAGGTAGCCGGTGGGTGGCCTTTGCTCAAGAACCCCGGCCGCAAGCTCGCCGCAGGTAGTGTCGATCCCCTGGCTGGGGTCCGGAGGTAACCGAGCGGCGGGCCGACCATCAGGGGCATGAAAGGTGAGAAGATAGGGGTTTGTATGCCCCGACTTGGTCGGCGCCCGAGGGTCGAGGCAGGCAGGCCATGTGGTTGAGCGGCGCATTGCCGTCACGGGGGCTTGGCGATGAAGGGATGCGGGATCGCGCCAGTAATGCAGCAGCCGTGTGAGGCGTATTTGTGGTCGTGAAAACCGGGTGTACAACGGCACCACGTACGTGCGTCTCGGCGAGCAGTGTCGGGCGAAGCCACCGTCCCTCCCTTCCCGCAGTCACCCTCTTGCAGCGCGCATTTACGGGCAGCACACGCTTCGCTCGACCTCCAGAAGTAGGCAAACGGGTGGCGATCAGCAGCGTCCTCCGCATCCGGCGGGTGGCTGTCTCTTTGCACAGCTCGCACGGAATATTTTTTCGCGGGGTGCTCCTTTGATCCGCAAGGCGGTCGAGCACCTAGCACCAAGAGGGGCACGAGATGCGTGCCACCAAGGCCGCTGAGGGGACGCCTCTGTTCTCCATGCGAGATGAGATCGAGTGTTGTGTTCCTCCAGGCCAATGACCTTCCGTTGTGACTAGATGGATACCTCGTGTGAGTCTGAAACCACTTGTGGTCTTTTTGTAGGCACATCTATGTCACCCCATCCTGCTTTTCTCCTCATCCGACACTGCAGACTCTGCAATCGCCTCGGTCTCACGAGGCTCGACCTTATGGAACACCGAAGCAAGATGACCGGCGGGGAGCTTCTTGCGTACCATCCCTAGACTGAGTTGAGAATTTCTTTTAAGAAAGCAGAGTTGATCTCAGCGTTTCCCTACAGAGTCGACATGTAAACCCGTATTTTTCTTTCGGGCACGCCGCTCCGGATGCAGGCTATTTCCCGGGTGAGGCGCCTCAGATCGCACACATCTCAATCGTACCCGGGGCCGCTCGGTGCCAGATCAGAAATGCTACGAGTATAATGCAGATTACCAAACTCGTTAACGATGGCAGATTCGTACGTGTCGTATAAGGGCTGCATGGAACGGGGAAAAGAAAAGGAAAGCGAGAGCGGTCTCTTCCTGTCTATCTCTGTCCTGATTGGAGTGCATACCCACATTGTAGTACTTGATCCAGAAGAGCCCGTCCTGACCTTGAGGCCTAGGAACATATAGTCCAGTATACAGGACGAAGAAATTGAATATAATACCTACGGGAAGCACGGTGCAACTCATATTAGGCAATGCGAGGCCAGTAGCCCGGAGCAGCATAAAATGCGCCACGTGGAGGACGTAGGCTGCGCAGAACCAAGAAACAAAAGTACTGAGGGATATTGTAGGAGACTGCGATGATCGTCCGGGAGACCTCTGTGAGAACAAGACCCAGAGCATACTTAGGCAGAGAGACGGTCGAAGCTCTGTTGATGATAGATCACATCGTACAAGCCCAGGGTTACGTAATGACAGGCATGTCCCGGCTGAGGCGAGCTGTCAGGTCAGGGGTTGCAGCTGTCTGCAGGTACAGGCGCCGGAGGCTATACTGAGAATGGGCAGTGCAGACTCCGGAGTCGCCAAAGCGGAAGTCAGGTATTGCTCGGTGTGCCCCCGACCCATCTCCCTGGGACCCAATAGGAGCATGAGCAAGTGAAGCGGTGTGGTGCGAGCTCTATAGCGTGTTTCTTATAGGCTTGCGTGACCAGTTGAGAAGCGTCCTTCGAGACACCGCTTCGTTCGTTTGTGGTGGTTGACCACGCCATCCAGGCACCGTCATGTGCTCTGGCCTCTCACAAGCCTCTAGGAACACAGGTACCCTGGGCGTTTCTGCAGGTGTACCTTAAGTACTTTATAGCAAGTAGGCACTCCTACTAATCAGGTTCTACCTGACTCTACTCATGTGCACATGCGGTAAAGTCATGTCTTCGAGTCCACGTTGGAAAGGTGCTCCAAGAAGGGCAGTGAACTGGGTCGGCATAACTTCAATCAACATCATTCACCACCTTCTATAGAGCTAGATGATATGTTCTATCTGTTAAACCGTCCTGATAAGTCTCTAGTTCTCATCATTCAAGTACCTAGCTTGCCAGGAGCATCGATGGGATGACAACCCCAACTCCCTCTATAGAAATCGCCCAAGCCTTGCACAGCAACCATCATAGGTACCTCATCTGTTTCTTGAGTGCCATAAAATAGTCAGCAAAAGTCCCCTTTGCATCATCGTACCTGATGGATGAGCACATGTTACGTGAAACGAGTAAAAACATCACTCTCAGCCCGCGCGAACTCCTGTAAGACCGTGGCCCGAATCTTCTCGGACCGCACGACAGGCTTACAGCCGTAGTCCTTGGAACAATATAGGAACCCATTGTGATAGCCCGTAACAGGGTCCGAGTCAATCGGGACCGGAGTGCCATCTGGCCCCTTCTGGGGCTCAAACTTGAAGGCCCAGATCAACTTAGCAATAGACAGCAGCATGTTTCGCTCCGCAAGGTACATGCCGGGGCAGATACGCCGCCCGGCACCATACCCATAATGGTCGCGTTTTGTCCAGTCCCCTTTGGCTATGTACTCTGTCGCGAGCAGCGGGTGGTCCTCGTACCGCTCCGGTTTGAACTTTTCCGGCTCCTCCCAGACCTGCGGATCCATGTGCATGCCCCAGGTATTCAGGATGATAGTTGTGCCCTTGGGGAGGAATTTCCCATCTACCCAGTCGTCTGCCACAAGTTCAGGGTCAGCGCGCTGCTGCTACAGTAAAGTAGTGGTAGAGGATGAGAGGATTCACTTACCAGCCCCCAACGAATGAGGGAAGCACAGGGGCAGGATCGGCCGCCAGCGATGGCCTTCCTTTACTATCATGTTTATATAAGGGAGCTGTTCCATATCGTCCCACTGTGGGGAGCGATCCTCGCCCACGACCGCCGCGATCTCATGGTGAGCTCGCTCCTGGATCTCCGGGTTGAGGATGAGGGCTTGGACGATGGCCAAGATCAGCGAGGAGGACGTATCGGAGCCTCCTTCCATGAGAACGCCGCCAATGAAGCGCAGCTGGTCACGCGGTAGCTGAATCTTCTCCTCCTGATCTAGGACGACGTCCATGAAGGACTTTGCATTGTGTGTCTCTCGCCGCTTAAGAACGAGTTGCAGGACGTCCTCATACAAATCCTCCATCTGCTGACCCACGGCCAATGAGCGTGTTTTGTAGTTGCCGAATAACTTCTGAGGGATGGCTTTCAACCAGGGAAATATGTCTACCGGGGGCGTGTTCCCGGTCTCCATGAGGACCGACCATGATTCCATAAGGGTGTATAACCGGCTCATGTACTCGGCATGTGGATGGGGGGTGCGGAAGCCGAAGACTGAACCTGGGTAAGCGGTGTTTCACCTGATCGTAGAGGACCACCTACCTATAGAGTTGCTGATACTATTACTGAAGCGTTTCGGATGAAGCATATGATCTTCTGGGAAAAGCATATAGTCTCGAACGAGCTGAACTGCTTCGGCATCAACAATAGATAGGTGCTCCCGCTCCACCATATTCTCTGTCAAGTGCTGGTGGATAAGCTTTCGAAAGGTCCTCCATTTATCGCCGTAGAACATGACAAGAAGGTGGTTTCCTTTGGTGATGAGATCGTGGGCGACGTAAGACGGCGGTCGATGGCTGTATATATTGGCCTTCTTATCGAGAGTACTCTTGCCAATACTGCGGTCCGTGATCACTGCCATGGTGGCACTGCCCAGTTTGAGTGTGTAAAGACCACCATACTGGCGAGCCCATTCTGTGAACCTGTATCATTTTTAGTAAATTCCCAAGCTCAAGGCAGGGAACTGGAAATGGAGGCATACTGGATGTGCGTGTAGTTCTTGGGGATCAAGTGGAGGTTCCCGATGAAGGGCAACGTCTTTGGCCCTGATTATCTTCAGTCATACGTCTATGCCAAAGAGAAGACATCAGTCTACTCACCGGTGGGCATGTCCTTCCTGCGGTGGCCATAAGTCAATGAGCCATATACTATGTACAGAAGGCCAACTACTATGCCTGCAAGAATGGTCAGGGGCGGCATAACGAAAAGCTGCGCGGTTGGGCGGTAAGTGGATCAATAAAATATGACGACGTCGTCTTCCTCGAACGTCACGGGCGACAGATGCCAGGAACGATGGTTCGAGGCAGAGCAGCAGGCCGCGGCAGGCCTCTTGCTCTGTCTCAAATACCGCTGTCTATCTTGATGTATATGTCCAATGAATGTCATGCTGACTGAGCTCACGCACATGGCTGGCGGAGCTCTGTCTATTGTGCTGACAAATAGAGCGACAGACCAATGGGGTTGGCCTCCATAACCAAAGGAGTTCCCGCGATGCGTCTGCAAAGGGAACTGCGGGTTTTTCGGAGACCGCTTTCTGTTCGGAGACCTTCCCCATTCGATGGCACTGCATTGCACTGCGATGTGTCACATTTCTCATCGCGGGAGCGTTTTGCCTCGAAGCCGGAAATGTTGAGTATTGGTCAATGCCATATCATCAAGGTGGTGGAAACCGATGGTTTACGGTCAAGCACCGCGAGGGCGCCTCTATCAGTGAAACACCTCAGTAGCAACCATGGGCCCGCAACGCATTGATGTCCATCACCACTTTGTCCCGCCATTCTACGCGCAAGGTGAGTGCGCTCACTGGTCGCAATCGAGCTGAAAGGGCCGTGGTTGACAATACGCAGCGCTGAAGGAAGCCGGCGGTGACCCCTCGGGCTGGACTATACCCGAATGGACGGTAGAGAGAGATATCCAATTCGACGACGAGGAAAACATCTCCTTCAGCTTCTTGACTATCACGGCACCAGGGGCTGGTATTCTCCCGCTTGGTGACCAGCAGGCGGAATTCTGCCGTATGGCGAACGAGTATGCGGCGAAAGTTCGCTCAGAGAAGCCGAAACGCTACGGCTTCCTCGCCACCATACCATCGCTTCTGGACCCGGTCTCGGCGCACAACGAGATCATCCACGCTCTCGACGTACTCGGGGCGGATGGCATCATTCTCTACACCCGGTATGGCCGGGGAAACCAATACCTCGGCCATCCGGACTTCGCGGCCACGTGGGACCTCTTGGATTCCCGCAAGGCCATCATTCTCGTGCATCCTACGCACCCAGTCGACACCAACCTGGTGAACGACATGCTCCCTCAGCCCATGATCGATTATCCACACGAGACCACCCGCACGGCCATGGATCTGATCACCTCGGGAACAATCCGATCGCACCCGAACGTGAAGATCATCCTCTCGCACGCCGGCGGTACTCTTCCCTACCTAGTGCTGCGACCGGCGGCCATGCTGCCGTATGTCCCATCTGCCAAACGCCTCTCGGCCGCACAGGGTGAGGGGATGCAGATATCACCGGAAGCCTCGATCACCAGTTTCATCGAGGATGCGAAGAGTTTCTACTTCGACACCGCGCTTTCGGCAGACCCGCTGCAGCTAGACCTCTTGAAGAATTTCGCGAAGCCTGGACATGTCCTGTTTGGCAGCGACTTCCCATATGCCCCTACACCTGCTATCAAGCACATGAACAAGCTGATGGTCGAGTATGAAAAGAAGGATAAACAGTTCGTGGATTCAGTCAGTTTCGGTTCGGCTCTCAAGCTGTTCCCGCGTCTATCCGGTACTCTGCGCGTGGGCTATCCTGATGTCAAGGCTTGGTCTATGATTTAGTGCATGTAGATTTACCTTGTCGTGTTCAATTCATGAATACCATTGTTGACTGCTACGTCCATGAGCATTGATAAGGATACTTGCGTACCTACATGTCATGATTCCCAGTGAGTCGTAGGTCCAGATAGCTCATGATTCAAGCCCTCAGTGGCCAGTGGTCTTCAAATCTGTTGGATCAGAGTATTCTTGTGATGTGTCGCTATTCACCATAGAGACTGCAAACCGCGTCTTTCGACAATGAGTGACATGAAGCTATACCAGTATAATCGTCATGGGACGTTGATTTCTAGCTGAGCTAATATGTAAGGGGCTTTGCTAAGAAGGCCGCAAAGCCAATACAAAGAAGAGAGAGGGTCCGATTCATTATTGCCAGACTAATCATACTTGGCAAAGATCTCTCCGGCTTTCTCGAACTCAGCCCTGATGGTCTCGGCTCTCCGCTCCGACCTGACCGTGATCCCACACTCGTAGTCCTGAACGCACTGCAGGAACCCAATGCTGGACTCGATCTTGTCGCCCGCATCACCCGTCTTCCTTCTGAAGTTGAAGCCCCACAGTAGCTTGGCCATGGCGATGAACAGGTTGCGCTCGGCCAGATGAATCCCTGGGCACACACGCCGGCCTGCGCCGTAGCCGAAATGGTCGCGGTCAGGCCCGTCACTGGTATATTGAGATGCCAACTTTGGGTGAGATGCGAAGCGCTCCGGCATGAAGTCTTCTGGCCTTTCCCAGCGCTGCTCGTTGTGATGCATCGCCCACACGTTCAGCACCACGGTCGAGCCCTTGGGTAAGAAGTGGCCCCCCACCCAGTCATCTAACCCGTGGATATGTTAGCAGCGGTCAGATGTTCATCTTCTTACGGAAAGAAACCGTGTATTTGGATGTTACCTTCTGCTACGGCGTGAGAAACGCCCAGTGGACTGACTGGCCGCCAGCGGTGAGCCTCTTTGATCATCATGTTGATGTACGGAAGGCGAGGGAAGTCGTCCCACGTGGGAGAGCGGTCCTCTCCAATGGCAGCATCTATCTCTTCCTGTGCCCTATAAAAGTGAACATCTCACGTTAGTATAGTCCAGGCAGCGAACCAGGCCTGAGGAAAGCAAAAGCTCACTTCCTTTGCACATCGGGAAACTCGATCATGGCCCGGATCATGGCAAGAATAAGTGACGACGAGGTATCAGAACCGCCCTCCATCAAGACGCCTCCGAGGAAATACAATCGGCCTACCGAGAGGCCATTCTTTTCATTTTGGTCTAGCACGCGGTCCATGAAGGAGTCCCGATGGATCCCCGACTCGCGTCGTCGTCGGACCTGTCCGAGAACTTCGGTATAAAGTCCCGTCATCAGCTCGCCGACGCCGGTGGCACGCGATTTCCAACGCCCGAGCAAGCGCTCCGGCACCAACTTGAGCAGCGGGAACGAGTCGACTGGCGGGGTCGCACCCAGCTCGAGAATCTCACTCCATTCGTTCATCAGAGAAAACAGGCGAACCATGTAATCGCTCTCGATATTTTTTGTTCGGATTCCAAATACTTGGACGTTCAGTCAGTCTCTAAAAGGCAGCCCAGCAAAGAGCCCTTTGGACATACCTAATGAATTGGTGATGCTGTTGCTGAACCGTTTAGGGTGCTCCATGTGATCCTGAGGCGCAGTCATCAAATCGTACATGAGCTGCGCGGCCTCGGCGTTCTGAAGCCGAACATGCTGCTTCTCGCACATGGGCTCCATGAAGTACTGATGTACCAGCTTGCGGATGCGTCTCCAGTCGTCGCCGTACTGCATCAGCAACAAGTGGTCCCCCTTGGTAATGAGGTCCCCGACGTAAGAGACGGGCCGATGACTGTACAGGCTGCTCTTCTTGTCGAGGAGCTCCTTGACCATGCGCGGGTCAGATATGATGAATGTTGTGTTGGTGAAGCGCTTGAGCGTGTAGATGCCGCCATACTGCTTCGCCCACTCAGTAAAACTACCAAGTGTCAGTGATCTGTCGCCATCTTCTGATTGCTGTCGTGCGTACGTACATGAAGTGTGCGTTAGACCTCGGAATCAGGTGCTCATTGCCAACGATAGGTCTTGTTGGGGGTCCTAGTTTGCAATTAGTACCATCTTGTGCCGTAAACTCACAGATTTACATACCTGGAGGCATCTGGGGGTCACGGCGGCCGATTCTGAGAAGTCTGTTGAGCCCAAAGGCTAAAAAGACCAAACAAACAAGCCATGTTGCTGGGGATGAAATAGGTACTGGCATCGCTAATGCGTTTGACATTTTCACTCGAGCGTGACGATCGTCCTGCACTTCGCAAGCGTGAGAGTCTGCCACAGATTGAGAAATACTCGCCTCAAGACTCCCAAGGATTAATACTTGATCGAGATATCGCCGAGCCAAGACAATTTCTGCAAAGTCTATCTACTACTGGATGTCTATCAAAACGTCGACTGCCGGTAATGTTATAACTAGGGTGCGTATTACTTGTCGACGAATGGCCCTAACTGTCGTTGTATAAACCGCTGTAACTTCTAATTACAGCATGGGGAATCGAATATACCATCTACAACAACTGGCGATAGCCTACTATTCGTCGGGACGGGTGGCGTAGTGCCTTCGACTGCGGGCTTGGCTCCGACTCCGACTACCCCTTTTAGAACCGGAATATGATGTGCAGGTCACCGCAGTATTTGACGGAGTTCATGAAAGTGGGACTACTCAGGTAAGATACATCTGTGAATCCTTTTGAAGACATTATCAAAGTGATTGCCTCTCGCCATTGAGCAAGATCTTTTGTTAAGGATGGCAATACCCGATTTTCTAACTGTATGTCGATGACTGAGTAAGCTGTGACCTCATCAAATAGCTTTCACTGCTCAGCTCGCTCAGACTCTTTTACATATGGTATGTCAGTAGTGAAGAGTATGGGTCTCATAGCATTGGGGTACGGTGAATTCTTGATAGGCTACCTGGTTATTTGGGGAACATCACGGGAATGAATGCGAGTTTTGACCGGTCCTGAAACCATCACGCATATGACTAAATCTTTATCTCTTTCGACTCATACACGGAGACTCACAAGATCTTCTCGTTCTGAGATGAACGGTGTAGTTCAAAACAAGGGTGCCTCGGGAATGACCCATTTGCTCCTACTACCGCTGGGAATACCACGACCTCATTACAAGCGAATCAAAGTATTTATTAAATGGAATCGGTCTTTAAATCGGTAGCTCATGCGCATTAATGCTCTCGAAGAGTAAAAGTCATGTAGTTAGTGTCCGGATTCCGCTGTGACTGTCCGCGACTTTAGACCGCTAGCGCCAGGGCCATCAACGTCCGTCTCGCTACTCGCACCATTCACCCCATCAACCCGCTTCGCACCATTCACTGCACCATAGCGCGCCATGAGATCCGTCGTCATCGACTCATATTCAGCATTGAGGGGCTTGCCCACGTCCAGCGCAACCTGTTCCTGCCACGACCTGGCACTGGTGTACGACTCCTCGGCCAGGTGGCGCTGGAACCACGAGCCCTTCATCTTCGCTACCGCGTAATCCCAATCGGTGGTATATTCTCTGAAGAACGGCTTGTACCCCAGTAAGCCCCCGATCCACCGACCGAGAGCCACGCTTCCCCAATACCCGATAAAGCGGCGGAAAGGCACCCAAGCGGGAGGCACCGAGTATGCGTCACCTCCATCCTGAATCTGGAGTCGAGTTATATCAGTGACTATCAAGGGAAGGGCGAGGGGATGCAGAACGCCCAATCAACTCACGGCAAGATATTGGATGAAATTGAGCCCTCCGTCGTGAAGCAGGGCATCATGCCAGTAACCATACCAGTTCTCGAAAAAGATGCGATCCAGCTGGTAGTCCATGCCGCTGTCCGAGGCGCTCAGGTAGACCGTCATGGGGCCGGGCGAGTCCGGGTGGATGTAGAAGCGGTGGATGCCGCCTGCCTTGACCGAGATCTCGCCGTCCTCGGGGTAGACCTTGCGGTGCTCGCCGTTGAGCTCGATGCCCATGATGCCCGACTCTACCCGGAAGTACTCGGTCTGAAACTGGTGGAAATGGAGCAGCGGGCCCTTGGGACGTCCGGCCGACTCCACCAGCGCCCGGAGATTCTCGGGGATGGGGCCATCGAGCTTCTGTCTGTAGGTCTGGCGGAAATAGAAACATCGACCGGGTGGTGGCTCAAGGAACTCGGTCGTCAAGAGCCCGCCGAACCTGGGAATGATGAGTCAGCTGATACCTACATGGTATGATCATACGGATGACTAGGCGTACTTGACGATTGTTGTCTGCCCAGCCGAGTTGTGATACGGCACGAAAGGACGAAACAGTGGCATGGTTGACTGAAATGAACGAGACCAGGGACTAGAGATTGAAATTGGAATGCCAAGTTGCTGAGGCTCACGAGCATGTCTGTATTGGATTCAAAGTTAGTTTATAGTAGAGGACTATCTAAGTCGACTGTATCAGTACTTGAGGTTTGTGAATGTAGGTCGTCTTCAATCCTCAACCATCATACGACGCCACCTGACGAAGCTATTGCTAACATCGTTATCACTTTCATATTCTCGATGTTGGGTAGAATAATCAGCAGATACATGTCTCGGCATGTGACAGTGCAGCAATACGACTGGATACTACACGTGCCATGTAACATCGGATCTAGTCATACGTCTAAATGGAGTTTGCGGCCTTATACCAAGACGTCTGAGAAAGGTCGAGAACGTCGCGCTGCAGTATAAAAAAAGGGGTACGGGTGGTGGGAGAGAACTCCGACCGCCCCAATCGGGAATGATTGTCATAGTTCCCGGAGATAGGTTAAGAAAGCATAGATCTTCAGAGCCTCCAAAATGCAGTCTGAGTTGTCGGATGCATCTAAAGTAGTTCCCCTAGACCCCTGTACCTGGACTGATCATTGATTGGTGATAATGTTACATCATTATGGACTTCATCAGATACTCAGAAACGTGCTCACAGAATTCAGAATACCATACTTGTGATACTTGTGAAAGATATTGGATCACCCTTTAGCGAGATGAATACTATAGAATGAGCATGGCGCTTACCTACAATGAAAACCTATTCCGATGAAAATGCTGATGTATTGTAAAGAGGAAATCGTTATGCTGGCTGTAAGACTTTATGAAACATGCCGAGCGGTTAAAAATGATCTCGAGGCCGACCATGGGTGATAGTATAATTCGACGTATCTAAAGATGTCCGTAACATGTGAATCTGGATAACTCCGGTGTCGTTTTAGAATCTCCAAAGAAGGCCACGTCGTTGATCCCGAAGACGAGAGCGGCCATTCAAGCCGCAGAGTTTGTCAAAGGTGTCTCTGCACACGGGGATGCTCTGATCGGCTATCCGCACCATGACGCCTTTGCTGTCTTACCTCGAAATCGTAGCCGCGGGATCCTCTCGGTAGCTGTATCAAATGCCGCAGGCTCGCAGTGGATGTTACGGCGAATCGCGATGGGGAAAGACGTGTTATCCGGGGTTGACGCGAGACGTGCCATCGTGTCTCCGGAGGCCCTGGGCAGCCCCTTAACCCGTTGGGAAGACGAACTTGCATCCTCGGCTATTCCCTGATGAGTAAGTCCAGCATTGTGTCTGTAGCCGGCAAGAGATGCTTTGCGGTTGGTGTGAAGCGAGATAAGGCTTCATCAGCAAAACAGGCCCGGAAGGGAGATACAGACACCGTTAGTCCGAGAATCGCCGACTTCGCCACCAAAGAACTTAAGTCTTTGATAGCGATGATCTCTGGACCACAAGGAGGACTCAGAGGAGATGTGTTGAGCCAATCCGTTAAGCTAGACAATGGATGCAAATAACATAAAACCGTCAAATCTCCCCCAGAGAATGATTGTGAGCATATGAGTATGATCGTGTTGACGGCAACGAAAACCACTCCATCTTCGAAAAGCCTGCGTACATCGTCATCATGGCCAGCACCAGTACTACCCCCTCCAGCAGACACCTGCCGGAGACCTTCACGCCTGGTCTCACCGACAGCTCAGCCAGCGACGTCAGTGATACTGGTGAGACTGTGAGTAAAAGGCTTGACCACTGCTGCCAGAAGCAATCATTAACAGAGGGTTTCAGCTCCAGGCACTGAACGATGTAGCCATCGTAGGCATGGCCTGCCGGGTCGCCGGTGGCATCCACAGCCCAGAACAGCTGTGGGAGTCCATTCTCGCGAAGCGAGACGCCTCGTCCGAGATCCAGCCGTGGCGCTGGGAGCCATACCAGCACCGCGACTCCCGAAACCCAGCGGAGCTCAAGAAGACGACGAAGCGCGGATACTTCCTCGACCGCGTCGAGGACTTCGACCCGGCCTTCTTCGGCATCTCCCCCAAGGAGGCCGAGCAGATGGACCCCCAACAACGCGTATCGCTCGAGGTCGCGTGGGAGGCCTTGGAGGACGCCGGGATAGATCCCAAGTCACTGTCCGGCTCCAATACTGCCGTCTTCATGGGAGTCAACTCGGACGATTACAGCAAACTGTTGCTCGAGGACTTGCCCAATGTCGATGCTTGGATGGGCATCGGTACGGCATACTGCGGGATCCCTAACCGGATTTCTTACCATCTGAACTTGATGGGTGCCAGTACAGCAGTAGATGCGGCCTGTGCCAGCTCGCTCGTCGCGGTCCATCATGGACATCAAGCGATCACCTCGGGTCAAGCCAAGGTCGCCATCGCAGGAGGAGTCAACGTGCTCTGCGGTCCCGGTCTGACCCGGGTACTGGACAAGGCTGGGGCCATCTCTCCAGATGGTTCGTGTCTGTCTTTCGATGACGACGCCCACGGGTACGGACGAGGTGAGGGGGCCGCCATTGTGATATTGAAGGAGTTGAGCTCCGCCATAAGGGAAGGCGACAACATCCTTGCGGTCCTGAAGGGGGCAACCGTCGCGCAAGACGGCAAGACGAATGGCATCATGGCCCCGAACGCAAAGGCACAAGAGCTCGTTGCTCGGCAAGCGCTGCAGCAAGCCAAAGTCGATCCGAGCACGATCGATTATGTCGAGGCACACGCAACATCGACGCCGCTTGGCGATCCGACCGAGGTGGGCGCTATATCTGCTGTATACGGCCGGGGAACAAGTCGGGCCAAGCCGGTTGCTATCGGTTCGGTGAAGCCCAACGTCGGCCACCTCGAGGCCGGCGCCGGTGCGGTTGGGCTCATCAAGGCTGTCCTGTCCATGAATCAGGCTCAATACCCGCCCCAGGCAAACTTGAAGAAGTTGAACTCTAAAATCGACTGGGACACGTCGTTGACGCGGGTCGTGCAAGATGCTTCGGAATGGCACGAGCCTCTCCGACATCCTCGACGGGCTGCCGTATGCTCCTATGGATACGGCGGTACTGTTGCCCACGCAATCATTGAACAATCTGGTTCAGGGCTCAGTCTGTCCGACGCGATTCGACCCACATCTCTGAGGGATTCTCCCGTTGGCTCCGTCCTCTTCGTCATCTCTGCACCCCAAGAGAAGCGACTTGCTGGCCAAGCCAGAGCGCTGGCAACATGGCTCGACAGCACCATCGGCAAGAGCCAGGATTTGACATCGATTGCAAACACGCTCGCACTCCGTAGAGCCCATCATGATTACAGGGCTGCGTTTATCGTCAAGTCTCACGAACATGCTATACAAGTGCTCAACGCCTTTGCAGCAGGCGAGAGTGAAAAGGAGTTCTCTGTCCAAGAGGCCAAGCTGGGAGCCGACGTCGAGAAGGGAGTCGTCTGGGTATTCTCAGGGCACGGTGCCCAATGGAAGGACATGGGCAAAGAACTCCTCGACACAAGCCCCGTGTTCTGCCAAGCCATCGAGCCGCTCGATCATATCGTCAACGCCGAGAATGGTTTCTCTGTCGTCGAAGCGCTGCAATGCGGCGACTTTGTCGACGCGTCTGATCGAGTGCAGGTGCTCACGTACGTCATACAAGTTGGACTCGCTGCTGCCCTTCGAAGCAAAGGCCTTCGACCGTCAGCTGTCATCGGCCATTCAGTGGGCGAAATTGCAGCCGCTGTCGCTGCAGGATCCCTGACACCAGAAGAGGGTGCGTTAATTGTCACCAGAAGAGCCAAGCTGTACAAGTCCGTTAAAGGCCAGGGAGGCATGGTTTTAGCCAACCTTCCATTCGAGCAAGTGAGAGATGAGCTGGGCGAAGATGGTGATCTTGTAGCTGCCATCGACTCTTCGCCTTCTTCATGTGTTGTCAGCGGCAAGCTCGACGCTGTCAACAATTATGCCGAAACTCTCAAGAGCCGTGGGGTGAAGGTGATGAAAGTTGCCACGGACATTGCCTTTCACTCAAACGCCATGCTCAGTCCCCTTTCCAGCCCTCTGAAGAAGGCGCTGATCGAAGGCGGTATACAGCCAAAGACACCCACGATCACGCTTTATTCGACATCAAATGTCGATGCCCGCTACTCTGGTCTTCGAGACGCCGATTACTGGGTCGCGAACATGGTGAACCCCGTGCTCCTTACCTCAGCGGTACGTGCCGCGGTGTCTGACGGCTTCCGGCTCATGGTGGAGGTATCGAGCCACCCCATCGTCTCTCATTCCGTCAACGAGACCATCATGGATATCGGCATTGATGACGAAGAGTTCTCTGTGCTCCCCACCCTGCGTCGCAATAAGTCTTCAGAGCACTGTGTACTTCAAACCATTGCCGCCATGTACGCCAAGGGCGCAGATGTCGATTTCCAAAAACAGTTGGGCCGTCAGTGGTCACCGCACGTTCCAGGAACCCAATGGGTGCATAAACCAATATGGCGAAAGGTAGAGAGTGGCGCGCCGGCTTCTGTCGGCGCCCTGACCCATGATGTCGATAAACACACTCTCTTGGGCCTCCGAAGCCCCGTCGGTGGCACCAGCACGATACTGTACACAACGAAGTTGGACGACAATACCAAGCCATTCCCTGGAAGCCATCCCTTGCACGGAACGGAGATTGTTCCTGCGGCGGTCCTGGCCAACACTTTCCATCACGCTACCCAGGCGAAAACTCTTTCCAACATTACACTGCGCGTGCCTGTAGCCATTAGCGCCCCTCGTGATGTTCAAGTTGTTGTGGTCGACGACACGATCAAGATTATTTCCCGCTTGCAGAGTAGTGAGTCCGAGAATGACCACTCCTGGGTGACCCATACAACAGGCCGCTGGAGTGAGGTGGCCTCGGCTGCCAACCCACCTCGAGTAGATGTTGAGGCAGCGAAGAAACGAATCAAGGATGTCCTCCCCAATGACTTCTCGACAAAATACCTTGACCAGGTCGGAGTATCAGCCATGGGCTTCCCATGGGCAGTAACGGAAATTTACGGAAACCTGAAAGAGATGATAGCACATGTAGATGTTGCGCCACAGGTTGCCAACGATGCGCCGCTGCCATGGGACGCATCGTCCTGGGCTTCGATTCTGGACGCTGCCACCTCGGTAGGCTCGACCATCTTCTTCGACAATCCAAAATTGAGGATGCCAGCTCAGATCGAGAAGCTGCATTTCTACACGGAGTACGGCAGCCCGCCGCCCAAGACGGGATACCTTTACGTCGAAGAGGCATCGGAGCGCAACGGTGCCCCCGCAGTACATGTCACTGTCTGCGACGACGGCGGCCAGGCCCTGGCCAGGTTCGAGTCTATGCGCTTCTCCGAGATCGAGGGGACGCCTGGAGTGAGCGGAAGCGTTGAAAGCCTGGTTCACAAGCTCGCGTGGGTACCTGCGCCGCTGGCTGACAAGGCAATAGAATGGGGCAGTGTAATTCTAGTGAGCGATGACGAGACAATCCTTACGCAGCGCGGCAAGCAGCTGGCGTCGAAGTTGAAGCTCGGAGCAGAGAACATTCTTCCCATGCGTTCCGCGGCAGAAGTCGCCAGCCATTCAGCACCTCTTGTCCCGAATACGGCTATCGTGTATTGTCCTCCTCGCGTCGCTTCGGTGGCCGAGGTACCCGCGAAGTCAGAGTTCTTCATCGACGAGCTCTTGACTCTATCCAAGTTCGCGATAAATCACGGCAACATCAAGGTCTTCGCGCTGACGTCTGCCGTCGGCGCAGCGAAAACACCTACAGCTCTTGCGCAGGCTCCGCTACACGGCCTGAGTCGGATCATCGCATCCGAGCATCCAGATCAGTGGGGGGCCTTGATCGATGTGGACGACGAGGACGCACCTTTCCCAAGCTTCGTGTTGAAATACGTAAGAGACCAAGATGTTGTCCGTGTCGATGACGACCTACCACGCGTTTCGCGTCTGCAGCCGCTTCCGCGGGAATCTCTCTACAGAGTCGAGGAGAAGACGCCTCGTACGCTGCTTCCTAGGCCCGAGGGAACTTACCTCATCACCGGCGGACTGGGTGCTTTGGGGCTCAAGGTCGCGGAGTGGCTGGTCGAGAAGGGTGCCCGCCGGGTAGTGCTGCTGTCGCGCCGCGGTCTCCCTCCGCGAAGAGAGTGGGAGTCCCTGACCCCAAATCCCGATCACGGGCTCAGAGAGGTCATTGGTCAAATCCACGCATTGGAGCAGGCTGGAGCCACGGTGCATGCGGTGGCGCTTGATGTAGGCGCCCCAGGTGCCGACGTGCTGCTGCGTGAGGCGCTAGACCAGCTCGCGCTGCCGCCCGTCCTGGGCGTCGTGCACGCAGCCGGCACCCTCGACAACGAGATGATCCTGGACGCGACGACGGACGCCTTCTCCCGCGTCCTCGCGCCCAAGATCTCCGGTGCACTCGCACTGAACGCCGCCTTCCCGGTCGGCACGCTGGACTGGCTCGTGCTGTTCAGCTCGTGCGGACAGCTGTTCGGCTTTCCGGGCCAGGGCAGCTACGCCAGCGGCAATGCCTTCCTAGACGCGATCGCAACGCATCGCCGGGGCCAGGGAGACAACGCGATCGCGATCCAGTGGACCAGCTGGCGCGGGCTCGGCATGGCTGCCAGCACGGAGTTCATCAACGCCGAGCTCGAGGGCAAGGGCATCACCGACATCACGGTCGAGGAGGGTTTCCGGGCTTGGGAACACCTGTCCAAGTATGACATGGACCATGGCGTTGTTCTGCGAAGTATGGCCTTTGAAGAGGGCGAGCCGCTACCAGTGACTATCCTGGAGGATATCGCGGTCCGGAAGAGTGCTCCCAGCGATTCGGCAGGAAACAACGACAGCGGCGGAGGAGTATCGGCTGAGGCTGGAGCGACTGGTTCGGCCAGCATGCCGTCCGGCGGCCCAGAATTGAAGCAATGGCTAGACGCGAAGATCAGAGGAGTCATCGCTGGCGTGCTGATGCTGAGCGATGCAGATGAAGTGGACGGACGTGCTGCTATTGCTGACCTGGGAGTTGACAGCGTTATGACGGTCACATTGCGAAGAAAGCTACAGAGTGCACTGAAGGTCAAGGTGCCGCCGACTCTGACCTGGAGTCATCCAACTGCCAACCATTTGGTTACTTGGTTCATGGAGAAGCTCTCCAAGGCCTGAGACTGGCGAGGAATAGTGGTGAATGAACAATGATGAATGGACTTTTAGTGGTCTCCTACGACTGTTTCCTCACTAATAGATACTTTCCTATCAACCTCCTATAGTGATTTTCCGCCAGCATCTACCCCTCTGTTGTACGATGATGGGACAGCCGAGAATTATGTTTTTTTGTATATCAATCATCAGTTACAAATTTGAGCTTCTTATTCGCTTAAATAGCCATCCAGCTCACCGCCTTTTCTGCTCAGGTGCCCGGTAATAGACAGCTGGCCCTGGATACCTTGCTTGATCATACATATCGCGACAGTGCATGCTACCATATCTTCACACGTACCGCCCTCGAGAGAGGTGGAGGCAAGCAAATAAGTACATGGCGTCTTTTGCAGCATCTCAAGCAGTGCACTGTAACTGCGGGTTGTGCTCACCGGTAAAGCCAGTGATAGTGATATCAGAGCAACATCACTTATGCACACTATTTGAGAATAAACAAGCAACACGAAGTAAAGGTAGGTACACGATATTCGAACATTCGACCCATTGTGGAGCAGAAATCACATCTTTGACTTGAGAAACATGGCAAAATATGATCCCTCACCGTAGGAAGATTACAGCACGCAGGATCCCCAGAGTTGGTCTTGAGAGTGGTCCATATCGTGATTTATAAGACTAATGCCCAGATTCAAAACCAGTCGACAGACTTGACGGCTGTGGTTTCAGGATCTTTCCATCAAAACCTGAAATGGTTATATACATTATCTCCTTATCTCATTATGTCTTTTGACTGGCACTACTCCTCGTGGATGCAGGGCCTTCGATGCTAGTGGAATGTAACAGACCGGACACGAAGTCCGGGAGTACCGAGCACACCTGAAGGAGCGTCCGGAGATGTGTGAGGTCCCCAACAAGTACGGTACCACTATACTGTAAGGATGCGACAGCATGAGTACGAGGGTCGGGGAAAAAAACATGATGAATTTATACCATCACCTCTGCTGAGCCTGAAGTCGTGAAGAGATGGGGGTTTCACGTGAGACTTTATCGTCGAGACCATTAAGACTCGCCATTCCTTAGCATTTGACCATGTCTCCGATTGACCAGCCAGCCATTCCGAAAGGCTCGACCGTGCTCATCACGGGCGGCAACGGCTTCATAGGATCCAATATCGCGGACCAATTCTTGAAGCTCGGGTACAAAGTGCGTGGCACCACCCGCAGCCCCAAAAAGAACGCCTGGCTCACGGATCTCTTCAACCGCAAATATGGCCCTGGGAACTTTGAGTTCGCAGCCGTACCAGATATGGCAGCTGATAATGCATTCACGCTGGCCATGAAAGGTATGTTTGCCCTGCCTGACGGTCTCTAGGTCACCATTAGAAGCCCCCATAGACCGCAAACGCCCGGCATTCTGAATCTGATCCCTCATCACCAGGCGTTTCCGCCGTCGTACACACGGCCACGGCCTACACCATGAGCCCCAACCCCCACGAAGTCATCCCCAGCTCCATCAAAGGCACCCTCGAGGCGCTGGAGGCCGCCGCCCAGGAGCCGAGCGTCGCGCGCTTCGTCCTGACGTCCTCATCGGCCTCGGCCCTGATCCCCAGGCCCAACGACCCCGTCAGGGTCACGGCCGACACCTGGAACGACGCCGTCGTCGACTTCGCGTACCGCGACCCGCCCTACGAGCCCGAGCGCGCATATCCCGTCTACGCCGCCAGCAAGACGCTCTGCGAGAAGGAGGCGTGGAAGTTCGTGCGCGAGACGAAACCCAGCTTCACCCTGAATGCCGTGCTGCCCAACATCAACTTCGGTGCCAGCCTCGACTTCCCCCACCAGGGGCACCCATCTACCTCTGGCTTCGTCGCTGAGTTGTTCCATGGCCGCTGGGAGACTATGGCTGGATTTCCAGCTCGTGAGTCCATCTGTTCACATCCGAAATTTGCCCGCGCCCTCCAGCTAATTTCCGGACTGTAGAATACTTCGTAGACGTACAGGACACTGCATTGCTGCACGTCGCGGCCGCCCTTCACCCCGGAGTGGAATCCGAGCGTATCTTTGCCTTTGCTGAGCCTGTGAACGGCGACGGCGTCCTTGCTATTCTGCGCCGGCTTTACCCCAATCGTAAATTTCCTGCCAACTTCCAAGCCGAGCAGGACCTGAGCGAGATCGTGCCGCGCCAGCGTGCTGAGGCGCTCTTGAGGGGAATGGGCAAGGACGGATGGACAAGCCTTGAGGAAAGCATTAGGAGAAACACTGAGGATCTGATAGCTTAGATCACTGACCTACCTCGGAATTGCCCCATCCGAGTTCCTCCCTACAAACGTACCTGTTTCGCTGCCTTAGAAATGTACGCTCGAGGAACGTTAAGTAATGAAAGCAGCAGAGTAACCTTCCTACACGATGGTTCCTGATTAGGTGTCGTCCGCGTACTCATATCATTTTCCGGTTGAGCAATCCATCTGATCGCACGTTCATAGTCACCTGACGGCGGCACAGAGCCAGAGTTGTCATTGCTCCCATTCTGAGTCAAACCCTACCACTAGCAAATCTGCCAACACCTGGGAACGCCGCATAACTAGATACATATCCGCGACTCCCAAGAGCAAGCCCAACATGTAACACCACTGATATCTCATATTAGAAATAGGGCATTTATCCAAGACCCTGACTGCTCTGCGCCGTGCTCCCAGAACTCTCCGGCCGCGCATTCGATTGCGCCGAGCACATGACCTGGCCTAGCGAACCTCGATTGCCCCTTTCCGTCTTGCAAATCTTCGGAATTGTGCATTCCGTGGCAGAAATGTTCCATTGTTTGTTATGCACTCGCTTGTTGGGTATCCAACATCTCCTGGGTGATGGTGGTTTTTCAGGCCAGGCGATTATCCTGTACTTAATGTAGAATTTCAGCTTTCTGTGTCAGCCAAGTGTTGGTGCAGTGCTCTATTGGAGCTATTATAGTTAAGATGGGCCGGTGTCATCTGCTGAACTGATCTTTCTGTCTCTGTCGTGTAATAGAGAAGGATTCTCTTCAGGCCTTCTTGGGCTCTGCATCATCCCAGCCCCATACTTGGGACAGATACCTCTCCATGTTGACCCGCTTCGTTTTCATTTCGACCATCCAGGGATGCTCAAGCATTCTCCATGGGCTAGCCCGACGATTTGGCTCCTTCTCGAGACTATTGATGTATATGTCAGCGAGCGTACTATTCACGACGTTGCGATCGGCTCTTACCAGCACTCAATAAAGTATTTGAAACTGTCGCTCCAGAAAATATTGGCGTCCGGCTCGTCTTTGAGCTTCGGTATCGGTTGCCGTACAATATATGTCAATAAATCTATCAGCCCGGCTTTGGGTTGCATTTCCGTGCCATCCGCAGGGAACGGGAATCTGTGCTGGGCAACTTCAAGTAAGGTCACGCCGGTGGACCAGACATCTGATGTAATGGTATAGCTCTGGCCCGTGATTCGCTCCGGTGCCATGTAGTAGCTGGTACCAATGAATGTGTTGGCTTCACCCTTGGTTCCGAAATCGCCAGATACGCCAAAGTCGCAGAGTTTGACCTCGCCGTTCCGGCAGAGTAGAATGTTTGATGGCTTAATGTCTCGGTGGATGATCTTCTTACTGTGGAGATAGGTCAAGCCACCGAGTACCCCTTCGGCGATCTTGCCAAGTACCTTCTCTCCCGTTCTACCCCCGAGTCTCTTCACTTCTTTGTAGATACTGTCAAGAGATCCCCCTTCACAGAATTCCATGGCGATAGAGATAGTGGCCGTCGCCGGATCAACGAAAGCTCCGTAGTATCGGCATATGTGATCTGAAGCGCATTCCTTGTTGAAGTTGATTTCACGGACGATCTGCTTCTTCACGTCCGGGTCGGGGTTGGTCGTGATGACCTGGTAAGATGTCAGTAAAATTCCCCGGTCCTGTAGTAAATTTAATAATTACCTTGAGAGCGAAAACGGTTTTCCCTCCTTTCAGCTTACACCGCGTGACAGCTCCTCCTGCTCCTTCACCAAGGCCGCCAAGCTCGACTATCCTATTCTCCAGACTGGCAATCCTCCATCCGTCATCGTCAAGATTCTCAACATCAGCATTCCTGGCTTTCTCCAATGTCATTTTATCGAAGCTGTTTTCGAGGCCTTGCATGCTGCTATCCCGCTCCATAGCAACACCGCCTTCACTTCTCTCTGAGTAGATAGAGCCGACCGCAGATATAGGATCCGGCGTACCCTGTGGCCGCGATCCAATGCCGTATTGTGATGCGAAGGAGAGGGCCGAGAACTGAGAACCTGCCGACGTGGGATTGCTTGCCCGGCCGTCGAGAGGCCCGAAACTGCCCGATCTAGAGTGTGCCGCACTGCTCTCGCTACCCCCACTCGCAGACTGTCCGGGTTGAACGGAGGGTCGCTGTTGTTCGTATGGGGCTACGGTATGACCCATCGGGGTGGCCACATGAACAGTGAGTTGAGGTCGGGAAGCGACAGGGTTGCCCACTGGCTTGACGTTAGGTGAGGCAGGAATAGCCAAACCCAATCTCGGCGTTCGAGCCCCGCTGGGCCTACCGCCAAGCGCGGGTCGAAGCGGTCCTGGGGAGGAAGACATCATCGGTACAGGCGTAGAGACTTGCGGCGGAGTAGAGGCAACAGCGGAAATGGGATTCAAGGACGCGTTCGAAGCCTTGGTTGTAGAGAAAAGTTAGTATGCGTCACACAGCGGGGGCCGATCGCGTCCTGCAGAGAGCATAAGGCTGGTAACAAAGGCAGCTGAAAGCGAGAGAGGAAGCAAAAGGAAAACGGCTGTTCACATTGTGCGCCACAGACCCGGAGCCTTCGTGCTCAGGCATTCTTTTTGGGCTTGGTAGAACGAAGCGGGTTGCAAGAGGAGCTCAGCAGTTGTTTAGGTGCTCCTGCTGAGATGACTGCAGGCTTGCTCGGGCACGATATGAGAAAAAGAGTCGACCAAAGCAAATGTTCTATGGCCGGCCGTCCGAAGACTCGTCCAAGTACGTGTCGACGCGGTAGCACAGCAGCTTGAGTAAATTTATCGGCGTGACGTGCGCTCTATTTGTTTGGCAGCGGGAGGGTCTATTGGATCTGCGCAAGCGACTTGCGATATGGGGCAGTGGTAGTGATAACGGGTAATAATGACGGCCCAAAAATACGAGATGAACACAGCAACGCGGTATAGAGGAGACGATGAGTCGGTATATGAGAGGACAAATAGTCGGTATGGATATGGATATGGAAAGGGAAGGAAAGGCTCGTGTGATTGCTCTTGCCGTGTTGGACGTTTCCCCTCTATGCTCCTCGTCCTTGCAGTCTTGTTCTTGTCTGAGAGCGGAGAAGGACCTGGGGGTACCTGATATGGCACCGTGGGCTGCTTGGGTACATGTACTTTGGGGGGGGGGCGGCTTGCTTGGCGTGATGGTCCCAGCGAGGGGACCTGGACTTGACCTGGACCCGATCAATGATGGATGGCTGCCGCGCGCTGCAGTTCTACATACTTGTCCTGTGCGCAAGAAAACCCCGACGGAGGCCTAGGTAGCAATCAGTCTCTGATTGGACAGGGGTGGTCGGTACTGTGATTCGCATGTAAGATGAAGTCCTGTGTACTGCATGTAAATAAGAAGTTCCTGAGCGAGATCTATGGGTATGCTAGTGCCGTGTTGAGCAATATCGACGTAGGAAGACAGCCTGGTCAGCTTCGCAATGTGTTGACTGGTGACGGTATCGACCACTTGGACGAATTGGAATTGGCAGAATGACGATAAATCGGCGGCCGTGGAGTCGTGCGGGTGTGCCTCAGACGGTGGGGTGGTCCCCAGGACTAACAGCCCAGCGTGCGCCCAGTGGGAAAGCTGACCGGACCGAGGAATTGGGCAGACAGCTATCAAGTGGACGAGCGCCGTTTCGGATCTTGAGACGAGACACTGCCTGGCGGCTAACAATTCTCACAGCAGTCGGGCATTACGTACGACAAACAATACACCTAATTGAAGCTTCCGAGTCAACCACGCATGAGACGTCAAGTAAGTTTCTCCCACAAGGTGATAGTCAGCAGGTATTATCATGGTTTGCCGCTCAACCGCTTATCCCGGCGACGTATGTGATTGTGCTGAAAAGGAGGGGACGTGACCCAGGCGATCACCATGCCAGCGTTACCACACCACTGCAACAGCAAGGTGCGACTGTAAGTGCAAGTGCAAGCAAGAGACGCGCAAGGGAGAGGCGGGATAGACGGCTCTGCGGCTATCAGATTCCAGGGTCAAGCGATCGCCATCCAGCCAGCCAAGCAAATGAAGAGGCACACAATGACAGCTCTTCTCCCTTGGGAGGGATGGGTTTGCCCTATCAAGATCGATACCCCAGGCTCTCTTTGGTGATACACATACAAGCATCCGCCGCCACTGGCACCATGATAGAGTGCTTTCGGACAAAGCGACAGCCATGACACTGGGGGGCTTCCTGGGTCGCATGGGCTGATAATCTAGCCAGGCCTGGTTAGACTACCACTGGTTGTCTGGCGGCTTCTACATACCTCTTATGTATATACCACTAATTGTACGTAGGCATGTAAGAAATTGTTGACACAGGGGAAAGCGGACACAGGCAGTGTTGCAGAGCTGAGATGTCTTTTGCAATACCTTTTGCGTTGTGCCTCTATTTCGAGGAACCTGGTCATCATGCGCTTGCTTGGTTGCCAAGTACAGGATCTCACAGCAGTGCGTACCACATCAATGAAACCTGGCAGTTGGAGAAGATGCAGAAGCAGCTGGGCGGCGGACGGGCTGCGAAGTGCCACATGCTTCAGGAGAGTCGAAACGCCCCAGTACGTTTATACGGGGTGTGACGAGCGGACCCCAAAGCAACCAACTGTCATGCACTAGGCCAATACTCGTGCGTCAAGGGATAGATACATACAGTACTGTAGAAGGATGGATGTCTGTCTGTCTGTCAGATTGGGGTCCAAGGGATCATCAGGCGTCTGAACTGGTGAAACTCTGATTATATGGTGTGATTCAATGAGCCGCGACTGCTTGAGCGGCGTCTAGAAGCACCACGTCTTGCTTGATCGTTGGTAGGTAACTACAGGTAGTTTGCGTGGCATAACAGATGCTAATCTACACATACGCTCAACCTCTAGCGTTCAAGGCACTAATAGCTCAGGAGTCCATGTTGGATTTGCATTCAATCGCGCCATGCACGTTTCGTAGGCCGTTAGTCCTAGTTGGAGCACCATTCTGCGGCACAGATCATCGTGAACAGGGCTACAAGAGGCGGCGGCGAGAGGCCGCGGACATCTGTGGTCACGTTATACATTTGTAGCTGTTGAGGAAGCCTTTCGAGCATGTTGCAGGACGCAAGGCCAAGGGGAACGGGGCCATCTGCTCTGTCTGCTGGTCCGATAGGGCATGACCGTGACCGTGTACGATCTGCATTTTGTCACTGATTTGTGGTACGAGCCAGCATGATGGATGAATGCGTTCTGTTGCAGTTTTCTATCGCAAGGATGCTAGCGATGCGCAAGTTGAAACCACTGCAGACGACATTTCATAGAATGGCGGCAGAGGAGGCAAGGCGAGGCGAGTAAAGCCTACATCAGTTCCTCACTAGCGCCATCCAAGTAGGCGCCACGATCAACCTCGAATCTTTGCTAGGGCCATTCATAGGTAATTCAGGCACAGGCAGCGTCGAGATTCGAGAGAAACCAGTATGGCGCTACTGGACATGGCCTGGGTCGGAATGCAAAGTACCTACCTGTTACCTACCTTAAGTAGGTACCTAAACGTGAGGAACTTAGGTAGGTGCCTGGAATAGGGCCATGCTAGGGGTCGAGGGCGCTAGTAAGCGCGCGTTTAGGAGCTCATGCAGCCACACGGGCGTCTCATTGGCTGTGAGCAGTAGCCCCGCCTTTCTTCACTTTTTTTCGGTCCTCCAATTTTTGACTTGGTTCACGATGCTCATGCGCCGATGGTGGTAATTGACTTCCAGAGGTGGGCACGATAAAAGTGACCGCGTTTCACCTATATATCATTGTGTGCCTCCCGATTGAAAGCCATGCCGTCATCTATCCCATCCGGAAGCGACTTGGAGGATCCCGTCCCGAGCCGGGCATCCTCCCACCATCTTAGCTCTGACCCTGGATCCGAATCGGATGACCTTGATAGTCTGTCTCCCCGTAAAAGGCGGAAGCTTTTCGACGCTCCATCTAGGATAGGTCGCAAAATCGCCTTGAACTCGCCTGCTCGACTGTCAGAGCCGATTCTTTCTGCTCCCAGTGTACCGGTGGATCATAATTCATCGTTCGATTCGTTGAAGCTCAAACCATGGCTGGTCCGGAGTCTCGCCAACATGGCTATCAAGAGTCCTACTCGTATCCAGGCAGCTACTATCCCAGCCATTCTAGAAGGCCGCAATGTCATCGGTACGAGTAGGACAGGATCTGGTAAAACCGTTGCTTTTGCTGCTCCCATCCTCCAGCAAGTGGCACAAGACCCCAGCTCCATCTTTGCTGTCATTTTGACAGCTACAAGAGAACTTGCTCTTCAAATTCATCAGCAAGTACAGGCAATTGGTGCACCAAGATCCGTCAAAACAATCTTGATCACTGGAGGTTCTGATATGACATCGCAAGCTATCGCTCTAGCGAAGAGGCCCCATATTGTTGTTGCCACCCCTGGCCGCCTGGCTGATCACATTCGTCAATCGGGCGAGGATACGGTGGTAGGGCTCAAGAGGGTCAAATTCCTCATCCTCGACGAAGCAGACAGGCTGCTCGCACCAGGCCCTGGCTCCATGCTTCCCGATCTTGGCGAGATATTGGAACTGCTTCCTCCATCCCAACAAAGGCAGACATTATGCTTTACAGCAACCATGACCCCTGAACTATTGGAGATGAAGAACCTTCCGGCCAAACCAGGGAAGAAGCCGGCCCATGTCGTTGAAGTCGATACCCAGAAACTCGCCGTGCCTACCACATTACTGTGCGTATCAATTTTATGCTGCTACTTGCTTCAGCGCTGACATTCCTCTCTAGCCAAACTTATATCCAAGTTCAGGACACTCACAAAGGTGAATACTCCAACTCTGACCATGCACCTCTCGTAATTGCATTCTGTAGCAGAGTCTAACGTGGTCTTCAGAATACTATCTACATGCATTCCTGCTTACAGAAGGAAACGTGGACCGGAGTGTTATGATATTTTGTAACAAGACATCGACGGCAGAATACCTGCATCATCTTCTCAGACTTTTGGAACACCGCGTCACCGGATTGTACTCCAAATTGCCCCAGAGGGAGAGGAACAATAACCTGGAACGTTTTCGCGCATCTGCTGCAAGGATTCTTGTCGCGACAGACGTTGCCTCCAGAGGTCTCGATATTCCCGAGGTCTCTCTGGTAGTGCACTATGATTTACCTCAGGATCCCGACGACTATATTCATCGAAGTGGTCGAACTGCCAGAGCTGGCCGACGGGGTACAAGTGTGTCGTTGGTTGGTCAACGTGGAGTTGATCGGGTGCACGCCATTGAGAAACGGGTGGGCGGCGAGCAGATGCAGGAATGGAAGGAAGAAGGCGTCAATCTCGAGACAAGGTTCGTTCGCGATTACATGAAGCTTGTGACGGAGAAGAAGAGAGAAGCTCTGTTGAATATAGAGGAACATCGCGACGTTGTAGGCAAGCGGAAGAGAGGAAAGCAACGTGCGGCATAGACCTTTTTTCAGCGAGCCATTACATACAGGGTCTTGACATCGTCCGTATTCGTACTACGTAGATGAGCAGCTTCCGTCTCACTCGGGATTCGATTCATGTCACACCAATAATGACTATGTGCTAAACATACCAGAGGTACGAGTCTTGGTCAACTTTTTACGACTGTCACGGAGGCGGCGAAACATCGTATTCTCACCTTTGCACCAAGTACCCTTGGAGCCGTGTACGGGGCCTGCAATCACCTAGCCCTTAATGCCACCAGACCCTATTCGGAGCAGATCATTAAGGTCTCACGAACGATCTTCGAAGATTAGAGGCAGCTGTGACTGGTGACAATCACGCCAAATATGACTTTGCCTTCTGGGACTCATATCTTAGACTCATTTTCCTCCCAACCCTCTTCACATCTAACTCTACGATCTGAAAGTCAACGCAACTCTGTAAGTTGCATCAGGATCGAGTTTGTCCGGCAGGTATTGTTAGGTCACGGATAACATCTACGACTACGAGCACAACCCTTTCCCAGAGCAGATCCGAGTCAGAAGAAAACAAGGCAACTATACCCGGAGCGAATCTGGATCTTAATATAAATATTGAAAAGACAGTGTTTTGACTGATACAATAAAGACATACAAAAACTGACAGCGCTGGCTCGAAGCGCCTGTCGGTCTACCACCCATCAGCAACTATGTTGAAGAGTTAAGAACTCGCTGCCGCGACCATCCCCACCAAGCAGGCCAGGTTCGAGAGTTCCTTGATGGGCCAAGCTTGTATCTGTTCCTGGCTCAGAGCCGACAGCACCAGATTTGCTTCACGAAGTACGTCGAAGCTCAGGACCAGCGCCTGTGTCACAGCTACACAGCAACGCCGATGGAAACCGGATCATCGGAGCGAAACCCTTCCCGAAATTTCCCGAATAGGACAAACGGGAAAAGACAACTGATCAATATTCTTTTATTACTATTTCAATTTTTCATGTTTCTGGGGAAACTCATAAACATTGCTTCATCACCAAGCTACCAGCTATGCCTAAGGCGCTGCGATATGAGGTAGGGGCCGTCGCGCCACAGGCGTGCGTTGCGGTTGAATCGAGTTATCCCGGACCGGATGGCACGGTATCGCGCACGTGGCTCACGGAATACAAAGGCCCACGCATACCGTACCAGGTCATGGGGAAGACGCGGAAAAGGGGAAGAAGCTTGTGGCTGTCGACGTCGCGGTCCGTGGTTGGTCGCGTATCGCACGTATCCATCCTGTCATCCCAGGGCACAGCGCGAGCCGCAAAGTCGTCATAGTAAGTATGATGTCAATTATCGATCCTGCCTTGGCTACCTACCTACCTGCAGTGCGCGCGGTACTGCGGGCTTGGAGAACATCACAATTTCGGACGCCCTCGCCATCATCGTTCAGGAAACCCGTGAGATGGTTATGCATCTGCTGCTGTGGTGGTAGTAGCTATCCCCGTTGAGGCTGTATCTCGCGATGGGGTTCCTGGGGGGTTGGAAAGGGGATTGATAGTCAGATTCGCATAAGGCCATCTCCATACCTGTTTCCAAGATTAGGTACGGTCGCTGTCAACCCGCGACGATGTCACAGTTTTGACAGGGCGAAGTCTGCCTTGCCAGGCCCAGAAGGCCCAGCGAGCCCCGACAGCGTGGGGACGGGGGTCGAACCTGATCCTTGGGAAGTTAACATCTCGATCTTCCTCGATCTCCACTGCCAAAACCTGGCAGACGGCGTTGCGTTGGCAGTGTGGTGGGCTCATAGCAGAGTCACAGTATGTATGGTACCTGGATAACTGAGACAGGAATCATTACGCGCGCGGAGGAATTGCACAATTCCCGTCACAGCGTCAACATACATACATAGCGATAACAATCCACCATCTCTTCCCTCCCCACTGCGCCGTACCTTGTGCACGGGGAGGTAGGTAGGTAAAGTACCATGCAGCATCAGCAGGATCCCCGGCTCGCCAGCCTCCCAAGCCTCCCAGCCCACTCGACTTTCCCCGTCCCGAGGCTGGGCGGGGGCAGCAAGAACCCGTGCGCAAAACGCACAGTCGGTACCTCTGGCGTTACATTGTGCTCGCCGTGACAGAATCTCGCGGTTGCATCGCTCTCGTCGCCAAGCCAGAGTACAAGCTACGGGTGACATTGGATCGTATTTCACGGCCTCGGCCAAGATACATACATAGTGTCACGAGGATACGGCCACCGGGAAGGAATATTTAGGTTCGTACCTGGCAGGCTAAGACAATGATGCATGCGATAGCAGCACTTGTAGGGCTTGGAGTCATCGTGCTAATACTAGGCAGGTATTATTATGTACATGGCTTGGATACTTTTCAGGTACGGTCGGTAGTTTTCGCACAATCAATTCCCAATACGTGCATAGTACACCCGCCCACGGTGAGAGGCCCAGGCTTAAACCGCACAGCGTCCAATCTCGCGGATCCCACCGTATGATTCACGATGCCGAGAATCTGAAAGGCACAGCAATCGCATCAAATAGGCAAAGGGAGAAGAAGAGGATGAATCATTTTGAGGTTCCGGCCCTAGTACGTACATACATACAACTACCACCCACAATTGACGGCCCCCCCTTCCCCCTACGTACATATTAGGTGCGCACCACCAAGGCACCAGCGTAGCGTTCTGCACGACGTCTCCAAACGTTTTATTCACCGCCAGATCATGTGCGCGTGCCTAACGCGCGCAGTAGCAGACTGGCGGTATGTATCGGGAGATAACACACGGTCGGTGCGTGCGCTGACAGTCAACCTAATGTACGAGTATGGGGAGGCCTGCTGAGTAGTTCGCGACGGCATGATTTATCCTGCATCGTTTGGTCTGCACATCACTGCTTTGGCGCCCTGCATTCTCTTTATGGCCTTACGAGGGTACCTAAGGTAGGTAGGTGCGTCAAGTATGGGTATGCAGTTTGCTACAGTGAACCGCGAAATATCGGATTGCAGTCTCTGGAATGGCATGGCCGCGGCCTGGCACACGACGGCTGCTTTGCCCATGGCAAGCACCAACCGCACCAGGGAGTCATCAACCTCTTGGCCCAGGTGGAAAACGCGTAGAATGCGATTTAGATAAATGGAAATGTTGCAGTCAGAAATTCCAGACCCCAAGGCCAGCCAGCCACTATGTGATGCTTCCCGAGACCGTGGAAATGCGATGTTCAGGTCAGGTGCTGGCGGATGCCCGAGTGCCTAATAAGCCTCTTGGAAGCCATAGGTAAACCGACCTGCCATCGTATCTCCAGGTCACTCTCCCCGATTGTGTCTCGCTGCCGCAGCAGCAGCCGCGTGCATATCTACCTACAGTACATCAAGCATAAATGGTGTTCGCCCGCAACCGCACGGCACCACATACTGGATCGCCCTCGCGGCTCGCGGCTCGCCACGACGCCGCCGCCGCCCGGTTGCCGTGCCACGGAAATCCTGATAGGGCAGCCAGTAGACAGATAGCCAAGACAAACAAACAGGCGGGCACGTCTCGAGCCTTGCGAGCGCAAGCAAAGCAATTATGCTTCACGCCAAATCTCTTGCCCCTGACTACATACATACATGCATACATATATACGTTATAATGGTCTGTAGCTGCTCTCCCTTACTCGCGATGTTTCAGGGACCTTTGGGTGGCGTCCCGACGGGACGGCCGGTTGGCACTACTGTTCAGCTCACGAGGCACGATCTAGATCTACCTAGAGCCGGCATACAAATGTTCAGACTTGGATTCGGCACAGGAAGCGGGCGCGCCTGTCCGAGGCCGGTATTTGATGAATCTGGTGTTTCTCCATGTCAGCTGAGCTAGACGGCGAATTGACCGCAAACTTTAAGTATTCGACAAGGCTGGGTACATGCAGTCTCGATAATTGACAACTCGACTTCATTGACCATTGGGTTTCATCGATCACGGGCCAGCCGTTGGAATTTTGTACGTTTGAGTGCGGTAGTAGGCTACTAGCGGAGGCAGACCCATGTCAGCAGTCTGGACTCTCTGGGCATAGCTTTCATTCAGATTCACACGTTTTACTGTACCGCATGTGCAAATGATGAGTGATGCCTTCATCATGGTACATGGGCTGCGGGCATGCTTTGGTGCCATAATTTTGTGCCCGTATGCCCTTCTTCGGGGTTTGAAGGCAGCTAGGCAATAGTGCCTAGGACAGACCGAGTTTCCATCTACACTCTGCCTTACACATCTGTGTGCCTAACTGCTGGCAAGGCCGGCGTACGATAAGTCGGCAGATTAGAGGAGAAGCTCGACGTGATGGTTGACAGTGGGACGGCAGGCAACAAAGGTAGCCGAAGAGCCGCCCTCCACCATCAGGCACACACACGCAAGAATGGGCGGGGGGGAGAGAGAATTCCTCCTGACTACTACACTATTACATGGCATGTATACACAGCAAGTCCCGCGAGCCAGTGGGAGCGCTTCCTCGCGACCCCAAATCCGTAAAAGCCCCTCTCCCCGTCTTGCCCGTCCATCGTTCTACAACAAGACTTACCCAAGTCCTCACGAGACCGAATCAGCGGGCACCAAGCCACGGGTCGCCGATGCAAATGGTCGCAGCCAAGGGGGATGGCCCAGGTAGTCAGCGGGCGGTGACAGGCTGACCGCAGAACCCAATGCGGGATCAGGGGCCTCGGTGTGGTGACACGACCACAACACACGCCTGTCTAGCTGGATTCTGGAGGTCCTTTCCTTCTTGCACCCACCGCTCTGGAATCGATGCGGTGATCTTAGCATGGATGACTCCGTTGGCGAGAGCGTGGCTTCGGGCTTTGTTGGTTTTTGCTTTTTGTTCCTTCTTCCTCTGCACACTGCCGAAGGAGGCTTCCCCGAAACAAGACAGCCTGACAGCTCTGAGTAATACTTGCATATGTATACCGGACTAGTAGAGGGTGCAGTATCATCACCTACAGTAGGTGTTGACAGGTACACAGCTCCATCGTAGCTTACTGAGTCTGAGAGGCGCACGCACTTAGGGTCCTCCGACTCTAAATTACATACCATTCCTTTCAAAATAAGGGCCATTTCATGAGACCGCGATACGTGAGGCACAGCCAGTCTCAAAGACGCTGACCCGGCAGGATATCACTAACGATCCTGCGAGTGTCGCAAATTATCCCCAAGCCTGCGGGCCTTGCTGAGACCTTTGCTGACTGACGGGCGTTGTAGAGAAATTAATGATGGATGGTGACATACAGCAGAGCTAGTACATAGTATGCAAAGCTTTTTCCGCCTGTCTTATCTGTCATCTGCTGCCATGCTGGTTTCAGATGCAGGTAATAGTGCTTTGGTGCACCCTGTACGTACAATCACCAGATATCTACCTGGAACTGATTGAGAGCCTGCAAACGCAAGCGTCACGGAATGGTAAGCAATCCAGCTTGGCAGATTTTGCCTGTTTGGCTGGGTGAAGGGCCACGAATGCAACTCCACAGCCATAAAGGAGATCAATGAAAGAAGAAACGGGTTCGAGTGCCGGTGCAAATCATCGAATGATTCCATCGTGACCCAGATGCCCTAGTCCATTGCCCAGCACTGTGAGTGAACAAAGCACATGGCACGAGGGTAAGGCCCAACCAACAACAACAAATCCTCGGGCTAGCGCATTGGGATGAAGAGGTTGGTTGGAGACAGAAGTTCAAGAAACGACGTGCCGTACCCTGTAGAGCTGTTCGGACCCTGTCGTTTGACAGCCTGACAGCCAGCACAGCACAGCACAGCACAGCCATGCCCTGACTCCATCCCCAGAAAGAGAAAAATCAAATAACTATGTAAAGACAAAAAAAAAATATATTGGCAGACCCGGCCCATGCAAGAAATTGAAAGTACCGGGCAATAACTCCAGAAGGAGATCTCGCGGCAGATGATGATTGGGTCGTGAACGGCGCAGCGCAACCTAGCGAACTGCGAAGGAAAAACACGCGAGCGGGGACGCCTCTAAGAACTCTTTGAACCCAAGTCTCTGGAAAAGTGACGGGGGTGGCCCGGTAGAGCAGGTAAACCTTGTAACCTTGCCGGCTCGCCCTGGAATTTTTGCGCCGATGGATGTAAGCCCACCACGGCTTCAGAAGTTACCTTAGGCATGGAACCCACTAAATAACCACAATACATACTTAGGTACTCAGGTGACATCTCATAAACCTCACGGTCGGCGATGATGGAGGACCTCAGGAACGAGGTAAAATCACCCGACGCTCTCTTTTTGACAGGCAGGCAACGTATTTGCCCGGAACGAGGCGGTAGCGAAAAAGGCCCCAGGGAATAATCCCAATCCCAGATCCATTCCCATGTTAGGAAAAAGGACCCTGATGACATCGCATCCCAGCTCTGCCCTGCTGCCCAGCGCTCACCTTCTCCCCCAGGCCCCGTATTAGGTACTTCTGTCCACTCTGCACCGCCAGCTTTTGCTGCTTCCATTCATGCACCAAGGCAAGTGGCCGCCTATCAGAATTTCATGCGCTTTTTCATCGCGCAAGGCCCATCTTAGATTTCATGGTCTGAAAGTGGCTTGTCCGCGTGCCGGGACAGTCTGCAGGCTCTGTCCCGAACGAGGAACGGGATGATGCTACCAAGATGATGGCAGTGGCCTCCTTGTGCACCTTCAACAGTACATATTTGTATCTAAGGTACATATACCTTGGTAGGTAAGCATGTACCAGACTCCCCGACGAGCTGTCCGACGCCGACCCAGTAGCCGAGGAATATCGACCAAAATGATGGCCGGAAACGGTAATCTCCAGTCTGGCGCGAGAGCGGTGGTCCTCGGGCGGAGCTCGGACTACCGACTGTCTAGTAAAAACGCGTGCAACGCTTCCATCACCAACTATTGCATTCGTCCTATGTACCGATGTGAACCACCTATGTAGATATGTGAAAAAAAAAAATTATGCCTCGGGATCCCTGGCTTATCGCAGATGACCGGGCAGCCGGATCGGGTATGACTAGAGGTATGCAGAAGCAGAGACACGCCGTACTCTGCCTTCTCTCACCCGCAACCAAAACCCATTCTTTGCACGTGCCAACGTGCTCGCAAATGCGGCTGCGTCGTCCAAGAAGCAATAGTACGCTTTTTTCATTTACGCAACCAGCGAACTATCGCGCTCGCTTTACCATAGTATGCCGCACGCATCTTTCGCTTTGAAATCAACAAACGAAATGGTAAAGCTCACTGATGATTGTACACACAGGCTACCTAGGTACCTAATCTTGCGCCATGCGCACTACGAAACAAACCGTTCGTGGAAAAGGAACCGAGCCGGCAAGTCGGCAAGGCGGAACCCTTCCTCGGGAGGTACATACAATGCCCAGAGGTTGATGAATAATTCTGCCGTTGACTCTATCTCAACGGCCGATCAATAAGGCCGCAAACAAAGTTAAGGCCCGAAAGGGAAGGAAAAAAAAAAAAACCTCTGGTGGTTGATCGCCAACCTCTCGGAGCCGATATCGCCCCTCCTCGGCTGGAGATCTGCTGGTCTTAGTACCTTAGGTACGGTGCCTACCTTGAATTTCTATGTATTGCGCGTCGCTTCGCCGAAATTGATAAGCGGCTCTTCGCGTTTACGACAGTACCTAGCGTGCAGCAGGCAGTAGGCAGTTGGTCGTAGGCAGATGTTCAAGTTGTGCGGGCAGATGATCCCCTTTGCCCGTTCCCGTGACTCAGATGAAACCCTTGGAGTCGTCGGGTGCTCTGGTCTCGTGGGATTGGACCAGATTGCTGTGAGACATCTGTTGGTGCGGTATTGCTCACCTGGGCAATCCGCTTAGAGTATCACATGCACATAAGCGATGGAAAACTATTGGTAGTGTAGTAGTTACTTGTTTGAATTTTGTTGGTGAACCATTTAATATGTAGCCTGTGATCGCTATGAACTGAGATGTGCTATTCCAGATCACCATTTGCATGGGATTCGCGAGATTCCACTCAACCATTGAGCTCCGTCTGCTCCGATACCGAAGCTAAATGTACAAGAGCCTGGGAGCGGTGATCTGCCCCGCCGTAGTAATTACCCAATACAGTAATCCCCCAATAGCCAGAAACCCTTCTGAGTGGTGACATCGTTCCGTTTCCCAAAAGTTCGCTGTTTCCCAGGCTCCGGTTTGGAAATGCTAGGAGCCCTTACTGATCCCTCCAATCATGGTCGTATCCGTCATAGTGATACCCATGCGTGAGACAAATGAAAAAGACAATGTCGAAATTACAATTCAAGGTATCGATCGCTCGTTGGAAATGCCAAATGCCGCTAATTGGTATTTTTATAACGCCGCCCAGATGCAGATGAGAAAATCACGCCTTGTGCCAGACTTGAGGCTGATGCAAGACAATTAGATAGAAGAAGACTGGTCTAATAGACCGATATCGCCGATACTAGTCGGGTGGGATTCCTCGGTGGGAGGTAGAAGCCCTCGTTGTAGAAATCCGACTTGTCTTCGTCATCGTCTTGCCTTGAATCATAGTACTTGGCTGACATTGTGCTTTCTCCCTGCTTCTCGGCGAAGGTGGGTAGTGTTGAGGTGGGCGGTGATGGTGGCATCGACTCGTCTTCTGACGATTCCGAATCATGGTCGATGAGCTCGGGCGGCGAGGCTGAGTGCGAGGGTGATCGAGTGAGGCTCAGGGCGGCGTAGTCCTCCTCCTCATCATCTTCCTCGAAGTCCTCGTCCTCGTCCATAGTGTCTAATTGCGGCGATGACGGCACAATTATGCTGTGGGATTGTATCCGTGTAATAGGTGTAGCATCCGCCATCTCGACATCCTCGTCGTCATCTAGGTCACTGTCGTCCGAGTCGGAGGAGTCAGCTTCCCAGTCCTCCTCCTCGACGATCGAGTCAGCCCATTGTACGTGTCGCTCCTCCGGCTTTGGGGCGGCTCCGCGGACGGATTGGTTGAACCAGCTCTCTTGTTCCCGCTCGGCATCGGCAAGGTCGAGCATCAGGGAGTCGAGGAGGTTGGCGTGTCCAACGAGAAGTCGGAGGTTGTGATCGGGACGGGCAGCCTCGGTGGAGAGCTTAGCCCGTGCCTTGTGGGCAAGGAAGTAGGTCTGTGTGATAGACATGGCCTTCTTCTTGGGAGCCAGCGGTGATGGCGATGATGATGATGGATGTGAGGGTGAGTGGAAGGGAGAAGGATAAGCTGTGGAAACCATCTTGTAATATGTGAAGTGTTTTTCTTGCTCTAGTTGGTCTGTGTCTGTTGTGATATGGTGTAATAATTTGCTTTGTGAGTCAGGCACCGAAATCGCGGACCAGGCAGGTGCTCTGGCGAGGTGCTTGTTCCCTTTTGTATAAGTCTGCGATGGTTGACTCGAAGGTGCAGGCAGGGGTGTCCAGCGCAGCGGTGTTCGGGTGCGGGATTGTAATAATTTGGCGAGCTAAGCCGTCGGCGGGGCGGTCTACAGTCCACAGGTACGAGGATACCAGGGCGAGCGAGGTACTTTGTCTGAGGCTGCGGTGAGAGTTGTGGATGCGGGTGAGATGTGCCGTAGCGTATAAATTGTGTAGACGAGCTAGTCTATATGCGGTACTAAAGACAGTACCTCTGTATCTTAGTATCGTAGGATGTATTCAAGGTATACGACGATTGTCTGTGCACGGGGGCTGATGGCAATGAGGCTCTTGGAAAGTAAGTAGGTAGCAAGTGGTCTGGATTGTACAGTTGTCTCGAGATGGCTCAGGTGGGAGTTGAGGACTATTGGTATTGAGTACTGAGCACAAACTCTCGGGGATGGCTGAATATGATTGTTGATGATGTGGGATGAAACAGCTCACGGGATGGGGATCGAGGATTCTTTTGTAATAGAGGCATCGGCTGACAAGACGACGTTCAATCCCATGTACATAGAGTTTGGAGTTGAGCCTGTGATGGAGTTGCTCGGCCTTAAACGGACGGGATCGGGTCATTCGTAATGGGCGCGCGTTACTACTAATCCCATGGACAGCGAGGGACAGCGATGGACACATAATATGCATCCGAGATGCGAGGTGCTAGCCCTTCACCGCTGAGCCAGAGGGGGGGCAGGTACCTGACGGGGGGTACGGGGCTTAGTTGTGCAGTGCAGGCTTCGATAACGGTAGCGCAGTGACAGCAAAGCGCAACTCACCCACCGCTGCTAACACGCTTAAGTCATAAGCCCGCGTGCCGCAGGGCCAAAGTTACCTCCGCTCCTCTGCCCAGTTCGATGGATGTTGGTCATCGGAGCCAAGCATATCTGCACAACACGGGCTCTCTTCCCCCTCATTAATGCGAGTCTTGTCCGACAGTCCACCTGGAATGTCGGGGTTTACGCTGACCGGAAGTGTGGCTTTGTCATGACACTGCACCCAATCCTTGATGATCTACTGCCACGCTCCCAGCGTCTCGTTCTATGAGCAATCAACTTATGACTGTCATGACTCTGGAGCGGTTCCGATCCCCGAAGATTTGATTATATCCATTGCCAGAGTTTGAAGACATGTCAATATTCTGCGAACCTACGACTGTGTACGCATGGCCAAAAGTTCCTCTGGTACTTTAATCAGTCGGAGTCATTGCCCGTTCTCGCTCCCGTTCCCCTCGCTTTCTCTCGACTAGCTCATAACTGGCTTCATTGCCTACCTAGTCTAACACCTAGCTAGCTTATTAGGCACCTACAGTAGTATGTACCATAGTATGTCTAAAACGTTTAATGATTTTGCATCGTCGTGTGAGTCGACGGCCTGCTGAATCATCGGGACAGGGGAGTGGATTTGCAATTGGATGGTTTCTCAGCACAGCATCAAACGGTGAGGATTAATAATGTGGCCCGCTTGCGCAACCCTGTTCATGGCAAGGCGTAACCATAACCCCGACTTCTAGTGGCAGTCATCGGATCTAATCAATAATGTCCATACATAATTCCATCGCATTCGCAATATTTGATAATTTGCGAGGCCATCGTCGTCGATCACAGATGATGACTCTTTGACTCTTCCTGTCGAAACTGCCCTAGTCCCTGGCCTTTCTTTGCCTTTAGGACTGGATGAGCGTGACCGTTCTAATAACTGTACATGACAAAGCAATGGTCGATGACCCTGAAGCCCGAGACATCCATGGATGGCATGATCAGAGTTTACAGCTCTGTTCCACAGTACATCAATTCTGTTGAGTTTCTCTGCGACGCGCGAAGTACCCAGTAAAGTGGGCGATAAAATAGGCGGGGAAATAGTCACCGCCGCATAAGTTTTGCATAAATTTGGAGGGGCTTGGTAGAATCTGCACGCTCAGAAAAGATACCGTGATCAACCTGGCCGAGCAGAATGCGCACAACTCGGTCAACTTTCGGAGCCGTTTGCGATGCCGTGGGATCCATTCATCGTCCTTACCCCATGCTCTCTGCCCCTACGCCCACCTCTGCAGCAGAGTTTCGCGACCGAAGAGAGGTTGCGAATACCCGTATGTGCCGAACCATTTGTAAACAGGCAGTAATTCCAATTTTCAATTATCGCAATGGTCAACGCAAGCATTGAGGCTTCGTTGCCGTGTTGCTTTGGCCATCATGAGGCCATCATGACGAAATACAGGTATATACCATATGTTACGGCCAGCTAACCCGCCAGCCGGAGCCCAAGAGTAATAAGGCGACTTACGCCGTAGTTTTAGCGACTGCGGCAGGCCACGTACCACTGAGAGTTGATGAAACAGGCGAAGCCTGCACGCCCTGATGGATTCCATTCCACTGCCTGAAATAGGAAATAGTATTAATAAGGCACTGCCCGTTCTTGTCTACCTTGCTCATTCCAAAAATCAAGTCCTCAAGGGATGCATTGATGCGGTCGATGACGCTTGCATAAAATCTCGTGGCTTTTCGAAATCTGCTGTCAGGGAAACAAAACCTGGAAGAAATACTATCAAGGCAGAGACCAAGCTCGGTAAGGGAACGCGAAATCACCGTCCATGCACGCTCGCTTCCTTTGTCTCGTTTACGGTTCCGGGCGAGTTCAATGACTGGGCCTAGAGACTTGGACCCTTGGCTCTCGTTCTCGGCGTGTCGGCGTCGTGTTGGCTGAATTAGCGAACAGTGAAGCGAGCTTGTGTGGAGAAGCCAGCTTGCCAGCCACCAGTCAGTCAATCCTCAGGTGTCCAGGGGACTGTAGGGCTGAAATCTAGCAGATCATCAAGTGAAGATGTCATAATCCTTATGGCTCATTTCGCTCAAGATGCCTGAACAGTCCAGGCAGTGTACATCCACGTCAGGGGCCCCGTCATAGTGAGTCGAATGTCTGGTTAACGACAGTCGGGCAAAGGTCTGGCCAGAGCCACAATGAGAGATAGCCTGTTTACGCTGCCGATGGTCAATTGTACCGTCTTGATGAAAAAGGGGAGAGGTGAGGTGTCTGTGACATTGGTTTCAACAGGTCAAGCCAAGGTCGCATCTCAGCCAGTCCTTTGGCGGGTTTCGTTCTCGGTCATCTCCTGGGGGGACACGCCTCCAGTGTAAATCCACCAGTCGTCAGGCAGTTCGCTGCCTGGTCGTGCGCCAGTAATGTGCCCTGACTACCCCAATCGAGCCTCAGGGTCGGGGTTAGCGGTCTGGCGGTGACGGCTTGACGACTTGGCTAGTAACGTGACAGCAACCCAGCACAGCCACTGCAGCACAGCACAGCTCAGCAGAGCACAACCCAGCAAAGTAAACTACGGTACTTGTTGCCCTGGGTTCGGACGGAATATGTAAGCTGACGAGCCAATCGCCTGCGATCTTGCCGTTGCATATATCGGTATACGATACACCACAATCCGGTGCATGCAAGCTGTTTTGAAATTCGTGACGGTACGGTAAGCGCGGATACGTACTTCGACATATACGATCGCCGACCATCAAGATCCCCGGTTCAAGAAATTAATAAGTTTATTTACTTTGGAATAAGGAATATCTCCCAAGGTACTGGTTTCTATGATGGCTCGTAGCAGCCCGCTCGCCTCAGTCACATCTTTGCGGCAAATGTCACCAAAAAGCAAAACTACCACACATGTGCACAGAGACAACCTGCCCAGCTGATGTTGTCAGGCAGCCAGGTTTTTCATCCCGATCGAGCCGTTTTCAGCCCTTCTATTACCATCGCGGTCTGATGTCTGCGATTTGGCAACATGTCTTGAAATTTCCCCAGTTTAACGGTGCGAGTTCTGGCTCAACGACTCAATTAGTCCTAACCAAGTATCTTTGATGGGATGACAGATCCCACCCTACCCTGATGCCTCCGAGAATGTGTATGCCTAGAAAACCAAGGTACCAGTGACAAATTGCACTTGTGGCTCAATTTGATGCATCGTGCGCCCGCCAGCCTGCAGGGACATTCTCTCCTTCTCATAATGTAGCATTCTAAACGACCCAAAAAGTCTCCGTAGCGGACGAAGACCGATGCGGGCCATTGAAATGGCGGAATTCCGCCTGCGACAACGGGCTTACCTCTGCGTAACCTCGTACCCGAAGACAACGGCGCGATGCGATTCGTCAGCACCGGACATTTCTTCCATGTGAGACAGAGAGAGGATGGAGGGTTGGAGCGGCCGCCGACGTTGGCGCTCCCTTCGAGAAGTCTTCTCTTGCCTACTTCGCACGTGTCGGGGCTGCATGTCTCTGCTGACATTGCTTCTCAGCTGGCCATCGACTGCTACCTGGGAGGCATATTTCGCGTGGGCGTCCAGCCATATAGCCTATGCCCCTGGTTCTCCTTTATGTGTCCAGCCAGCTCGGCGCCATGGGTGCGACAAGACGTGCAGGAGAGAAGGCAATTCCGATGCTGATACTCATTTTCTATCGAGGCGGCAGCCATTGCAGTAGTTCGGGGCCTCCGGGGAACGCGAGTATCTCTCTGAAACGAGTTGACGTGCATGTCCAGCCTTCCCCAGGTGATCTCCGTATCTGGGTATGTAGAGGGTGCATGCATGCATGATTCGATGGGCTCAAGGGATCTATGGGTTCTGTACAATTGGCCAGGTCTTACACAAAGTGCTGCCTCTTGCCTCTCTGTCTTCGTTTCAGGTTCAGCTTGCTTAGAAAAGCGGCTCGCATGAGAAGCAACACATCGCCTGTTCCTGTCAATCACAGACAGAAAACTGCCCCCTTTATCTGACATCAGCCGGCATGTGTCTTTGCTCCCGCACTCTGTGCCTGACGTGCCTGACGTGCCTGCCACACGCCGAATCCCATTGTGCAGTTTTGGGGGACGAAGGAATACCAAGCCCCCGAGCATAGCTCGCAAGCGTCGCAAGACAGTGGTCACTCAATTACGTGAGCTATAGGTGTCGTTTCACGAAGGTGAATATTCATGATAGGTGCAGTAGTACAAAGTAGAGACTTTGAGGATCCTATACCTAGCGGGGGTGTTCACACGTCCGACTCGGCCGAGCGCACCATCACGACAGATCTGTGGGGATGATCATCGCCGACGTGATAAGATCGATGACGGGGTACGTATCTGTGGCTGTCTACAACCCCGAGTCGGCTTTATGTAAAACCCGAGTGTTCCGGCACCTACCGGCCCTCACTCGACTATGGAGGGGCACTACTCGAGCCCCAATAAGTACCGTTGAACAAAGGAAAAGGCCACTAGCAACTAGAGGGATCATAGCAGACACGGGATAGATTTTAGCAGCGCCGGTTGATCAGCCGGTTGAGTCACCAGGGCGAAGGAACAAGAGAGTTGCTGGCTCGCTCTCATCGGTGATCCGAGCTGCGATCTGATAAGACTCATTGACGTATAGACACTGACCGAGCGACTCGTGTCTCGGGAATGAAGAGCATGGCGGCCTGTCATCCGAACGAGCCGTAGGTTGTCCCCGTGAAGCCCAGCTATGAGGTAGGTAGGGATGTAATAATGAGGCCAAGTCGCTAGTGCTCCGACTCTTAGAATCCACGGGAAGTGGGTGGGCTTGACGTCGTTACGGTTACGCGTTACGTGCGAATCTTGCCTCCAGTGCCTAAATGCGTTTATTACTCACTGCGTTGACGCACATGACACTGATGAATTCCGATCTTGCCCATCTAGGTAGTTGCGCTTGTGTGACTGGCCTGACGAGCGAGTACCTAAACAAACGGACAGATATACACACGCACACACACGAGCATCGCAGACCCCAAACCGGCAATCAGACGCTCTCAAAACTGTCTGATTTCGCGAGTACTGCATCCGCACACGCACACTGCGGCATTGGGGGCCGGAGAAGGAGGAATCGCGGACGCGCGAGCAAGCCTCACACGTGGCACGTGGGACGGGGGTGGGAAGAGGGTGATATTTGCTCACGCACCTACTCCATCTCCCTAGCCTCCTCCCCTTGACAGACCCCAAACCTTTGATGACTGCGTATTGGTAGATATTTCGTCCCTTTGCCAGCAGCGGCGGAGCAGAGCCCTCTTCCTCCTCCTCGTACCTCGTTACGAGACTCACGTAGATAGTAGGTAATTATTGTGCCGCGGCCGTCGTGCTTGCTGCGACAACTCGATCATGTTGCCAGAGACGATCCGAAGGTGTCCTCGGCAGCGGCGTGTATCGCTTCTATCGCTTTCATTTCCGGTTTCTTTGTCAGTGCCATGCCTACCTGCGTATACTATGACACTTATGTAGGTGCTACCTATGTATGTGGCCTGGCCAGGCCAACTATACGCTGGGCAACCCCATTCCAAGAATATTAGCTGGTCCCTCTCCGCAGGCAAAAGTTCCTTTATCACTGAACATCATCACCACCGCTAGTTATCTTAACGTATCCTCCGCGGCCATTCGGCAATAAGAGCGTTTTTGGCGTCTGCCTGCCTACCTGCTAACCTTCCACCCTTCTCTCTAAGGTACCTTACCTAGGGGACTGCCCGCCCCCGCGTCTACCCTACCATCCGTTCCCCGGAAGCTCCAGGACCCGACAGTTTAACTGCCCAGCCGCGCTACCCACCATGTCAGCACTAGGGTCGCAATCAGCGCGACATTGTTTTTCGAGTGCCGGGGGTTCTGAGCTGACTGGACTGACCATAGGTAGATAACGACATGATCGCTAGTTTGCCTAGCCCACGGAGCTGGGACGCCTGGGAGCCGGCGCCAAACTCAAGAAAGAGGGGCAATACCGGGACGTCTTAAACATTGCTACTCCTGCTATTGCATGAGGTGGGAGCAAGGCACACACGACAGAAGAGGTAGAAGTTGCCTTCTGTGCTGGAGCGGGCTTTGGGGGTCCCGGACCCGGGAGTGGTCAGATAAGCAGGGGGGGGAAGGGGGGTTACCGACGGCGTGGGAGAGCGGCCGGGGTTAGGCTGGCGGGCCTGACGTGCTTCTTATGTCAGAGTCTTCTATGAACAAACCATTGATCCGTGGGTGGATGTATGAGTTGGCGGCCGTGAGATTCCTAAGCAAATGGGAGTTGGGATAGGTAGGACAGGTAGGTATTTGCGTTTTCAGGGCAGGCTGAAAGAGGGAAGTCGATTCCCGACAAGGAATTGACCAATGTGCGGCCTACATACATGCTGACGGCGGACTGGGGAAATTCACTAGGCAGGAAGTCGTGTTCATAGATGACTGTCTAGGAGCACGGGATATACGAGACCTAAGCGTAATGTATTCGAACTCTGGAATCATTGTCCCGAATGGCAAGACGTGTATTGCGTAGTACATTTGAGGCACAACTCTCTGCAAGCGTTTCAGAATCTCGCATGGCTACATTGGACTCAAACCACTGCTTAATAAATAATCACATGCAGTCCTTCCAAATGGGCTTCTCTGGGCTTAAAAGCCGTGTTTTCGTATTTGATTTTGAGATAGGAAGTCCCTATAACCTCAATCCTCGATAGGCACGACCACTCAGATACGTATTTGCCGAGACATAGCCTCAATAATACTTTGCTATATTTTATATCATAAGAGCTAGAACTCTTGAGTCTTGGTTTAGTTATAAGCTGACGAAAAAGGTGTTCTAGCGAGATACCTTGAATAAGCTGCTGGTTTCTATTGTTTCATAGCTGTAGTTATCGGGTGACCTACTGGTTGAGAGTAACTATAGGTTATACAACGGTAATAATGTAACAGAAGCAGTAGCAAGCTTATCTTTTTTAAAACCTATCTCAGCTATTTGGGATGCCCGGCGCCAGTTTACCGCACTATTTATCACAAACTTGCTCCGGGTGCAGTTCAGCCAACTCGCGAATGAAAACCGGTTTCAAGTAACGATGACCCCGTCGGCTTCGATGAGATGATGCTCTGGTCTTCTCGCAGAGGGGACATGATGTTCGACTTATTCCCAGTATCATATCTTGTGACCGGTTTCTTAAGCCTCGTATTTAGAAGCATACGCCACCACCATCTTGAAAGTCTAGCATGGTTTTCCAAATTTGAAAATCAAGCATGTCTACCATCCTTCACCTTCAAGAAAAAAATCCTCCCCAGTTCCAAAGATGCATCTCAAAGTACCTAGGCAAATAATAAAAACTCCCTCCTTCAATCTCCGTTTGTTTCGCAAGCTCAATGAACCATCCATATTAGGTACTTATGTACCTTGTGTCCTTCTAAGTTGGTTGGGAATAAATAAGTCTTTTGACACCGTTTGGTTACAATCCCTGTACGGGACATACGGTGATTTCATCGTTTGTATAGGACCAAAAAGACTAGAGTTTCTATGCAAGCCGATCCTCTCATCAACTGTCTAGACTATCGCTTCAATGTCTTCTGCTTCTCTGCTGCCACTCTCTCCTGCCTCCCCTCAACAAGCAACCCTTTCTTTCTCCGCACGCCGTCCATGTACCTCTTCGCTACGTTCTCCTTGTCTGCCAGCTCGCCCAGATCCTCAAGGTCGTCCTCAGTGAACGGCACCCAGAAGGGGTCCTCGTCCAGGACCTCGAAACCAGTAAAAATGAGCTGCGGCTGGGCAGCGCCCGAGGTACGCTTGCGCATCTCGTCCGCAAAGCCGAATGACTCTGCCACCGGAAGAAGCGACTGAATTGTGAAGAAAGGTGTGCCCTCTTTCATCTGCTCTGAGAGTACGCGCCCACGGCGGCGAGTGAGTACATCGTAGACGCGACCTAGCACTTCGGCTGTCGTGGTTGTTAGTGGATATCGCATAAGGGAGGGGAGGGGACTATTCGAGACTCACTGCTTGCTTGGATCTCGCACGAGTACATGGCAAGCATGATGCGCGGAGACCAGTCTAGAAAACCTTGGCGAATAGACTGCTGCATCGTTTTGATGATTTCTCCTGTGAGTCTACCCAGGCTATCGCGGGCCGATGCTCCCTCCTCAGCAGCTGTGACTGCTAAGTCTTCGATGATAACTGCAATACCTTGGACGGGTTCGTTACACAGTGGTCCCTGGTTCGTCGCAAGCTGAAAAGCATATGTGACTTTATCACACAGATGTGCTGCGCGCAAGGCTTCGTCTGCTTTAGGACTATCGTCTGAGGTCTTTTCCGCTGAGAATACTTTAGTGAAGAGCCCGTCTTTTGTGGAATCGATAAGTAAGTTAGGTCCTGTCCGTCCGGGCCCAAATGCCGCAATTTTGTCAATAACACCTCTCCATCCTTCTCGTCCTTTTCCACTTTCAAGCACAGCATGGAATTGCTTTCTCAACTCTTCTGCAGTAAGAGTCTGGCCCTCGATGACCTCCTCGTCTACCTCGATCTTCTGCTCCAACTCAGTTCCATTCTCCTTCTCAAAATTGGCTTGAGCGCTTCGTTCTGAATAGAGACGTTTAATGGACCCAGCATTTTTTTGCAAAAACTCGATGACATTTGTTGGTAATGGCCTTACTCGCATAGTGATGGTCACCTGTTTTGATGTTGTCACTCCGATCACAGCACCCCTGCCCAATTCCTTATTGGCAGGAGGCTTCATCTCTTCCGCTCGGACGATGGTTTCTCGATACGGCACAATGGGTGCTCCAGCCTGAATATCGCACCTTGCGAATCGCTCTTTCAAATCGGTTAAACATCTCTCTAGGTGTAGTTCTCCAGCTGTAAGAAGAACGTGCTCCCCACTCTCAAATTGCTCGTACTCGGCACAGGGATCGCTTTGCACTAACAATTTGAGACCTTCAATCATTTTGTCCAGATCCCAGGGGTTCACTGGTTCCAAAGCGACCCGGACGATCGGCTGCCCGGCCAAGCTTACGCCGGCCAGGTTGACAGAGCCTTCCAGTTGGCTGCACACTGTTCCTGACTTGAGAATTTGGCCCTCGAGCCCTCCAATGCCGAAAACAACACCGGCGGGCACAGAATTTAGAGATTCCAGGTGTCGACCCATCAGCATGTAAAGGGCCGTGACTGTGACTTTTCGAGGTTCAGGGGCCGCATGTGGGCTCGCAGGAGAGAACTTCGGCGCCAAGACATAGACCTCGTCGCCAACTGAAAGCGTTCCCGAGTATATTCGTGCGAACCCTATCAGGTGCTCGGGGTCAACCTGTTTCTCATCTTCCTCTGGGACCAGATCTTCCAGATTTGCGCTATCGAGAGCTACGGTTAGGTCTTCAATACCGCTCGTATCCTGCTGTCGTACACGTGCAAATTCAGCCCGTTTCCTTCTCGCCAGTTCCCTGGCTTCGTCCGCACTGAGTTGCCCGCCGCCACGTCGCTTGTTTTCAGGTAATTCGCTCTCTGGTATCGACACCATCTTACTGACGTAGGCCACAACTGGTTCGGAGTTTTCAGTCTTGAAGTGAATCATGGCATTCTTGACTGCTGGAGAAATATGGTCGGCACCTGGAGACTCTTCTAGAAGATCTGGAAGTCGCTCAGCTTGAGCTACCGGTGGCGATGGTAGGGATTCAATGGCAGATACAAGAAGCGCAGTGGACAGTGGTAACCACGCAGAGAACACGGTGGTCAGTAATAGCCTTGGGTCTCGAGACCTAGCTATGTGTGGTGGCACCGTTATACTCAACGACTTCGTGATTTTCTCAAGCAAGGCAGGATCACTATGGTATCGTCAGCAATTCAAGTAACGATGAAGGTGGTTAGTGGTTGATATGCGACGGTCTCGTGGGATTGGAAAATGCTTACCCCTTGCCGTGATCTCCACCGGTTGTAGCTTGGTACACAGCCCAGACCTGCTCAAGTACGAGTTGCACAAACATCGGCTTTAGATTACGACCCTTCAGATGTTTCCGACCTAAAACTTTCTTCGTCTTTGGGTCGAGATAAAAGTCGCCCCAGAGGACCTTTTCCATGACATTTCTCTTGATTCCCAGTTTCTTTTCGTATAAGCTGGCAAACTGGCGGACAGTAAAGGCCCAGCCATCTATGGCACTGCTGAAGATGACATTGTTCTTCTCCGGGGCAAAATACAATTCTTCGTCATCTCGTTCCTCGAACTGAAGCTCGCCTGTCTCGTTTTCGACATCGTCTTGTTTCGCTCCTTTTGCGGCTGTCGCTGCCACACGCTCGTCCATCCTCTCCCTCCAGTTCAAGTCTTCCTCCATTCTCTCGCCCTGAAAGAAGCTCCCCAAGATGGCATTGACCTGTTCGAGAAGTTTGCTCAAGTGGGTATAAGCTTCACTTGGTGACATTTTCAGCTCTGTGACTAGTCGATCTAACTTGTTGATGACCAAAAGCGGCTTCAGCTTTTCTATCCAGGTTTGCCGTAAGACTGTGACAGTCTGACTGCATACTCCCTCAACAGCATCGACGAGGACCACTGCACCATCGCATAATCGGGAAGCAGTCGACACTTCACTGCTAAAATCGATATGACCTGGGGAATCTATCAAATTGATGAGATATTCTTTAGGGGTGGGCACCGCATCTGGTGCAGATCTCCGGAGCATAGAGAAATACAAGGATATGGCAGATGACTCCATAGTAATGCCCCTTGTCTGCTCATCAGGGCGAGAGTCAAGGTACCGGATCTTGCCAGCTAGTTTGGGTGAGATGATGCCATTTGTAGCAAGCAGGGCATCCGTCAGTGAGGTCTTTCCATGATCAACATGTGCCAGGATACATATCTGGTATCTAAGTTAGTGTACTGAGATCATATAGGTGAGATGTTTAGTAGTTACATTTCGCACGTCATTTGCATGCTGCTGCAGACTGGCAAGCTTCTCGGGTGTAACGACGGGCATCTTCACGGCCGTAGATGAACTGCTAGAATGTTTATGATCACGATGCGATTTCGGGGTTCTCAAATTTGTTGGTCAGATGCCTGGTGAATGTCGATAGAATGCCAGTATCCTCTCTAGCGAATAAAGGGACCACAGGCTGGGTGTGATATTGGTGCCCAGTGGGTGACCGTTGCCAGTATCCAGAAATGTCTTAGCTGGCCTCACGAAGTCGGACTTCAAGGTTGACGCACGAAAGCTGTTTGGGACAGATATATACGCGATGTTTATATTCTCAATCTTTACAAGCAGTGTTTACTCAAAAACAGTGAAAGCCCCCGTCGGATACGCCTACTGTACTGCCATGCGCTCTCTTTTTCGTGAGATGGAGGGGCAGTGATTTATCGATAGGAATGAGCCATAATGACAGAAAGCCCAGTACCCCGCCACCCCACCTCGATGACTCTAAGAATGAGGCTGGTGACTTTTGGTGGGGCGGAGGGGTGAAGGGGCGGAGGTCCAAGCACTCTCTATCTCAGGTTAGGTACTTAAGTAGAGAAGCAGAGAAGGGCCACGGCCATGCGCCACGAAAACCCTAATCCGCTAAAACTCCGGCCTTGCAATTTGCAACAACTTCGAAAAAATCAACGCAACCCCGCTACGACTTGGGAGAGTGTCTGTCTTGTGGTTCGAGCCAGACCATCGTTATCACCAACGCCCTTCCAGATAATCCCACGATGAGCGGCCTCCGTAACGGATCTGCGCCTGTGCGCGCCATGGGCGACGACAGCGACGTCGAGGAGGAGGCTCTTGTAAACGATTACAAAGAGCAGGTCCAATATGAAGACGGAGAGGACTTGGAGCAGGTCAGCTCCATGACCATGGCGCAGCAGACCGACGACATCCAGTCGAAGCTTGTCGCCGCTGCTCAACCTCTCGACTTCTCCGCGCCTTTAGAGGTCAAATTTCAGAGCTACGACTCTTACTGCAACCTGTTCCACTTCATCCTCAATTCGGACGGTCCAGTCGATCTTGAGCCCCCATCGGTGCGTACCGGTCACACAAACCACAGTATACGATGGCGCGTACTAACAGACATCGCAGCACTACTGGGCCTGGGATGTCATTGATGAGTTTATTTACCAATTCAACTCTTTCTCCTCTTACCGATTACGAATCGCCCGACAGGCTAGAGACAATGAGGAGGAGAGACAAATTCTGCGCGAGAACCCCAACACCTGGGGCTGCTACAGCGTCCTGAACGTGCTCTACTCGCTTATCCAGCGATCTCAGATCCTCGAGCAGCTTAACGCTATGAAGCGAAACGAAGATCCTGCCGCTGTCGCTGGCGAATATGGCTCCAAGACCCTCTACCGAATGCTGGGATACTTTTCTATCATCGGACTTCTTCGGGTCCATTGTCTGTTGGGTGACTTCAGTCTTGCCCTCAAGACCCTCGATGATATCGAGCTCAATAAGAAGGCCATGTTTGCCCGTGTCATGGCTGCTCACTTCACTACCTACTACTATGTGGGTTTCTCCTACATGATGATGCACCGATATGCCGATGCCATCCGCATGTTCAGCCACATTCTCGTCTACGTCTCGAGAACCAAGAACTTCCAGAAGAACGCCCAATATGATTCCATCACCAAGAAGAATGACCAGATGTACGCTCTCATCGCCATTTGCGTTGCATTCCACCCTACACGCCTCGACGATACAATCCACACCGCGCTGCGAGAAAAGTACGGAGACCAGCTGCTGAAGCTGCAGCGCGGTGGCCCGGAATCACTTCCCATCTTCGAGGAACTTTTCAGGGCCGCGTGCCCCAAGTTCATCTCCCCGAACCCGCCTGACTTCGACAACCCGGAGGCCAACGTCGACCCGATCGACCACCATCTCTCTATCTTCATGGACGAGGTCAAGACCAACATGATGAGTCCTACTGTCAAGTCATACCTACGCCTCTACACCACCATGGATCTTAAGAAGCTCGCTGGCTTCCTCGAGGTGTCGCCTGAAGAATTACGGTCTTATCTCTTAGTAAACAAGCAGCGCACTAAGCAGCTGCGGTGGACTGACCAGGGGCTACTGGACGGCGAATGGGTTAATGTCAGTGACCTGGACTACGCGATGCAAGGAGTGAGTAAAACCCCACCCCCAAGTCTCGCTTAACCTTTCAAGCTTTTCGTGCAGCTTGGTTTTGAGTGATAAGCTTTCATGTACGACGGTAACTAACGGGGACACAGGATTTGATTCACATCTCGGAAGCTAAAGTGGGACGTAAATTAGTCGATTGGTATTTGCGCAACCTATCGCGAACATACAACTGAGACTACACCGAGATGTGAGACAGCATTCGGAACGAGTTGCTTTCTTGGGCAATACCCATCAAGGCAAGAGACGGCAAAAGCAGGACCAGTTGGCCTATTGCACGCCGTAGAGATGATGATTTACACATGTTTCGTGTCGTCAATTTGCATTGCACTGGCGTCCAGGGGATAATGAGGGTTCAATGCTCACGGTCGGCAAGAACTGGAGGGCGAGCGAGTCGCTGGCTCTGAACGCAATAGTGGCGACACCTAACATAGATAGATGATGATAGGCGAACACAATGCGTGGAATGAAACAAAAGATAATCTGATAAGGCATGCCTCATGTATCCGCGTTTTACCACGCAGCTGAACTGCATTCATCACACGTGTCATTTGCGTGCCGGGATCCTACGGAGCAGCCAAGATTTCGCAGGGTCGCTTACAGCGATATCACAGGCCATCCAGCACTTTGATCGAGGTCTCAGAGGCCAAGAGGCCAAGAGGTGGTTAATGCAGCTGGACGACGCTATAGTTCTTGGAACGCATGTCGGCACTGTAGTCTGTGCTGCATGGTGAAGGGCATTTGCACCTGTTGCGGCAAAGTGAGATAACAGAGTACGATAGATGTGGCCAGCTAGCCAGCCGACCGGTCAAGCAAGGATCAAAGGACACACCAAGATCGCCATCGTTGGCTTGCTTATCGGCCTGCCTCGCCCTACATGTACCCATAGTATGTAGGACTTGGGGTCTGGTCAGAGGTCCGGTTACACCGCATCGTCCGCACACCTAAGTCTCTGTGCCGGCCGTCCCGCGGGTAGCGCTCCAATATCTCGGGAGGCATCCACTTGTATTCAGGTATCTACATCCGTAACTCGTACGTGTGTGATATGTAGGCAGCTGACTAAGCTTGCGTACTGTCACCAAATCTGGTATGGAACGGTGCGAAGTGGTGTGGGGTTGAGGATAACCAAAGCAACAAGCAAAGAGAGGAAGCTTTCTCCTTCACCAGTACCACACCCTCGTAGCTCTAGGGAGACGTTGACGTCGAAGAAGCACAGATAGCGTGATGAGATGGGCACGCTTGGCCTGCGCAACATGTGACGACGCACCCGTAGCCAGTGAAAGTGATTGCGGCATTGTCGGCTGACATTGAAGTGAGAGTTCTCAGCTGTGTCTTGGTGTTTGCTATACGAACATGTCTATGGCGATATATACGAGACCGCATTAGGCCAAGGAAAAAGTCAGCTGTCCAGATATGGCGGCCGTTTGTGACAAGAACATGCTAACATCTATTTTCGGAGTGTGAGAAGATGCTGTAGTACTCGTTAGTACCATAGTTTACCGCGTCAAAGCCGCTGCAATCGAGACTGGCTAACGTGTAAGATTGCGAAGCTAAAGTACGATGAAAGACCCGTACTCGTCCAAGGGTGAAGGCTGTTGATAAGTGAATGAAGTCCGTATCATTCCGAAGAAGCTTCAAGTCGTCTGTGGTTGGTTTCTCTGACAAGCGGTCAACGTGTATAGATCCCAAGACAGTGAGCCATCCGGGTCTTTATCCCCGAAAGCAATAATCGTTTAAATAAGAGTTTCTATTCAAGAGCAGGCCCCGACAAATAATGTAAAACATATAAAAGATCAGTCGAACCAACAGACTTTTATAATTAAGGGAGCATCATATATCGTCATGGCCGGATGATTTTGCGCTGCGCTCATTATAAGAGACCACGCGTTTTGGTGAAACCTGTCAACCGTGTGGAAAAGTATCGGGTAAAAGATTTGTGACCATTTCAATGAGGCTGCAGGAAGCCAAGAGCCATCTACCAACGATTGCTGACGTATCAACAAGGGCTATCTGGTTGCGAATGGGTCTTGGTCTTATCAAAGTCAGTGCTCTGTCCACTCATGAAACTTTCCGAATGGTTCACGATTCCGCATTGTCTAGATACTTGGTGTGTTGGAGATGTGCAGCGCCTATTCGGGATAGTCCGGCTTCGAACACATCAGATAGATCCTCGCACTCGAGAGGATTATTGACGCTGTTGGATATACTGAACGGTCTCGGGATATTGACGACATTGCGGCGGACAATGTGGGTTGTCCAGTGCGTTGTGGTCAGATAGATTTGAGCAGGATCTGCCCTCCTAACAATAATCAGGGTTCTCCTACAGAAACGGACATTTGGAGACCCGGAGTCGGATCCTAAGCTGGCAACTGCCTCAGATCTGGCCAACCGGCACAGAGAATCGCAGCAGAGCTAGCTCATATTAGGAATATAAGGGGAATTGGTGCTGTGCAAGGTGCGGTCCAAGGCGGCGGGAGTGGGTGTGGGTGGGTAGAAAGGCGATTGAGAAAGCGGCTACACCCGCGTCTCCTCTTCCTTACCGAATGTATTGGAGTCAAGTGTGGCAACCCAATTTTCTCGACTGTCAGCGAACATCGCCAGATAGTTTATTCGAAAACATATCAAATGATAGGGTAATGAGGTCCAATTTGGCTCGTGCTGAATCATCAAGTGGTGGCTTCCCGATTGAAACGTATGGAGAATTGCTCGGTATGAAAGACCTGTAGACTGTCATTGTGTACTGCCGCTCAACACCAAGAACTTGCACCCATGCCATTACGCGAAAGAAAAGCCGATTTCCCTGTGCGTGAGATCTTGGCTTGCTCAGTACTTGGCTCGGAGCGAATTTTTATATGCGCCAAGTGCGCCAAGCGCAATCTACTGCATCACCGTAGCCTGTCCTTCGACGTTAGTTGTTTCTCTTCCCCGGACTTCTCTTGGTAGCCGGAGCGCGTCTCTCACTATGGCTCAGCCATGGTGAATGGTATAGAGCGTAGGTCACATACTGCGTACTGTGACCGGCCTCGTCAGTACCGGCCATGCAGGGAAATTATCTGGCTGGAGGACATGCGTGCCTGGGCGGGATATGAGACTCGATCTGATAGTCGACGTATCTCGGATACAATATAGCGAGTCAATTTAAGCATAAGATGTCGAGGCTGACTGCTCGAGTCTTCTCGAATCAAGACCGCCCGTCAGGGAAGGCGGTTGAGCATGGTCGACGACATTGGCCGCTATAGTAGCTTTACCGCGTATTGGCTTGTAAAGGTGTCGGTGTTACTTACTATACTACATGAAAATAGCATGATTCGAGGGCAGGAAGGTGGTTTTCTTCGCTCTGTGTTGTATCATGTCAGTGGATAGAGCCTTCCCGACTGGAGAGGTTAATTTCGAATAGAATATCATGTAATGGAGTAATACATGGCATTTGCGGTTGACGTTGCATCTGATCTTGGGGTAAGAAGATAGAAAAAGAAAATCCGAAGAAAATGAGGAACGGGATACTACCTGGGTCGGGATGCTCAAGACCAATGAGGGACCAGGTTAAGTATACAAATACCTGTGAAGTATGCAGTGAATCATTGAAGAGACGATGCATCTAGCAAGTGAGGCGGCAGACAGAGATGATCTTTCAGGATGTGGATTTCGTGCTCCATGAGTCACAACTCGAAAGATGCCCAAGGTAGTGTAATCCATATTAAGTAACATTCTACCTAATGTAGGTGGAATATGTAGTTTACGTACTGTACGCGGCAGCTGCAATGGATGAGATTAACACCCTTCGTGATGGTATCCTTGGTATCCTATCTAACCTCCTAAGGGCATGGAGGCAGGTGCCACTACAAGTTACCGCAAAGCCAGATAAATTTCGGTAGGTACCTAACGTAGATACCTGAAGCGTACACTTCTGGAATACGAGCAAGCTCTATACATCTCGTAGGTATCCATACCCTATCTTGATCAGTTACAGTGCTCATCCTCGTGTTGGTTCTTCCTACCTACCTAATCTGACGATTTCTCGTTTACACCATGGGTAGAAACATAAGACACATTGTGATGTGGATTTCTACCCAGTACCCACCTGAAGTTTAGGGATCTTAGTACCTGAGGTACAGCACTACAAAGGACCTTATTAGGCAGGGCATGGAGGGGTGCAGGGAGCTCGCACTAATACCTAGCGCCGCCCGTGACTGCCATCTGCCGCGAGCTTCACATGGCTCGAAGCAGCCAGATTGGTGTCTGTGCATCAGGTATTGGAACTTCAATGAGGGAAAGGGGAACAAACAGGTGGGCAGGATACGCACCATAGCTGCTTGGCGGATCTGGTTGGGTTCAAGATCCGTCACTCGACTGCGCAACTCAGTGATAACTCGGCGACGACCGGGCGTCCAGCATCCAAGGTACGGCGCCCAGCCCCAGCTCCACGCCTGACGCTACTACGTATGATGATCCATCTGCTTCCAGTCTCCAGCCAAATTAATATATGTCAAAAAGATGTGACGCCCTGCCTCGACATCTCGCTACCTGACTCTGCCCCCTCTCTTCATCCTCTCTCACACGTCTTCTGCCTTACTTCCGATCCTTTTACGCCCGCAGTTTCTTGTCGGCTGTTGGATGGACACGATTGGACAGAAACATCCCTTACCCAAGCGTTGTTGTACTTTTAAGCTACCTACTTCTGTATGCAGCCTTGGAGTGAGGTGTTGACAAAGGCCAAGTCAAATCCACCCTGTCCCGTCCTCTTCTGCTTGTTTGTTCGTACTTGCTCGCGCTTGCTCCGCTCGTCGAGTTACAACATTCCCAATATCTGCGCCTGTCGTTTCTCTCCTGCGCTTTTGTACCGCTGCTAGCCACTCGGGCCCAGGTTTCCTACGGGTAGTTCATTGACACTCGGAAGCACGGCCAGCCTTGTGTCCCCCGAATCCAGAACAACAGCTACACAATCGAACCATACATCATACAAGCCCGGGCCAACCACCAAGAAACGTGCCATTCTGACTGGTTGCGACCCCTTGCTCCAGCTCACTGTTCTTGGTCTGCATAGGTACACATAGTATCATTGCTCTCGAGACCTTCCAAGAGCCTTCGCGCGAACAGCTCCTCCGTCAGGCATCTTTGTCAGAATACCTACCTATCTACCTCTTTATACTTCACCACCCAAACCACTCAGGCGCCAATTGTGATCCGACCGTCAATCGCATTCAGGCTCCCTTGTGGCTGTCGTAGACCATTTCCAACGCATCGCCCAACAACCACAAACGTCGTCTTTTCGTCGCATCAGCCTGTGGCTGATCTTGCGATTGGTGCAAACCTGACCTCGATGCTGTTCCAAACGAGCTTGCCTCCTCCGCCCTCTCCCTGAGGCAACGTGAGTCAGGTACACACACCATCCACACCGTCAGCCCGACCATTTGTTATACTGTCATTGCTCAGGACCCAGAGCACAGAATGTCTGGGGATCTAGCCACACCCGTGAGAAGTCCTGCGAGCGACATCTCGCCAAGAACCCAGCCGACAGCTTCGAAACCCGATTATTTCAGCGTCGACAAGATGGACAGCCCCATGCAGACCCCCGATACCAATGCAGGAAAGGGACCTAGCGATGGAGGCGCCGCCCCTGGTGAATCTAAGCGTACCATCACCATTGTCGAAGCGAAGTCCAAGGGGAAGGAGGTTGAGAACACGGGATACGCGAGCGCATCTACGCCTGGAGATACTGCCTCTAGTTCGGGTGGTAGTAGTGTTCCTCCGTCTAGGAAGAATTCCCTGGGCAACGTCACATTTCGGGCGCCTCGTAATCCTACGCTGCCGCAGGGTTTGAAGAAGCCGCATGGAGGTACTCGCATTCGCGATGCTTCGCCGCCACATAACAGGTATGTCTGCAATCAGTTTCTTCGCTGTCTTCCCTGGTCTATCCTACACTGCCAGGAAACCCCCCACGATTGTTTGCACGCACGCTTTTCCTGGCGGACGGCCCATCAAGTTCGTGGTGCTGCGCCGAAAGAGCCCTGCGAGGAGCTGTGCCCTCTAGCTCCTGGGTCCGCCCCGCTTGGGTCTAGGCCTAGATTGGCATGCCAGGATCCCGATTGTTCTCCATCGCGACATGCAGTGCGTTGGATACATGCATCGCGAGCGGGCCACATGTGGCATCGCGTGGGGACTCGGGGCTGACATGAGGCATCTCGAAGGGCGTCGGATCTGTAGAGGCGGTGGTACGAGGAGGATGGCATGTCGTTGTGCCAAAGACGGACTCGGCTGTCAGGTTTGGGATAAGTCGCGTGGGCGGGTTTCTCCAACTCTCGTGTGCCTCAAATACCTAATCACAAGCGTCATTCGCCCACGGTCTGGTTATAGCCCCGCTCATTACCACCCCCACACTCAGGCGTCCCTCAGGTCCCCCCTCCAGCCCTCACATGAACCTACCTTAGACAAGGCAGGCGCAGTCTGGGCAGGCTGTCATTGTACAGATTCTTGAACTCGACTCACGAGTGCTTGCACCGTCCCCCAACTACCTAATCTTTTTCTTCCATCTGGCCTCTTTGGCACACATCATATCCCATTCTCTTCGTTTGTTAGCCTATCTCCGCTCTTACTGATGGCGACCGAAACGCTGACTGACTCCCCTCGCTCGCAAAGGTTCGAGCAGCATGTAGCCTTCGATAACATTCCTCTCGGCGAGTCCACCGAATACAATCCCATATCCTTTACCCTCAATGTGCGACACCACGGCTTCCAGTTCCGACGCCGTCATCGTACCTTCATGGTTGGTGTCGATGACAATTCGTATTCGGACCATGCCCTACAATGGCTGTTGGATGAGCTGGTTGACGATGGGGACGAAATCGTTTGCGTCCGGGTTATAGAAACTCAGGGTCGCCTGACCGACAAGGCTTACCAGGATGATGCCAAAACTTTGATGGAGTCTATCCAAGCCAAGAACACACAGAATCGTGCCATCGGACTGGTCTTGGAATATGCCGTGGGAAAGCTGCATAACACTTTCCAGCATCTTGTCAGTAACCTCGGGCTTACCACAGCTCGGTCCTTTTTCTGTGCTAACATGGTCTGATTCATAGATCAAAATATATCAGCCGTCCATGCTTATTGTTGGCACGAAGGGTCGCAGTCTCGACGGTGTTCAAGGGTTCCTAGTCAACCGTAGTTCCTTCTCCAAGTATTGCCTGCAATACTCACCTGTGCCTGTTGTTGTCGTGCGTCCTACTGAGAAGCGCGAGAAGAAGAAGCTCAAGCGTGCCGGCGACCCTTCCCGACAGAGTTATATTCAAATGCTCGGTGGACAGAAGCATGAGGCCGACAGTGAAAATAGCAGTGTTTACGAGCTAGAGCCTAATCTGACGGCTGATGAGGAGGCTCACCGTGTTGCTGTTGCTGTTGGACTCCCTGCGGCGTACGATCCGACAATCAAGCCGATAGACCCTTCGGCTTTGCTAGGAAATAGTCGCCGGCAATCGTCAAAGACACCCAAGGAAGCACCCGTCATTGCTGCAAAGGGCGGAGTACCCGCCGAGAAAAAACCCGACGGAGATACAGACTCGGAGTCGGAGGAAGAAGAATTCGAGGCTATGCCAGGCGAAGAACTGCTTAAGAAGGAGCGACTGCATAAAATGGAATCCAATGAGGGAGCTGCTCTTAAGGCCGAGATGAGAAAAAGTCGCTCAGATTCCCTGAATAGCGATGAAGATCCTCCAGGTGGTGGAGGTGCCAAGACGTGATACACCGTTACACTGTAGAGATGCACAGGAGTCCTGCATTCGACATTCTTCCTCCCTTCCAATAGGGACTCAGGTGGCGGGGTCACATCTCGATAGAACCAAGTAAGGAGGCTATTTCTGTTTACAGCGTGCACATTGTTTTGCTGATTTTTGTCTCCCCATCGTCTGCTCTATGAAGAGCATCGCGGAACTTGATAGAGCATAGTTATTACGAAGCCAAGAAAACATTCTCCTCAATCCTTCATGCAAAACCCGCTTCTAACTGTGATTTCAGTGCCTTGAGTGCAATATATTACTGAAGCATTCGATTTCGGCCCTAGTAATACCGGTAGCCCTCTCATTGCGCAGCATCGCAGGGCCAATGTGGTCTGTTGTTCTAAATCCCGCAAGTTTGTTATGATACGTGTCACTGCGGCCCGCAAAACATATACCTCTGCGATAAGATGGGAAGCTTGGTGATGATTCCCAAAGCCAGCATACGACGTCTAGTTAAGGGATTGCGCTTCTCCCATACATATCCATACCGTTTCCTATGTAAAGCCTAGATCGCTTTCATTTCAAGTTTACGACTTCCCTTATGTGTGAATGTTTGTTTATGGGGCATGGGGCTTGGCCGAAGCTCGTCGCGCACGCCACTCGCGTCTTACGGGCATTTCGGGTTTCAGGTGTGTGGCGATAGCTGCTGTTCGACGTAGGTGAGGAGCTGCTCGGGTGAAGTGGGGGATGGCTTGAGTCAGGTGAAGTGAGGTGGTGAGGCAAGGATCCGTAAGGCGGAGGCGATATGTGTGATGAGAGGAGATGATGTGAAGTGAGGCGAGGGGTGTGGCGGGGTCAGAAAAGGTTGGGGACAGGATAGACCTTGATGGGGTTCTCGGCTCCAGATGATAGGTTTGGTACTAGCAAGAGATCGATGGAGCGGCTGGCTTACTCTAGAAGTTTCGCGAGGAGAGTTTACTTGGGCATCAGGGAGGAAATTGTGGTTGTCTGAGATCTCTTTCGTGGTTCCTTGTCCTCGCCCCTTGCTACTGTAGACACTGGGGTCTTGCGTCGCGAGCTACAGACCAAGGCCGCGGTCTATCATACACGTGGGATACTTGTTACAGTTCTCACTCTGTTGACATTTACTGTGACCTCTGGGAGTGCGTCGAAAGCTATGCTCTGTGTCCTAACCTAAATCTCCTTTCTCTCTTTCTCAAATTGGAAAATGGGACGTGGCTGAAAACAGTTTGCTGAGAAACAGAAGATATGACATCTAATGTCTTGAACATGAATATGATAACTGTGGTTAGAATAATATCAGGTCGGACAGGTGGCCCCCTCCGATACTGCGGAGGCCTAGAGTCTCGTTCGACTGCCAGTAGCGCGGCCAACACTGGTCACAATACTGAATTTGGTATTATGGAGCGAGCATGACTGCCTCCTGTTTGTAATCTGGTAGGGACGATGACGACTTGCGGGTTTTCGCGCCTGCGTGCGAGAAAAAAAAAAAAAAAAAAAAAAAAACAGTCATTGTGCTCGTGTGTCGTTGCTTCTGGGTGCGGGTACCGTGAAATAAACCCCGATGGACTGATACGCGCCAACGAGGCCGCTCCTGATGATACGTATTACCAAGAGAATGAATCTTTGTAGCCCTTTGGTCCGCAGCAGGTCGATTCTGTCTTTAATAAGTCCTTGTCATCAGAGCTTGATAGCGTTTTTCTAGACCGCTAAGTTTACGACATATCATACCCGACTTTCAAGTCACCGACTGATACGAAGACATATGGTCAGCCATTTGCCGTCCCGGCGTCTTCAAGTTCGGCCATTTCACTTATAGAGAACCAGCATAGCCAAGATATGCCGATGCAGGAAATGGCATCATCGACACTGTAAGTATCGTCGTCTCCCAGCTGCTGCTAACGAGACGATCAGCTTCCGGTAGCTTGATATGGGCTTGAACCTAGCAGATGCGATGTAGATAGTCAGTGAGAAGTGGAAAATGTGGTCCGGAATACCTTTATATATCCGTTTGAGATATAGTTTTATTTTTGCAGATATTCAACGAGATAAAGAACGAAATTATGATCTAAATAAATGTCAAAACCCCTCCTTTCGTTTCGCACTCGACTCGCAAGCGCAACGAATGTGTACAGTCTCATCATACTCAACGAACACGTCGGACTGGCATTTCCGTGCCAGAAGTGCCGGAAGAAACGATTGTCTCTGCATGATCGTCATCCTCCTCATCCTGCCATCCCTCTTTCTCATCCTTCGGCATTCTCACAAAGGCCAGATCCACAGCCAAAGCCACCAAAGCAATCGCACAGCCAAACCACAGAGCGGCGCGGTAGCCCTTGAGCAAGTCTCCGTCTGCGGTCTTATCTACTTGCATCTCGATAGTTCCCGCAAAGCCCAGGCCAATGCTGTTCCCGTATAGGAGAAGCACGCCGACAAGACTGGCAGCAATGCCTTGCTGGGAGCGGCGGACGGCGTTACTCGCGATGATCTGTGCGGCCGTGAACACAAGGTCAGGGCAGAAAGACATGACTATCGTGGCGGGGAAGACCTGAAACCAATACGACTGATGGAGCGGCATAGTTGCGATAAGAGCGTTACCAGTGGCCACGGACACGAGGCCGATCGCAAGTATGTACTGCGCCGGGATACGCGGGACTAGCCACGAGGCCAGCCAGGCGGCGAAGACGCCGAAGAAGAGAAATGGCGTCTAGTAACATTTAAATCAGTCAGTCATCCCAAAAAAGATGAATTAGATACTGATGTGAGTGAGGACATACCCAAGCGGCAGCAAAGCCCAGCACGGTCCAATGGCGTTCCAGCTGGATCCAGGCGACCATGTACCATAGTAGTATCTGTCCTCATAAAAGTATCAGTCTAAAGAACCACACGAAGCATCAACCTGAGAGAGTGAAATCACTGACTCCGAATGACATGAACGACATGAGCACTGCCAACATGAGTGGCATAAACGATGGGGCTCTCCAGATACTGAGAGGCATGATTGGGCAGGGTGAGTACCACTCCCATGCAGTGAAAAGTAACAGGACCGCAACACTGCTGACGAAGATGCCAATCTCGTACGGATTAGACCAGCTCGCGGCTGGGGCTTGACTATTTCATTCTGAATTAGCGACGACGAGAGCATTATGACGGAGTGGAGAAGAGCAGGCTACCAACTTCCAAGCAAAGTTGAACAAGATGAGACCGGCTGTCCCAAGAAAGGCACCGATCCAGTCTATTTTTCCGGACTTGTCGAACGGAACCTCATGTGGTAGAAGCACGAATAATATGGCGAAGGTTGCGGTTGCAAACAGGCCCCTATGTGTCTTGGTATTAGGAGAGGGTGTAACTGGGAAAGGCTTGATATAATTGGATGTACGCACAAGAAGAGGAATAACCCCCACCATGGGGTGAACTGCGTGAAAATTCCGGCCAGGACTGCACCGATATACCCCCCAATAGGGGCGGCAGCTCCAAAGATACCCAGGCAAAAGTTGCGCGACCGGCCGGGAGGAAAGGTAGTGCTGATCATGGCCACGGCGTTTGGCAGGATCAGGGCACCCCCCATCCCGGTGAAGCCACGGGCAACATTGAAAGCCAAGAAGGATCGGCAAGCAATATTCAAGAAAGACCATAGCGAGAACCAGGCACCGCCGAGGAGAAGCATATTCTTGTGGCCGTATACGGAGCCCAGTCGGCCGCTGACGAGAACGAAAGTGCCCTGAGTAAGCCTGTAGGTGGTATGATATTAGTGAGATAGTGAAAAACGTGTTCAATCTTCTTGACGGTCATCCACACGTACGGGTAACTAGCGGCGACCCAATTTGACAGTCTAACGTCAGTAACACCCAAGTCTTCCCCAATCTTAAAACCGCCGGCGACGGTGGCACCGTTGGATATCATCTGTACCAGATTCGCGAGCAGCACAAAAAATGCTATGGCCACCCGACGTTTGCTAGAGGCCACAGCCACTTCTTTGGCACTGTCAACTACGATGGGCGGTGTTTCTGGTGGCGCCGTGACTGTAGAAGTTGTTTGATGTATGGTCTTGGTGGTGGTCATGACGATGGGTGAAAACTCTGGCGGCGTCATAGCCGTAGAAGCTATTTCTTGTAGGGTTTCAGTGGCGGTCGGCATGATGGCTACGATGCTATATGTAGCAAAATAAATGCAGCGAAAAAAAAATTGAAGCGAAAACTACGAAGATATCGGTCGTGTGGGTACCTCGTCCGTTTTATAGATTAAAGATGTGAGGAAGACGCTCCGAAACTTCCTTCAAGAACTCCGGAGAACGAGCACAGATAGAAGACACCTAGTCCTAGTATATCGTTACCGGTCAAGTATTATCGGCATGTTAATGATTCCCTGCCTTGCATGGACTCGCGTCCTGGCCCAACAGTTTCTACTTCTTCAAAACCCACAAGGGTATAGAAGGTTCAAATCCCGCCAAAGGTGAAAACTCTAGGACGGTACTCTCAGTCTAGAATAATGTGAAAAGGTACGGAGACGATCTACATTCACTTAGTGAAGCGGTATCTACTCACGCAAGTCTAGTGACGAGATACTGACCCAGAAGTTTTGAGAATATCGCGACACTAACCTTTCATGTCACCGTGAGTTGTCTCGGTGCTATCGTAGAAATTTTCTATATCCGGAATATTCCCCCGAGCACTCTCCGGCGAGATATGCGTGCCGAGACCTCTTGTTCCAACATGCCACTATCCATCAGCATGAAAATGCACGAGTCACGTAGCCCTGTATCGTTTCTTAGACATACGACGAGTGCACAAGCCATGTTTTGTTTGACGGATGGATTCCGAAGCGTAGCGGAGGACCATCTTCGAGGTGGTATCAGAAAACCGGTATCAGGGGTTGTATCTCCTCTCGAACAGACTCGGCAGCCAACTTCGGTCTCAACACTGAAAACTTTGGCATATAAGCTTACGAAGCTTACGTCAGATGAAATTGACATTATTCTCGTCAATCAGACAGATTTCCTGAAGATCAGAACCAGAAGCCAACGAGAGTACTGTAGGTAGTGCGTCGAAAGAGCTGTAAAGGATTGCAGACTATGACTGCACGTATTGTTTTCCCGATACTACCTTGAGGTAGGATGAGATAAGAGGTTTGGAGGAGAGGGCAAGTGCCTCTAATTGACGCTCTGATTGGTCCGGTGATTGATGCAAGGGACGACTCGACGGTTCTAATCCCATTGGCTTTCTCACGGGCGTCCTTCCCCCATCTCCGCCTCAATCCCACGGCGCGAGGGTGGGCCGGCAGCCGGGTATTCCCTACCTAAGCCCGTGGCCCGTTAAAGGGCTGGCACAGAACTATCCGTCACGAACGAGAGTTCCCTGAAGTGCCGTAGCAGTGCAGCAGTGCAGCAGTCAGCAGTGCATTACGCCTTACAGAGCCGCAGCCAAATGCGGCCAAGATTGCCAATCTTGGCAAAAGGGTTTCGAAGGCAAGATCCGGATATGCCGGTCACATGCGGTATTTAGTTACGAGTAAATTCTGCTGGACTGAGAGTTGTAATCAAATTTCCTTCTTGTTGGAGATTTTTCTTGCGGTCACCGCCGATAGCCATCACCATGTTGCTCAACCTCCAAGCTATTCATGACTTGTTGGTTGACACCGCCAAGCAGGCCAGCCTAGTGTCCCTGTCTGCTGCGTCGTCAGCCCAGGCTTCGGCGTCGAAGAACAACTTTTTGCCACATACTCCCCCCTTTTGAAGCGTGTTGGGCATCGACGACAAGGGACTGCGGAGACCGATCTCATGACGGAGATCGACCAGGCGGTGTAGCAGCACCCAAACTTGCACCTGGTCGTTGGCGGGTCGCTGACCGGTACTGGGAAGGGACCGCTTATGGGTGGAACGTTCCAACCGGATCGCTGAACCGGTCTGAAGCGGGCGACATCGTCGTCGACACGATTCGGACACAGGCAGGGCTTACAAAAATTGCTGCACTCGTATGACATGCGGGCCTGGTTAAGTCCGTAGCGAGGGGTCTCCCTGGTGCATTCCCCGGTGTGGGGAGATAGCCGTATACGGTGTGGCCTGTGACCCTTGTCCATCAGCACAGAATCTCTCTGCAGCATTACAGACAGACTTACATAATGCATAAAGCAGCTGAGAGCTCGGGAGGGGCATCACGTCCACTCCAATGTTGGAATGCGTTGCAAGTTAGCCCGGGCTTCAGATAGACACACAGAACACAACCTTAGGCTCCATCACTCGCTTCTTTTCTCCAGCTTGAAGATTCCACATAGTGGTTTCATTCAGTGCTCTTCGGCCTAGTCCCACGAACTGATCTTGAGTAAATCAAATATGTTGTAGTAAATGGGATGTGTTGTGGCAAGTGTCGAGATCACCGATAGCCCTTGGACCACTTGGAATGTAAGCCTCGCATCTTGGGGCTCCCGATTCCGAGATCATGTTGTACCGGGGTCTCCGGAACGCGGTGAGGATATGGCAGGAGCTCCAGCGGTAGCAGAAAAGACACGGTTCGTGAGATGCATGTTGTGCATATTTTAGGTATCTATCTGGGCCGCCATCTACGTGGAGCTGCAGAATGTTCAAGGTGGTGCATAGGCGCACGTGCCATCTATTCTGCTATATCGCACCTTCCCAGTAGGTACTTAGGCAGTGCAGCTTCCTGCAAGATGACCTGGTTACTGTGTAGCCCGTTCGTGTTACTTGCACAGCGCTTCGAGAAGAACGAATTACTATATATGTAGCAAACGAAAACGATAATAATAAATGATATAATGTCGGCACTATAGAAATATTCTATTGTCAAAAAATGAAAATAAAATTATAATAATAAAAAAATCGTGGCTCTCTAAAGCAAGAATACAGACGATGCAGCGTTCTGTATATACACGCAAACCACTTCAAAAGTGCGTTCTAAGTATATCCGGCGAGTGTGGCAAACCCTGTTGATCAATCGTTTCCCCGGGCGGTTGGGGCGTTACATTCGGTAGGCGAAGACATATGGCTATGTGGCGCCCTAACCGGTTAGAATGAGCTGGCGGAGGAGTTCTGGGGACGTGTTGCTGGACAACCAGACTACCACACGCAGAAGGAAAGGAAAGGCGAACAGGGACGGACAGGGCCATTATTTTTACGGCAGACATAGGTATACAGATAGTATTTGACAGCCCTGCTTGAAAACGGTAAGGGTGTTATGGCTGCCTGGTCATTATCAGTCCTCATCCAATTTCCTGTCGCCGTTTCTCATGTCGACCTCTAGGGACTGTCTATACAATGCTTGCTCTCTTTCTCCTGTTCCCTTTTCCCTTTTCTTTCTTTACAGATCAACAGCTTCCATCTCTGGCTTAAAGTGGATGCCAGCCAGCTCACGGGCTTGATCCAGCCAGGTGAAGATGCGAGTAGTAGATTTTTCCCCGATGATGAGACCACCAGAGCGCTTGGGATCAAGCACAGCACGGCCAATGATGTCGGCCTGATACCACAGCCCCCAGCCGAGCAGGGGACGGTGCACGTCCTCGATCATCTCGTACCCGTCGACGCCCACGCGGGTACTCCCATAGTGCTCGACGTGGATGCGGTCCGCGCGGCAAGGCGGGAACGGCACGCTCGCCTCGGCGTCCTCCCCCTGGACACGTATCGAGGGTGTGTTCTTCGTCACGTGCAGGCGGTCGTCGTGCTGCGGCACCGCTGAGCCTGGCACCGACAGCGACGCGGTCAACACCACGGTGCAGGGCGGATCGGCTTCACGAGACAACACAACTGTAGTGATGTCGTCGATAGGGCCAGACGGCGTCGAGTGAGATTGTGTATGCGCATGTACGACGCGGGCGGATGGTACATCGCTGTCGTCGTCGCCACCATTCAGCGCCAGGTCAACCCAGGTCAGCGGGTAGACGCCTAGGTCAATGAGGGCGCCGGCGCCTGTGGTCCAGTCCAGGTAGCGGCTATTTGCCGGTAGGTATGGGTCGGGGAGGACCGGCATCGAGAAGTCGGCAAAGATGCGGCGTATGGGCCCCAGGCGCGGGAGTACCACGTCGCGAAAGGCCTGCGCCGCTGGCTGATATCGCGTCCACCTCGCCTCCAACAGCACCGTGTTCGTCTTTCGCGCCTCGCCGCATAGCGCTCGCCATTGAGCGGCCGACACAACAGCCGGCTTCTCCAGCAGCACACTGTGGCCAGACCGCAGCGCATCGCGGGCGTTGGCGAAATGCAGTCCGAGCGGAGTGGAGATGTATACCACGTCAAAGTCTCCGTGGCGTAGCAACTCTGCATAGGATGTGAAGATCGCTACGTCCGCCGCCGCCGCCATCCCGCCCGGGTGGTGTTCAGCCAGCCATTGCCGAGCCCGTATTTCTCCGCTGGAGGTGCCGACCGCGGCCAGTGAGTGGGTCAGGCGCTTGTTCTCTTTCCGCGGCAGCAACAGATCCCTGAGGAACTTGATAGAGATATCCGACAAGCCTAAGAATGCCCATCGACAGTGCTGTGGTAGGCTTGCTTTTTCATTGTTTTTAGCATTGCTGCTGTTGCTGTTGCTGTTGCTGTTGCTACCGACTAGTGAGCTCATGGCTGTATCTACCTCTGTCGAACCTACTCAGGAAGTTGGTCTGTGTAGGTAGATTATATGGATTTAATTTGAATTTCTCTGCTCCCCCGTCTGCCACGTCTGCCTTGTCTACCGGTTCTGATCCCCGTGAAGATATATTTTACCACATCCTGCCTACTATGCAAACTCCACCTTCTCCGGTTCCGCTTCGAGGACTCTCCGGAATCTCCTTCCCCACATTGCCTGCCGTCCCGACTCCGTCTTCTCCGGTACCTCTTTGAGCTGATTCCGGAGCCCCCCTCCCCGACTCTTGATTCTCGATTGGATGCCACTGAACTACGCATCCCCAACACGATGTTGAAGCTGCTGTCGTCCTCCTTATATAAAGATCAGTGGGAAAGTGTCTGCTCAATTCATGTAATTTGATATCAACCTCAAACTATAGCATATCTAAACCGAGTATTCTTTACGCTATACTGAGAGATAACAGTAACAATGGCTGGAGAAGTAGCAACCACCAAAATCCTCCCGTGGGAGAAATGGAACCACCAGAGAATCATGACTAAAGACGTCCAAATCCATGTGCAATGGGCCGGCTCAGGCCCTCCGCTCTTCCTCATCCACGGCTTCCCCCAACATTCTGTCTGTGACCCGTTTGTTGTTCCTGCTTGCCGTTAGACTCCGACTAACATCTCACTTTTTTCTTCTTGCAGCTAACCTTTCACACCATTGGCCCCTTACTGGCGCAGCACTACACCGTCATCTGCCCCGATAATCGCGGCATGGGCGCCTCCACCATCCCCTACAGCCGGGACTACACGTCCGAGACGGTGGCGGGCGACTACAAGGCCATCATGGACTTCTTCGGCCTCGAGCAGGCCTACTTCCTCGGCCACGACAAGGGCGCCCCGCCCATGGCCGCGCTGGCCTACCAGCACCCGTCGCTCGTCGCCAAGCTCGTCTTCGCCGAAATGATGCTGCCCGCCTTCGGCTTCGAGGACCTGCACGTGCCCAAGCCCTGGTGGGACACCAATATGAACTGGCACCTGGCCTGGTACATCGTGCCCGAGGTCGCCGGCTTCTTCGCCCACGGCAAGATCAAGGAGCTGCTCACCTGGTACATCTGGCACGGCTCCTACTGCGGCGTCTCCCGCCTGACCAACGACCACCTCGAGTCCTACACCCGCGAGCTGTCCAAGCCGGGCTACCTCGAGGCCGGCTTCCACTACTTCAAGTCCATCTGGAAGGACGGCGAGTATTTCAGCCGCACTATCAAGAAAGAACCCCTGAAACAGCCCATGTTGGTCCTCGGCGGCGAGGCAAACTTCTCGCCGGCGGAGTATCTGCATAAGCACTATGATCCTGTAGGAACCGACGTTGAGGTTGACGTTATTCCTCATGCTGGCCACTGGATCGGCGAGGAAAATCCCGATTGGGTTGCCGACCGCGTCCATCAATACTTGTCCAAGGGCGAGTCTATTCCAAGCGTCGACCTCAGCTCTTTCGTGAACCGAGTCACTTTACGTGGACAAGAGTAAGTGTCTTTCTACTCTACTTGGTCCCGTATCCCCACTCCCCATGTTGTCGGGGTCTTGTCTTATATTGATTTACTAATATAAAAATAGGCTTGGGTCACAGGAGAACTTCCGTAGTCACGAAAACGAAGTTGCCAAGTAGGAACTTTCACCGACAAAAGCCAAGGAAAGACTGCAGTATAACTGCCCATAGACATGCTGGATAATGATGAGATTATGAATAGCAACATGTATCAAGCCAGAGCTCAGCTCCGTCATGGTGATGTCTTCCAACGCTTATGTAGTACTCCAAGCGTGGCTATGGAACGAAATCATGTGCATTGTAAACAAGTATTCTGCCACGATACGGCCAGGATGTACTGTCACCTCAGTGTATCGATCCCACCAAGTGCCATAAGGCGCTCACGTGTACTTGAAGCCCGTACGCTACCAAATCTAGTCGGAGGCTCCTTGCACTACAACAATGTTCATCCCCCATATTTGGTTCCTGATACTGATGTTGTGTTCTCAACGAAATAAGAATGTTCCAGGCTTTACTGAGGAAATTATAATACTACTATAGGAAGTACGGTGTCTTGGGCCCGAAAAATCGCCGTCCAAAAGATAAGGTTGAACATAAAATGCAAAATTAAAATGCAAAATTAAAAACGTACAACACTGGGGATTCACTGGTCGTCACCGACCCAACTACTGATCCAGCGATACTCAGTTTATCTAGGGCAGAGCGGACGGGATGCCGAGTTCTCTAAGTTCTATGGTCGTACGTGGAAGATAAAGTTTTGTCAAAATTTATGTCCCCTTCGAATGTGTCGTATCATCTATCCCCTAGAGCTACTCGGAGACATCGTCCCGTCGTAAGTAATTCGCAATATCAGCCAAGAGCTAGGACGTAAGACAGCATCTCACCTTATAGCATATTTGTTCATGGCAACGGCAAGCAAGCCTGGTCATGATTATACCAAGTACCACGAGTTTCCGAACCGCATGATGGGAGGGCGATACCGAACTACGATACACTGGTGGGGAAGAACTATGGCTTTGGCCGACTTGTCGAAGTTGAAGAACGCAAGACCATTGTTAGCATTGTTGAATGGTACCTCTTCTATCAACATAGATCCGAAATTGGCTATATCGAAAGCATAAAAAAGTGAAGCTCTTTTCGCTTAATAGAAGTACGAAGGTAGTTTGCAAAAACGAGAATGTCGGTTCCAATAGCAGTAGTCGCATCCAGATATCGGCGTAGTAGTGGACTGCTTGTTGGCAAGTCTTGGACTATATTATTCCAAGTGTAAAGTAAATACTATGACAAGTCGTGGCCTCTATCACGCGTCTTCCTGAGAGCTCGCACAATTCGCTGGGGAGAAAAGCACAACGCGATCAAGCCAAAGGGTGAACAACAACGCCCGATCCCCCAATATCGAAGGAGACTCTGGAACAGATGCGTCTCCAGCCTCCAACCAACCAAGCCAGCTGCCCCAAGGTCCAAACCGCACTGCCCCTCAAACAGAGGCACAAATTCAGAACCCAAAAAATAAATGTCAGCAGTATCTATCTAACCGAACCCAGTAGATGCAATGTTGTAACAGGTCCCGCTAGCGAAAAAAGCCTGCAATAAATTCCCTCTCGGCACGCGTAAATGATCACGACTTCGTAAATACATCTCACAGTCTTGATGATAAGGAATGGTGCCTGGAAGAGGAAAGAAGGGAAAAGACGAAAAGGTTCCACCACCAAAGGGCTTTAAGAGAAAATATTTCCCCAACCGCTGTGGCACAAGCGTGGCGCAACAACGCTAGGGTCACCACTCGTTGTTTGCATTGAGCCACGTTTGTCAAGCGCGCCGAACCAAAAGGGCTGAGGGGACACCGTTCGTGACGGTGTGGCTTGCCCCTCTCCTAGAGTAGGTGCCTTGGTACCACCCTCGCAATCCACAATGCCATACAGTCACTCACAAGGATTGCATTTACTGAAAACTAACAAGCAGCAAAACAATATAGACGCTAACGAGTAAACGCTCTTGTATCTAATTTTGATTCTTACCTCCGACCTAGGTAAGATTCCTGTACTTTCAAAGCCCGTAACCTTCGTCGATAGCCCTTGTTAGACTCTCAGACAACCATCGCGAAATCCAAAGGGCAGTAACTCCACCGGCTCGCGTGCGGTCTGTGTGACCCATGTAATAAGAAGAGCCCTGCGCAGTGAGTCAATAACTGGCTACCCACTGCTTAGCCGTACCATTCGTCATCACTTCGCATGCGTTGACGTGATAACATACATGCCGAACTTGCAGCTCGTTTCGTCACACATGTTTCAGCCTCGATCATGATGTTCGCATCTTTAATTTGTAGGACAGGCTCCCACAAGGTCCCAAGCCAGCTAGAGTTGCTTGTTTCATGCCTCATTCACATGCGTGCTATCCATCTAATAAGGTAACTAGTGATACACTTTCAGGGACAAGATTTGATGCCTGTAGAAAGCTCTGCGGGGAACGACCCCGTATTAGTACTATCTAAAAGCTTCCATCCTGACAATATGCATGCTCCTTCATGATCCTTAGTAGCCGTACAATGTGGATATTGCACTTCGAATACCAGAACGCCTGTAGATATGCGACATTGATGCGTGCGAGAGCGCCTGTCGCAGCTCTAGTAGAAAGAAAACCAGCCCGCGCCAGGGTATCATGATCACTTGGTACAAGCGTCGCAGCCAAATCTGTGGATTGATGCCCAAATAGCCATGAACGCCATAAATGCCCAATTTCATACTCAGTCAGTGTCGTTTCCGTCATAATACCATCCCGATTTTACGCTTTGAGATCCGCAACTGCACGCGCCACCTCCTTGTTTGCAATCTTCTCAAAGCGGCCTCGAGCGTCTTCATCGAGACTTGGCTCACTCACTTCCTCATACAGTTTGTGACTTAGGTCGCGATTGATGGAAGCATATTGCTCTGCTGAGATCTGTCCAGATTTCCAATGCGGCTTGAGAGCGTCCTTAACGATGCCGCTAATGCTTTCCTTCATCTTCATGGGCAGAGTAGTACGGACTGGCGACGCGTCTGGCGAACGAGAGAGGTTGGCGCTGATGTTGGTTGAGTGTTGTCTTCGTGGTCGTGGTTGCCGCAGCTCTAGAGGACGGGCTCCACTCTGCTGAGAGCGTGCTCTTGCTTCCGAGTCGCTGTGGTCACCGCCGTTGCGATTAGCTAAATAATTGGCAGGGGGGTACATGGGCTCTATCCATGTACTCAAAGACAGTGGCGAGCCAGGACGGTCGTTGATGCCACGCGGTGGAGGTGTTATTGATAGTGCTCTCGGACTACTGTGAGCAGATGGTGATGGGGATGATGCCGGCGATGATGGGTCTGCCGTTGGTTTAACCGGAGGAAAGAGAGCTCGAACATTTTCGTCATCTGACGGTGTGCTCATCTCGACTTCCTTTAGTAGCGAAGACAAGAAAGTTGGCTGACCAGAATTCTGTGCAACCGCATTTCCTTCAGTTCTTGGGGGGGACTGTCTTTGTGTAGACTGGGCAGGCCGCGATGGGCCAGCACTCGACGAAGAGGCCTCAGCCTGAGTGGGCACACGACGCGTCCTTGGCCTTTTCAACTTCCGCTCAGGTTGAGGAGTTGGCTCAGCTGGAGACGCTGTAACAGATCGAGATTTCCGCTTCCGATGATTAGTCGTGCGATTAGGACTCTCGGCCTCCATTGCTTTTTCTAGAGCCCCCCACGCCTGCTTTTCTTCAGGCGTTTCCTGAGGTGGAGGTAGCGGAGGCCGCTGCGGTGCAACTTGTGGAGGAAGCACATTAGAAATGTTATTTGCAAATACGTCTCGAGCTCCCAGGCGGCTGGCAATGTTGAGCCGCTGCTGCCATCTCTGATACTCGCGCCGCTCTCTTTCGCTTCGCTGTTGTGATCGTCGATAATTTCGCAAGGCCTCATCATCGTCATGGTTGTCGAGATCCAGGTTCAGGATGTCGTAGACATGACCCGCAATCTGGCCCCACGCACCTTGCCACTCATCAGATCGCGCGCGTTGTCTGGCTCGTCGCATCGTGGCCTGTGTTCGTGGCAGATAGTCGGACTGCCCGTCGGAGAAGCTTAAGCCTCCCGCGGCTGGGAGGTCAGAATCATCCACTTCATCCGCCAAAAGCTCTGCGGCAGTGTCTGAGCATTCCAAACAAAACCAGTGTCCCCGTGGAACACTGTCAAGCCCAACGCAGTATGTGTGGTAAGGTGCATCGCAGCTATCGCATAGCAGAAGTACCTCTTCATGGTCGGCCTGTTCGCAGATAGGACAGGGTCTAGTGACCTCCTCGTCGTCGGGATTTTCGTCGAGCCATTGCTGCGGATCGAATTCGGCAACTTGTTTCTTGTCCTCTACCTTATAAGAGGCGATTTTGGTGCCTAGTTGGCCAGCTGTCAATTAAGGTTGTACTGAATGATCATGACAGGGTGTGTGGGGAAACGTACCTCCAATTTTGTCATATACATGGACCAAATGGAATGCCTGGCGACATATGGGGCAACTGTTTGCCTTGACAGTCCATTCCTTGAGACACGAATTGTGTAGAAAATGACCGCAAACGTCAATGACGGCAACTCTGCTGTCGCTGTCGGATTTAGGTGAGTCGGTGGTGTTGCTCAGTGGTGACGGAGGTAGCGTCCCGTTGGCTACGGGAGGTGTGGGTTCAGAGGGAGACTCGCTGTGCAGACAGTGGTGGGTAGGGGAGCTGATTGGCAACGGTGATGGTGGCGCTGCCTGCACGTCTAGATTCTCTAGACAAACGATACATTGATCAGCCATCAGGGCAGAATTTCATGAAGCGCCGATGCTGGAGATCGAACATATAAGTGACGTTATGCAGGCCAGTCCTCGCTGCAAAAAGAAGCAGCAAGCCGTGTGGGTGGTATGCAAGACACAGCAGTGAAATGAATGGCTGGCTGGCCCAGATGGACGGGAGTCGATACTCGATAATAAGCCTTGAGGGTGTGCTTCTGGGTGGTGGGTTGGAATCTCAAGCGATGAGATCCGACCGCAGATAGCGGATGACAGGTATGGGTGTGTGTCTTCTGAATGGATGAAATATGGGCTGGTGACTGATTTCTTCCTTTCTCCCTCTCTCTCTTCCTATACCATGAAAGATGATGAGAAAAAGGGTACTGGACTGGCAAGTAACCAGGATCGACAGTACTGGCTACGCAGTTGAGGTGTGGTGGGCAAAGAGGCAGCTTGGCTCGGTATTGGCGGGGAATGATGAGGGAGGATGGAAAGAGGATTGCTCCCGCTTTTGCTGGAAATTGAGACCGGGAATGGAATTGGGATTGGAAGGACAACAACGGGGAAGTGATGCACGGGCAGCCCCAGTTGATGATGATGATGATGATGATGGTGATAGGTACCAAGGCAGGTAGGCTGAGGACAACCTTAGAGCCAGTAGTTAAAAAACCAATAAGATTTTGGGTTCTGCCGACAACTTGTAGGTGCGGTGCTTTCTACCAAGTGCGTGGAGGTAATAAGGAATTGGAAGGTGGCACGGATCCAAGGTGGGTGTTTAGCAAGGCACACCGGAGAGTCGAGGGAGTACGTATGTGACAATGAGGTGCTGATGGTGGATGGAGGACGAGAGAAGCGATCAAACAACGGTAGGGTAAGGTAGATAGGATAGACGGATAATTTGTAGGGATATGCAGGTGTTTGGTCAGTCAGTGGTAAGTAACATGGGAGATTGATGAGATGGGCAGTTGAGATAATGTAGCTGTGCTGCAGGCACAATTATTACTTCGCAAAGATCGACGGATTGATTTGGCCCAGTTGACAATAATAAGGTAAGGTTGGGCGGATGGTAGCGTAGGTAGGTAGGTAATAATAGGTAGAGTTGTAGTAGGGTGTCTTGGGTGTGCGATGCCGAGCGCATACTTCGCAGGTAGGCACCTGGTAGACCAAATCAGTTAGGCCACTGGCGTCCAGAGCCTGGCAGACTGACACAATGGTGAAGATAGGATATCGGCTGGGTTAGGCGGTGGCAGTGGCAGTGGCAGTGAGTGATATGATCGTAGGTGCGTGGTACTCGAGAGTTGTAAGGTTTAGGAGAAAGAAGAGGGGCGCTTTTTTGACGAGTTTAGCGCTGCTTGCACGTTGCCTAAGCGGACCCAATCAGCTGATGCCACCACGGCCACCTAATGCCTGAAGGGAGTGGGCCCGTTCCCTGGCCCTGACCTACCTGAATGCACCTATGACCAGCCTACTAGGGACTGATGACTGGACGGAGGGATTCGACTGATCTCTTCTCCAGTTTGTCGTGTTGTCTGCTTGGTATTCTTCACTCTTGCCCGCGCCTCTCAGTGGTAGGCAGCGCTGACAATGACTTGGACACGAGGGAATCGATGGCCTCTTTCGTGCTAGTGTGCGTGCACCCTGGTACGGACTATGATTGATTTCTTTGTTCGGTGAGGTACACGGTGAACCCATTCAAGGTGGCGTGTACCAACACAATCCAACTTACTTCACGTTTTGGCTGAAAGAGCCACACATTTCCGGCCAACCGTCATCTGATGAGAAAACTAATAGTGCTGAGGGCACCTAAGATTAGGTAGGCAAGTAGGGGTCGTGGTTGCTACCTAGATACAATAGTGTCACGAGTCGAGATATGAGAAGATCCGTGGGGAGCTCTGTTGCATCAAATTCAGCACTGAGAGGAGGGCTTCGAAAGCTAGTCAAAGCCAACCAAGTGTGAATTCGAGTCTTTTCTCCGGCGTGAATAGCTACTGCGTTGGTACAGTGCTACATGACTGTCATCGGAATGCCTGCAAATCCTCGGTTGTTGCTAAACACTCTCTACGAACAAACCGTGTCGTGGCTGGTGCACCCTAGCAGGGTGTACCCCAACGACGGAATACACGGGTCGGGCCAAGAGGCCACACGCAGGTACAGAGACGCGCAACACAACCACCTCCCTAAATGGCTATTGCACCATGTTGCCTTTGCGTGAGACGTACGATTTGACCATAAGTGAAAGACCAACCACTTGGCCAGGCTAGGTTCTTGTCAAGATTCGAAAGAGCCCAGTATCCACTAATTAGGCAAACGGGACATCACCGGCATGTCGTTGCGACTCCATCAGGGGACATAAAGCGGCTGACGAGCGCAAATAGTCGGTATTACAAAATAGTAGGGACGGTAGCTGTCGAGTGAGAAGGAGGTTGGGAACAGCAGCCACCGAATGAAACCCACGATTTAAAGAGAAAATAGACTAGACCATGAGTTGTGCCTCGTCAATGCAGCTTCATTACCAAATCGTTGCGAAAATCGATCCAATCGTTGATACTGCATCCTGGTTCGACGCTTGCCAAGAAAATTCACACAAATATTTCAGTAAGACGGTCGTGGTCGAATCCGTGTCGAGGACCAGTGGCTTGGAGAACTGCTAGTTGAAGCTCATGAACGGACATCTTAGGTTGACTCGTACGGAGGATAATACATGAAGAGTCACATTTTGCGAAAACGCACCGACAGATTGACTTTCCATCACGATCAATAGAGCTCGTGACAGAAAGATAGAACATCATAAGGCCCAGTTCATATCCGCAGTCGATGTCCGGGCGCGTCTCCTCTTGACGATGAAATACGATACTTGGTCAGTCGGAAGACTACCGTGCATACGCGGTCCGCTTGACACAGCTGACGAGTTCATCCTAGCCAAATTGAAGGCTCAGCAAAACTGCACACATGTTGGTAGGGCATGTCGAGGTTGGGTCTTCCGGCCCGTCTTCACGCAACACATATAATCCAACTAGAGACCTCGGCGTTCGAACCACTTGTGCCAAAGTTTGGTGCATTATGTTTGGTTGATCGTTCCTTGATTTCATGTGGACGATGATCGAAGCATCGTGCTCGATTTTTCATAACCACTCGTGGTATGCGTAAGGTAGAAATCCTTTATCCCCAGACACCAGAAACAAATGCAAAGATCCCTCTGTCCATCGCCAATTCTCAAATCTCTTGGATCTCTCTCAGACGTCGCAGTGTCGACCGCATGGCGGCGGCGGCAGGAGTACTAAAAGCCGGGATTAGTGACTGTTTTTGTCGACCTTCGCATCGCAATGTTGAGCGAGGCATCATGTAGTAAAGACATACGCGACAGTGTAGGCACCACCGGCAATGGTCTTGCCGCAGCCCTTGCAGTTCCAGATTCCAACGGAGTGTCTCTTGACACTGGTCTTTCTGTACAGGGATCAGTACATCTGCGCTCCTTATTGACCGAGTCACCTTGTGAGTGATGCGCAACTTACCCGCAGAATGTGCAGGTGTACTTGGCGTGCTGGGTGATTTCCATCGCCTACAATGCATGTCAGCTAATGTCTTCGATTCATCCATGGCATTGTAGTGCGAGCGTACCTTAACTTGCTTTCGGAGAGAGGCACCGTATCTGAGTTCGACGCGCGGTCAGCATTTCATCCTGGCTTAAGAGTATTCCAAACTTGGCGTGCGTGTAACGATAGTGCAGCGATTCGAGTGCATTCGGTGTGAACGAATAATCGTCGGGGTTGGGAGTTACTAACCGGGTGCCGTATTTGCCTGGGAAACGTCAGTTGACTATCACTACAAGGGCATTCTCATTATGCAGCAACTTACCGGTAACACCGACTTTCTTCGTACGGGCGGCCATCTTATCTGAGGTGCTTCGCGAGGGTAATGTGTCGTGAAGAGGTGAGGTTGCCGAAGTCGATGGTGATGGTGACGAGTGGAGTTCGAGATTGTACCAGAAGTTCGCTCAATTCCTCAATCGAAAAATTTCGGTGTGTGCAGAGGGTGCAGTGGGATTAGGTTAAGCGAGCAAGCGTAGAGTGCATGGGCCACACTGAGCTCCGTCGCTCATCATTTGACATCCCACCAAATAGATCACGTGATGCAGAGAGCAAGTTGGCCTATGTATGTATGCATGTCCCGATACATGGCCCGTGCGTCTGTCGCAACAGAGATCCCCTGAAAAAATCTCCCGATTTCCACCTGCATGCAGCGTGGAGCGCAAAGCAGGGGAACCTGTTCAAGCCCGAGCCTGCCGTATTGGCCTGTTGCATGCTGGCACTCATACTGTCTCTGTGGCAGCAATAATCACTCGGATTCCTCTTCCGGTTTCTCATTGGCACAGCCGCCTCTCCAATATGTACCTCTGTACGATGTTAGCAATGCCCAAAGCGTCCTCGCCGGCAATGCAGTAGTTGCGGAGGTACGACAGAAGACCCTGGCGAGCTTGAAGCCTTAGCACGATCGGCGGCAGCGCCTAACTATTTCGGTCAACTGCCCGATGCTCCCTTGGCTCAAGACCGCCGTCAAGCTTTGTCACACTCATTGTCGTTAGCGAGACTCGGTCTTATCATTACTCGTAGTCGACGGCCTCCGAAGTACACGCGGCGATGCTTCCTTGTATGGGCTACTCCGGGTGGCTAAATGTTTTCGTTCCAAACTCTCTTCATCGTCCATCGATATGCCTTAGTCTACCTAGTAGATGAAGGTAAGGCACAGGGCGACGACAATACCTGGGTACCTATGCCATTGTCCATGTCAGGAGTTTCAAACCTGCTCCAGTCTTGTCCTTCTGTGACTGTGTAATGAAAGATATCACTTCCACTGCAACTCAAAATCTTCAAGGCCTGGGGAAATTTTCTGGTCTTCGATCCTGTCCCGCTGAACATTCTTCCATCAACACAGGCGACTATATATTAGATCATCTCCTCCAAAACTATATATCTCTCATTCTCGTACGACTGTATTCTCAAATTCATCTAGAGCCTCAAGATGCCCTTTAAGAAACATAACCGCCAATATGATATTATTGTCTTTGGCGCAAGTGGTATTAGTCAAATATGATCACTCCGACAGGCGTCTCATGCTGACCCAATGAAGGCTACACTGGCCTAATGACGGCAGAGTATATTGCAACTCACCTACCAACAGATCTGAAGTGGGCCGTAGCCGGTCGTTCGGCCCAAAAGCTCAAGAACGTCGTGCAGACTTGTAACTCAATCAGCTCTGACCGCACCGCACCAGCGGTAGAGATCTGCAGTTTGAACGATGTAGACCTGGCCGCCTTGGCTAAGAAGACATTCGTTCTCATCGCGACAGTTGGGCCGTACAGCCAGTATGGAGAGCCCGCTTTCAAAGCATGTGCCGAAAATGGAACGCATTACATCGACTGCACAGGAGAAGTTGCCTGGCAATGGGACATGATCAAGAAGTACAACGAGGCAGCTAAGGTGAGCGGCGCTTGTCTCTTTCCCCAGTCTGGTGTTGAGTCCGCTCCCTCGGATTTAATGACACTATCTATGGCATCCTTGGTCAATGAAGAGTTATCTGCCCCTGTCAAAAACGTCGTGGTAGAGATCCACGAGTTGAGGTAAGTTTTCATCGAAATTGTTGGAATGAAGTTCGTGCCTGAATGTCTTAGCTCTGCACCCTCGGGGGGCACACTGGCAACAGTACTTGGTCTCTTCGAATCATTCTCATTGAAAGAGCTCGCAGCGTGCCATAAGCCATTTGCTCTATCGCCAGTACGCAACCCGAAGCCGGATCCAAAGGCGCCACTTCTATCGAGACTAACGGGCTGCTACAATGTGCCTGATCTCGGCCTGCTGTCAACATCAATCACTAGCGGAACGAACAAGGCCATAGTTGAGCGTACCTGGGGATTATTCCAGCTTGAACCCAGGTTGCAGAAGTACACATATGGACCCAACTTTTCTTTCCGAGAGTACATGAAAGCGCGAAACTGGGTTGGCGCTCTGGCGATGCACTATGCTCTGTTGATCTCGTTCACCTTCATAGGTACGTATTCGCTGACTGCCAGAAGAAGCTACTTATATCACCCTATGGAAAGAAGAAAAGAAGGGCGCCATTGTATGGTAGCAAGACTGAAGTTCTAAAGATACAATAGGAGCACATGTTAGGGGAACTGTACACTAACTCGTGCGTGTAGCACTTTGCGCGCCATTGCGCAGTCTGATTCGCCGCTTCATTTTTCAACCTGGGCAAGGTCCATCTCGAGAGGACTCCGCCAAGGACTACATCGAGTTCAGGGGAACGGCGATTCCAGACCAATCAAAACCGAGCCAGAAGGCATTGTGCAAGGCTTGGTTTTCCGGGAGCTTGTATCACAGTAAGAACCTGCCCAGAAGTGTTGATGCTGGACAGCAGAGCTGATCTCAAACAGTGACTGCCCTACTGCTTGTTGAAGGAGCCCGTACACTGCTAGATGTCGATACCGGACTTGCCGGTGGCGTTTACACACCTGCATGTCTTGGTCCGGCTTACATCGAGCACCTCAATGATGCCAAGTTCAAGTTTGAGACGAAGATTATCGATGTCTAATGTATACCAATTAATCGTGGTCTATGCCACCAGAAGGAAACCTTCCATGGTTTGCGGCTGCGGGTAACTACAAAGTTTGCACCACTTATGTGATGTGGTCTTGATGAGCCGGTATCCGTTCTCTGGTCCATGCAGGCATTTCAGCAAGCAGTGATGTGTTTGTAGGGCCCCTAATATCAGATAAACGTGGTTAAAGCCAAGATTTCCAATCGTCTCCAAAATGTAAATCACTTGATCCTCGAGCTTGCCGCCGCCGCCACCTACGCAGTAACTTTATGATGCACGACCTAAGGATCTCTTAAACAGCTAACAAATAAACTCTTGAGCGGTATGAGGGCCTTGTTGGCCAAGGGTCAGAATAGCTTACCTTAAGCATTCTCTTACATATACCTTTTAGTTGCATAATACAGCTGCGATTATGCAATGATCTCCAATAGCTGCTTTGCTTCATTTTTTTCATGCCTGAGCGCCGATCGATAACAAACGTCATCAAGCAGCAAGTGCTGAGCTTCCACCTGTCGTATCTTTCCAATTCATTGGCTCGGCTAGCAGACTGAACCATCCAAGCAGCCATCCTTTATGCCATAAACCACTGCATCTGCATACCTCATACTCATAAAATACGCCACACATGGCAACACGATAACGCGGAGTCCTGAGCCGTTGTTCCACACTTCGACGAGTTCCCTGGGAACTCCAGATCTTTGCACGAGTCTTGAAGCAATCTTGTTATGGCTTCGCCAAGAGCTTCAACAAGCTCTGCCGGCTTTAGCACGGAACGAACGCCTCTCATTCGACAAGACACTGCCCGTCCCCGATCATCTCGCAATGTCACCTTCAATCCGAATCCCGTCAGTAGAACCATTGAGCCCGATCCAGCCTCGCTCAGCACCTCCCCGGCGAATAGTATCACGAATGCACTCGACCATGTGCGAAGTTCACCTTCCGCAGCTTTGGGGGGTGGCTCACAACCCCCGCCGCCTATGTTATCTGCCCTCAACAGTCGCTTGAAACGTCGTAATAGCCATGGCGCCGTGTTTACTGCGCTACCACCAGCCGTCGTGCCGAAGATCGGGCCGCAGCGAAGCTCGAAGAATGCACAAAAGCTGAAGTTGCTGCCGAACCCAGAGCTCGAAGAGGCGGAGCAAGACGAAGAAAGCGGCAGAGATGTATACTCACAGTACACCCGCATCAAAGACCCGATGGCTCGACGTGATGCGGCGCGACTCGGGAAAGCAGATCGAGACAGGTTACCAAGAGTAACCGCATACTGTACCGCGAATAGATACAACGCGGAAGGGTTAATACGGTTTCTGAAAGGACGAAGCAAGGCACGGGGATCAAACCCTAAACTGATCGACGAATGTATCTACTCACCGTATAACTATGGGACCGGAAAGTCGGCGGAACGCGCGGAAGCGGTCGCCGAGAGTAGGGAAAGGTCCATTCAAAGTTACGAACGGCGGCATTCTACAGGAGGGGTAGACGAACATTCCAACTCATACCAGCGGGAAGCCTTGGCCAATTATAATGCTGCGCAGCAAGACGGTACATCAGATTACAATAACGGGCGCGACGCCCACCACAATCTGACCTATACTCCTCACCCTAACGACGAGAATGCTATAGAATCCTCTCCACCGCCTCACCGTCAGCCCGACCCTGATTTTGACATCCAAGTGCACACGCCCGAGGTATTCCTCTTCGATTATGGTGTGGTTGTGATATGGGGAATGTCTCCTGCGCATGAACAGCGTTTCTTAAAAGACATCGCCAAATTTGAGATAGAGAAGCTGGACTCTGACGATGTCGAGACGGAATGTTTCAACTTTTACTACACACGCGACTACCAACCACGAATATACAACGACTTTATTACGTTACGGGATAAGGGGAACTACATGACGAAGCTAGCAATATCCCACGCTCTGGCTCAGAGCGTCAAGGTACATACACTCCTGCCGTTATGACCATATATCCAAGGCTAATTACGGCATAGACTTCCTTATTTGAAGAACTCATTGCATCAACAGTGGACACTTGCAAGGACATTCCCACGCAAATAGCCCTCACCGGCAAAATCAACCTACCCCGGCAGCAGATCAACATGCAGATTGGGGAGCTCTTCATTCTACGCATCAACATTCACCTCAACGGTAGCGTGCTTGACACTCCCGAATTGTTCTGGGTAGAGCCGCACTTGGAACCCGTGTATCAGGCCGTGCGGTCTTATCTCGAGATGGACCAGAGAGTCGGGCTTCTCACGGAGCGCTTAGATGTCATCGCGGACTTGCTAGCTGTACTTAAAGATCAGCTAAGTCACGGGCATGGAGAGATGCTTGAGTGGATTGGTGAGTTTTCCCCGCACAACTCGCAAAGACTACCCATCGCTTCGCCTCTGTTCAATCATGCTGTCACTGTAGCCGGGACTAATCAGAGACACAGTCATCGTACTAATCGCAGCCGAGATTCTTGTAGCCGCCGTCAACATCGTTGTTGATCTCTACGCCGGCGTAGACTAATGTCGAGGAATTTATTCTCCGTTGTAGTCATGGCTACTTACATATCCACCTCTCGAGATACTCTATTCGCAAATCATGAATGCCAATACAACACTCTAGACCGGCAAGCATCACAGGGGCGTTCACGGCGCAACGCGCGCATTCTTTCATGTAGTGTCATTTCGGTGCTGGATTATTGCTTGTACAGTCAGAAGAACAAACTATCCGCGGGATACCCCAAGAGCAGTTTCACGATCTGTGAGTTGGTAGTTGGGATTTCACTAGGGGTCAAGTCAAGTAGAACCCCCCGTTTCAAGCCCTTGGCTGGTCGGATATACTGGGTTTCAGGAGCATTGCATTATATCGAATATGTATACCAACCTTACTGTACCATGATACACTTAGATAATAAAGCCCCACGGCATAAACAGGAGACGAAAATTTTCCGTATGAAAACACAGGAAAGTAAGGTATCATCCGAAAATCCATTATTTATTCGGTCTAATCATGATGTCAAATCGGCCTCCTCTTTATCGATCTAATGTACAAACGACCATGAAAAAGCATGCATCAAGAGAGATCCGGTGCAGGCACTGGAGATCGGCCATTTGATCCGATTCGATTCACGATGCTAATTGCCTTACAGCCCGCCAGGCTGCCAGTAAGAATCAAGCCACTACGCCGTTACGCCGTCGCTCACCCCAGTCGATTGCCGAATGCCAAAGGCTATGATTGACCAGCTGGTGGTCGAAGAGGCCTATACAACCTCTAATCATCCCCAGTCGCGCCATCGTTGTCATCCACCTCCGTCTCGGGGTCAGTATCCTGTTCGGCGGCTTGTTCGGCTTCCATCTCGGCCTCGGCCTCGGCCTCGGCTTCAGCTTCGGCTTCGGCCATCTCGATGTCCTGGTCCTGGTCCTGGTCCTGGTCGTCGTCCTCCCGAGCAGATTCGTCTTGGGGTTCCTCGAAGCGGGCTCGGCCGCCGCGACCAGTGCTTTGGCGTCCGCGTGAACGCTGTCGACCATACATATCCTTACTACGCTGCTTGTAGTTCTCGCGGGCCTCCTTCCATTCGCGCAAGACCTTCTCGTATCGGGTCTGGAACTCCTCTTTTTCCTCCGCACCAAGATCCTTCCAGCCCTTAGCCAGTTCCTCCTCGAGTCGGAATTTGCCTTCGGCGATCTCGTCTTTGTGCTTCTCTTGGAGAACTGGGCGAGTGTCGTTACAGTAGATTTCAAAGGCGTTGCTGGGTCGCTTCGGGGGCTTCAATGCGCCGTTGGCACCGCCTCGGCCGTGGTCCTTGTGAGAGTCCATCTGGGAATGAGAGAAGGCATCTGAGCTCGGTGAGAGAGTTGTCAGACTCTGTACGAAACTTGGGTTCTGCGCGCTGCCGCTCTCGCCAGCGGGTAAAAGAGAGGGCTTACGATGACCGCGCTTAGTTCGAAGTGGTTTGTCCTGAGGCTAAGGGTCGGTTAGTATTCGCGAAAGGGACTGCGTAAAACGCAAGGTTAGACATACTGTGGGTGGAGGACTGGGGCTGCCTTCGGAATCCTCAACGTTGGTGCTCGTTCGCTTGGCGATCTGTTCTAGAAGAATGGCTCGCTCTAGGCGTTGTTTTTGAATCTGGCGTTTGAGTCTGGCGATACGCAGTCGATAGCCGTCGTTCTCGTCCTCAATCTCCTTCGATCGCTCCTTCAGCTGGATGCATTTACGTCTGTAGGCTTCTTCCACTGTCGGAGGGAGCGAAGGCGGGTGCGCTATAAGTAGGGGACTAATCAGCTATGGTTCAAGCATTGATACGGGGGTTTTGCTCTTGAGAGATCGAGACGCATCTCTTTGGCCAATGATCCAGCGTCATATACAGGTCGCGCTGGGGCTTGACCAGGAACAGGCCGCAGAGGAGGTAGACCAGTATGAGGCTGGACAACCTGTCCCGAAGGCCCACTCAAGTTCTGGTGAATCGGCCCTTGGGCAGGGTGCAACGGGGGAACAGTTTCGGGCTCGTATGAGGAGCCATTGCACACTCCATGCATCGCAGGATTCTGGAGGTAATTTTTCATCGTTTTGATGTCGCGACTGAAGTTCAAGGAATCGTAGGCTGAGATAGCGGTGATGAAGATGTAACGCGCCTTTTGGGAGCTATTTGGAGCTTGGGAGGTTTGAAGCTATCTTGGGGGTGCAGCTTGGGCATGGAATGCATTTGACCTCAAGCATCACAGCTATTTGTAAATTGAATGATTTAGAAAAGCACTCACAGTTCTGGGGCGCCATGGCGACAGATGCTGTTGACGGTAACAGCGACAGCGACAGTGACGATAACACGCACACTCTTCAGCTTGAAAGCTTGGGTTACAGTGGCAAGATACAGTAGCTTAAAATGTATGCGCTGATTGACAGCGCAAATGACAGCAGACTGATGCTGACACAGTAACAGTTTGCCGACGGTAAGGTGGGTAATGGAGTGAGGAGGAAGGAAAAGCAGGCCGCAAGAAGAAATGAAGGTGTTGGCGACAGCGCGTAGAATTGATCAACGTTACCAAGGTGTTTAGAGAGCCAGCATCTCCGTGAGGCTGTCTTATCTTATCAGCACCTGTGGGTTCACGACTTGTGCATGTTATGCCCAAGAGAAAGTGCATTTATCAACCATATTTTACTTAGGTACTTAATGCACCATCACAGAACCCCCGCCAGAGCAAATCCAGAGAGCTACTACAGCACATGCAGCTCCACTGATTTTTTTCCAATACCCAGCCCGCCAGCCCAGGCACGCTCAATACTGAACCAGCACTCACCTCCTTGTGCCAAACGACAAAGCAACACCCGCAAGTGACAACAACATAGTGAGGCACGCTTGGAGATCGCTGGCTTATAAACATGTCTCTCAATATTCCCAATGCCCCCAATGCGGGCTTGTTTAAGGGAGGCTACAATAAGTATGTTTACAAACCCCACCATCCGACCAGTTTCCAGATATCTAACTTGATTTTATAGCTATGACTCTGAAGATGGCGCTGTTTTACGAAATATCGATGCCTGCCGGGCCATTACCTCCACTGTCCAGACCTCCCTCGGCCCTTACGGCCGGAATAAGATCATTATCAACCATCTGCAAAAGATGATCCTCACCTCTGACGCCGCTACTATATTGAAGGAGCTTGACGTCGTCCACCCCGCCGCCAAACTCCTGGTCATGGCCAGTCAACAGCAGGAGGCCGAGATGGGCGACGCCACCAACCTGGTCATCGTCCTTGCGGGCGAACTCCTCAAGAAGGCTGAGGATCTCCTACGAATGGGTCTGAAGACCTCCGATATCGTGACTGGTTACGAGCGCGCCCAAGCTTTCACCCTCGAGGCTTTGGAACAACTCGTCATTGACAAAGTGGACGATATTCGCGACGAAGAAGAGCTTAGCAAGGCCATCCGAACGGTTGTCGCCGCCAAGCAGAATGGAAACGAGGATGTCTTGGCCGACCTGGTTTCTGAAGCTGTTCTGGCTGTCATGCCTAAGAATCCCGCTAACTTCAACGTCGACAACATCCGGGTAGTCAAGATCATGGGTGGAAGCTTGGAGCAAAGCAGAGTCGTAAAGGGTATGGTTTTCCCTAAGGAGCCTGATGGTTCCGTCAAGAAGGCAAAGAAGGCCAAGGTCGGAGTTTTCACATGCGCTCTTGACATCAGCCAGACCGAGACCAAAGGAACGGTGTTGCTGCACAACGCTAAGGAGATGATGGACTTTACCAAGGGTGAGGAGCAACAACTTGAGACTGCGGTCAAGGAGCTCCACGATGCTGGTTTAAGAGTCGTTATCGCGGGTTCCACCGTGGGGGAGCTCGCCATGCACTACTTGAACCGTTACGGCATTCTTGTCATCAAGATCCTCAGCAAGTTTGAGCTACGGAGAGTCTGTCGTGTGGTTGGCGCCACCCCTCTTGCCAGACTGGGTGCACCCATGCCTGACGAGATGGGAAGTGTTGATGTTGTCGAGACCCTAGAGATTGGAGGCGATCGAGTAACGGTATTTAGGCAAGAGGACGAGGTGACACGGACAGCCACACTTGTCCTCAGGGGTGCTACTCAAAACCACCTTGATGATGTTGAGCGAGCCGTCGACGATGGAGTTAACGTCGTCAAGGCTATCACCCGCGATCCGCGATTAGTTCCGGGTGCAGGCGCCGCCGAGCTTCAGCTGGTCGGAAGAATACAGGCCTTCGCCGACAAGACCTCTGGCCTGCCACAATATTCTATTCGCAAATATGGTGAGGCCTTTGAGGTCGTTCCCAGGACAATAGCAGAGAGTGCTGGTCTTGACGCCACAGAGGTCCTAAGCAAACTTTACACTGCACACCACAAGAAAGATGACTGGACCACAGGCGTCGATATTGAAGTAAGTGTGGCGCACTAATGGAAATGAATGACTACGTTGCTAACGTTTTTTTTTTTTTTTTTCCCCACAGAACAACGATGACGGTACGATCAATACAGAGAAAGAGGGCATATTAGATCTGATGGTCAGCAAGGCCTGGGCCATCAAGCTAGCCACAGAAGCCGCCCGTACGGTCCTCTCTGTAGACCAGATTATTGTTGCGAGACAAGCAGGTGGCCCGAAACCTCCGGGACCCAACCCTAACTGGGATGAGGACTAAAGCAGCATTGGGTGATAGATGGCGTTTCTACCTTCGTCGGGCCAATGACTGGATTTGTAGAAAAATACATAGATGGTCTAGTTTCCCCATAATAGCAGGACGCTCATGAGATAAGAAACAAACACTGCATGCCAGAAATCTAATCACTTGAGTGAAGGACGCATGAGATAACACAGCTCATACAAGGTATAGATGCGTCAAACTGTATGCACGTGTTGAAACTTGCGAGACATTCTCGTAGGGTTCTTTTTCTCAATAATATCAGTCTAAGAGGCACCGATGGTGACATCAATGAGACTTTTTATTATCTGCTTGGAGCGCGATTACTATCAAGAACTTGTCTGGGTCTGAACGCTTCGGCATGCGAGAGGATCTCTCGTGTGTTCTCCCTTTCCCTAATTGCTCAGGGGTTATGGTTGCCACATCAGTTGACTGTGCCCTGTCATGCTTGGCGGTTGCGAACTTCCAATACAGTAATCTCTTTGGTTATCCAGCGATTCTCATGTCCGGTCCCCATTGTGAGTGCGCACCATGGAGTTCTGGGACGGGATAGGTGACTTGGAATTGTTCTCGGGGTCATTGATACATGAGACTGTAACCTTGGTGTCACTCATGGTAATGTAGCGGAGGAGACTTGGGTCGCATTCAGAGGCCGAATGTTGCCTTTCATAGTTTTGCTTTTGCTTTGAATCGATGACATAGAGTACTTGACGCCGACATTCTCTTGGAGCTATATGGGGCTTACACGCTGAAGGGCTGACGAACTATCGGTTATGGATTTGGAGGTTATTATGGAACCAGTGTCAATAGAGAGAGAGATTGGCTAAACGATACATAACAATCCTTGGATTCCAAGTTCCGAGACAGATTTGTGTCTTCCGTTCAAATTCGATGCTTGACGTTCAGTCTACTTCATCTGCTGACCACGACGCCATAGGGACCACATCCGATCTTACCAGCTCGATTCAAGTGCTAATTTTATGATACAGAGGTCTCAAGAGACCAATACCATATTTCCCGGGCCCCATTCTTGTTGGATGAGCTAGGGCGACGAGTGACGAGATGCAGAGACGCATAGATGATAATACATTCTAATGATGGGCTTCTCGTAGCTCAGCGCACGTCTTGGACCAATGAACTTACACGAACTGGTCTGTGGTAAGCCATGAAATCTATATCTATGCTTTGCTATGAGATTTCTGGACGCCCCTTTCCCCGTCATGATCACTGCAGATTAATTCGATAGGGTGATCTAGCGCCCCGGGTCAAGGTAAATCGTGTATGTACTTAACATTCTATCGAAACCTCGCGATTATCGGATTACCTAATTAATAGTACCAGCTCTTCGAGGTCTTAAGAATGGGTAAGTCTGAACCATGTAAAACTTACGAAGGATTCAACACGGAAGGATCACAGTTTCGCCATCATCCATGTTCTGCACCTTTAGGTATGCCTGGTGGTATGTATTGTCTTCATCGACCCACGGAATAAACGCACGTTAGCCTCCACCTCGGTGCTCCTCTTCCTCTTATGTGAGGTGAGTGTCCCATCAGGGATTAAGCATGGCCCTTTGGAGCAAAATATGACTCGAATGGGTAATCATAGTCCAATGATCTATAAAAATAAGTCTCCCACAGTGACGATCAATCCCACGACGCTGGACATGACAGGAGCCCTCCACGTGCCGCCCAGCAGTTGCAAACCTCTTGTCCTGCATGGTCTTTTCGGGCGAGGGAGCTTGACGCGGATGCCTGCGTGTAACTCGGAGATGTATCGCACACGCACGTCGGATCCTCTCGTTCTCGTGGAGGTGACAACCGGACGGTCGGTTCCGTCAGCGATGTCTCGATGTAGGTCTTACTGACCGGCAGCAGCCTCTTCCAGCGCAAAGCGAGAGAGAAGGACCTCGCAGCAAAGCCTAAACCTACCTCAAAGGTCGTCTCCGCGTGGCAAGCAGGCACGATCCGTCCCAAAGGATCGCCGATCAGCTGCGCCCGCCAGGACGAGGCCAAATCGAACCACCTGATTCGCAGATGGAGACGCGGGAGTTGCGAGAAGAAAAGTTACCGTCAGCGCTGCAGACTGAGGAAGGCGGCTAAGACTATGCAGTTCAGCGCGACGGCACTGCGCTTTTTTCCCCCTTTATCTTTTGGAGGATCCGCTCGAGGCTGCAGGTCGGATCCTGCGACTGTAACTGCAACAATCCCATATGCAGGCCTCATTGGCCGGCGCCTCACGACGCCACACCATATCATCCTTCGCGTTTGATGCCGCTGATGTACTGCTCCCGAGGGTTTGAGGTGGTCTCGAGCTGCGGGAGGCAGGTGTGACGGTCTCTTCAGGCGGCTGTGGTCGTCTGGCGGCGAATTTGGATGTCGTCCCGGTCAATTCGGTGACCGGGAGGATCACCGGGAAAAGCCTTGTCATACTTTACCACAAGGTACCGCTCGAAACATGAAACCCTACATTCATCGAAGCAAGACCCGTCACCCGGCGTCAATCTAATAGAGTAATGGGTATTTCACATCCGTGAACTACTTGCCACCATCTAACCACACACTATTCATTGGTACCAGGAACGTACAGAGGTTGTGGCGCACTTGAAACATGACCATGAGCAGATATGGATCATTACATTCTCATGGGCTATCGTCGAGATGTGTCGTATATGCCTGGCCAGATACGTGATTGTGCCTCCGCCAACAACGCCATCCTTGTGCAAGCGAACGTATGATACGAAACGTCAGGCGCGCCTGGATGGCATTCCGACAGTTGTACCGATGCTCTAACCGGCTGAAAACTCTCGATTGAATCAATTTCAAATGCTGAGCTTATCAACCTCACGTGAGCGTGTTGCTCAAGTCCCGATACATTATATAAGCTTGAGCATTCTGTATCCTCAGAAGATGGCCACATTGGAGTATCCGTCATATAGCATAGCCTGTCACCCTGACCGTCGATGCCTTGGAGCGCCACAGCAAGAACATAAACTCCACTTAACAAATGTGTTTGGACAGATGAAGAACGACATGAGAAAGGAGGCAAGGAGAAAAGAAGTCTCTACATCCAGGACCTGTCCATGATTCCTTGGTTCCCGTGTGTCCGAGATAGAGTTAGGTAAGTGAACTTACCACTGGCTGAACAATCCAAACAGGGCATCAGAGCTCTCCAATACTTACGATCAGATGTGGCTCATATAGACAGTCTGCCGTGTAGGGTAATCGTCGCTTGAGTGCAGTGCCAACACCGAATCATGTCAGTGCCTAGATAGATCAGACATTTGAGCGGGAGTCGCAACCAATACTAGTGTAAAATAACTTCCCATCATCATTCTTAATCCGTACTGTACTTTGTATACCCGATCAGCATGTTTCCCATGTCCAATGTGAGGCCTCAAGTTTATTTGCGACGACAAGAAGACCTTGACTACAAATCACGTGGATGCATGTACTACGAAAAGCAACTATACTTGGAATCGCTGCCATAAAAAGCCATGCTATAATCTTATGCCAGGGCTTTTGGATCTTTTTGGAACTATGTGGGGTAGGTAGACTATCTATCGTACATATCACTGCCTCATCTATGATACTAGGTCTCCATGAGGTTGGGAAGATGAACTGGAGAGGCATTGTCACGGAGCACGAAATCCCTTTAAACAACCACCACCTGAAGCGGGGGGAAACGCTGACTCCATTGATCACTTTTGGAGTCCCCTGACAGAAAGGCTTCAATCGAATGCGAGACCATTACCGGATTCACAGGACAAGATTCATGGTATCTGTCAAACTCGCGAGGTCACACAACCGCGCCCGATGGCACTCTGATCTCACAGTGATCTACGTACTCGCCGCCACTGCAGCGGCAAACCCTCGAAAGAGACCTGACAGGACTGTATCTCGGGGTAAGGGCGGCAAGCAGAAGGGAAGGAGAGCGTGGGGAGGGTACTTATCTGTCTGCCGTTCTGAAAGCACGAAGTCCTGCCGCTGCAACATTGTGGCCAGGCCATGCATGAGGGGGATGCTACGGTGCCTCGGAGAGCGGTGAAGGATCAAGGAATGGGACAGGAGGAGAAAAAGACAACGAGTGAAGGGCCCTTTCCCAGCCCTTCCCAAAGCATGCGCTTTTGCTTCTTTGACGCCGTAGACGCACTAAAGGGGTGATGCATCACATCGTCCACACGATGGAGCTGCCTATTCGGGAGACCAGCAGATCGCCGTGTTCAGGAAAACCAACCCCCAACGATGATAGACAGCCCCCCAAGGTTGTGGCATCGACTTTAACGTCCACGACGACCCCCCCCCCCCTCCAGGAACTCGTGGAGTCCTAGCCAAGAAAGCCGGCGGGCGATCCAATGAAGATCCCACCCTGCCGTCGCGCAATACATAGCCACCATGAGTTCCAACTACACCAGCGCTGTAGGCTGTACGTACGGGGCATTTTCATCTCATAGGTACTATCCACGTACGGCATCTACATAACGACAGGCCGGCTCCTACTTACCCAGGTATGTATGTACTACATACTCCATCTACCTTGCCGGAAATATGGGTTTGGCCTCACTCTGGACTCTCGCTGCTTGATTACGACGCATCAGGGGGATATATATCCTTGTGGCAGCGGGCAAGCTGCTAGGACAAGCTACCTGATTCGATACCGCGTAACGTGGAAACCTGGGTTACACGGCATGTCCTGCGTTGCCGCGGTGCAAGGACACATTGCCCTGACCTGGCCTGGCACCGTTGGTGTGGGCGAGAGAGAAGGCCTGCAGTGCACGATCGGATAAGTGATACCGAGACCTGGCTCAAATGGAAAAAGAATGGCACGGCTTACAGCACTGGCAACCGTGATGACTGGGTGTGTGTACATACATACAATGTGTTTGTGAGATAGTAAACCGGGCCCCATTTCGGTACCGCCCGCGGGGATATAAAACGACAAGCACCATGTGGCGTGATGAACGCTCGGTCGTTTCTCTCTCTCTCTCTCTCTCTCTCTCTCTTCCGGATGGCTTACTGCTCGGTATCTTCCATCTTCAAACCGGGAAGCATGTCGTTCGCCCGTTGCCATGCTGGGCAAGCCCTGAAACATACTACAACCCGGGGCTGTGGCGTGCCTGGTGACTTAAAGGCCAGCTGCGGAAAGTCAAGGCTCAGGTGCGTACGACCTGCACCTCTACAGCGCAAGCCTCATCAAAATTGGGCAAAGGTGCTTCAGACCTGGGTTCAATCTAAACGATTACCTGACCAAAAGGTTCTAACTAAGGAGCTGTATGGAAACCATGCGGTATCCGCCGGTATGGCTCACAGATTCTTTACCAAAGTGGGTTGTCTCATTAGAAATATCGGGCGCTATGCTTAGGTATGCATGTGAGGTAATGTTCTTGGGGAACACGTACTAAAACCCCGCCGTCGAAACCTTCACGGATATCGTGCTGAACAATTCTTGGAAAGCGCAAATGAGTACAGGACTGACGTGGGGTGGAAGATTCGCAAGCCAGGATAATCCACGGTAGACTACATATCTATTGTCCGGACCCAAATAATAGAGATGATGCATATTTCCCGGTTCGGGGTCCTGGCCGAGCTTGGTGGACATTGTCAGTGACATTGTCAGTGGAGAGCGACGACGCTGGTGGATAATGTATGTGCATCGTGTGCTACATATGTATGGTTACTTGGTATACACACTGCAAGAAATACATACGTAGGTACGGCCACCTCAGATGGAGATCCTCGCAAGCTTGACTGAAAGCCGGATCAATGTAACGATAGCGTGGCAGCAGCCGGAACATTGACTGGTCTGAACTTTTGCACAGCAGTCCGCGCACGACAATGTGCGTGCTCACCATCGTCCATACATGTGCGAGAAGGGAACGAGCTATGGGCTGCTATGGGGCTTCGGAGCCAAGCGAGGAACGACAGCGTGGTTGTCCCGCCGTGCGCTCGCCTTGGGTTCCGAATGACTACATTCGGACCTCGCAATGGCACATCAAGTTCCCAAACTAGCCATGGCCGAGCCTGGCGCTATGTGTCTACCATGGTTGAGATGACATTCACCCAGGACCGTAGAATTTCGAAATCGAGTTTCGAAGGACTGGAACGTGGACCGACAGTGTCACGGTCACAACTGTCGAAAGAGGCACCGGTACTGCGTGCCGTGCTCGTCGGTCCGGTGAAAGTGATATGAGATGGGTCAGGGGTCTGGCAAACCAGTCTGTGCATTCATGATGCGTCAATGCTTATCAGACGGCAATGGCTGCAATCGCTAGCGACGGTCACGGCCTCATCGAAGATGGCTTCAGAACACGGTGTCTTGCACCAGACAGCGGCAGAGCTGCGACTTGACTTGATGCCAGTACGAGAAACAGAAGCTGAGGCGGTGATATGGTTGATTGAGGGCAGATCTGCAGTGGCCACCAAACCCATATTACAACCAAATCCGGTCCTACATGGTGCAGAACGTCATGAGGTCGATGATTGGATCTGCACCCGTCGTCAAAAAACGCTGCCTTGGGCTAAGCCTAGGCGACCATTCCTTAGATGTGCCGTGCACACATGTACCAGGCTGAGGCTACCCCTGAACTACTGCAAGTGAGCTTTTGAGGGCATGTACTGCTTTTAGCGGCAAATCCTTGATGGGAGAAAGTGGGAAACATTAGATAACTACTTCACTACCCACATCAGAAACCCTACCCTTATACTGAGGATCTGCGAACAGCGTATTTACCTCTGTCGGAGAACGGACCGGCGATATATCATCCGAGACCGCCCCAGAATTGCACTTGCAAGCTGCCCTGTCGGTAACCTGTGAGATACTGTCTACCAGGTACTTAGGTTTGAGGATGCGTGGTTGGGAGCGTCCACAGTTTCAATGTTCGGAGGCGAGCCACAGTGGACTGTTCCAGTTGTCAGTTGTATGGAGCAGCTACCCTGCACTTGGATAATGCTATATGATATCTTATAAGGTAGCAAATCGCCTGTCTTCATCGTGATGATATTATGTGCAAGCCACAAACAAGACCGTTGTCCGACTACGACGTACATGTCATTTACTCTTAGGTAGCGCTGCAGCAGGTTGAGCGCTTGCCACTGGCTTTGGACTGAATGCTAATAAATCATGAGAATCAGCCGCCCTGGAAGTAGCCTTCATCGCACACTTCGCGAATGGGTGCACGCCATATCCTTGCAGAAGCATACAAAATAAGGCTCGGGCAGCATCCACCTCATGATTCGACTTGAATAAGCGCGGGGTGGACGCCAGCCGTACTCTCTGTTGCACATGCTGGTGCGAGTCAGGAAACTGACTGCCCAGGCAGGCCGAGATCTCGTCGAATCTGATGATCACCGCACATGATACAAGGCACGAATAGACCAAGAAACGCGTCTCTCATTCTGCGGGAAAGGGGCGACGGCGATATGCAGCAGGCAATCAGGTCATAGCGATGACCGCCAGTTCGGTACCTGTGGGTCGAATAACGTAGCATTTGAACACAAGTTCAAAAGAAGCTGCTGGTCGAGACCATTTAGGCGCACATAGCGAATGTTAAGAAGTCTCCTCTAGAACTCGATGGCGTCAAAAGCTGCAATGCAAAGCCTGGGCTTCGTACAAGGTAGCCCCCCTTGATATGTTATTATTGCAGCAACTTACCAGTTCGAGGCCCCTAGCGACGTCGCGCGTGCTAAAAGTTGACGTTGGGCGCATTCCTGATACTTGGTCGGAAGTAGTCCACTTTGCCACGATCCAGCGGGAAGGATTCTTTATTACGCCGGACGCAGTAGGCTATCTGTTACACTGCGTGGTACTTTGGCTATGGGCTGGGTCTCGATGATGTGGCTGGTGAACAGCATCGTACTGATGGCAGGATTGGACAAACTTACCTACCAGATACGGGATGGAGGGATCCTAACCTGGGCATCTAAGCGCGAGGTACAGCTGACAGACGTCGCCCATGCAGAGGAAGTCATAGTTACTAGTATATACGCGCGCGTGAGATATAGGATGAGCTGTTTGTGATAACTTGGTGGTGCACTCTAGTGGTGTTTGCCTTTTGGCATGGCTAGTGAAGCGCGGGGTGAAATGGTGTCTACGGCAGTTGAACCCTTGAGTTTGGCTTCACTAGGATTTACCCCACCAACTTCAGACAAGACCTTCATAAGAGATGTGTCTGGCTTGCATGTCGGTAGGACGCCCTGAACGGCGGGATGAGCACTGCTGTGCCGAGTGTTTGATAGAGTCGCCTGAAACCATCAACGAGGGATTCGCATTCACATAGTGGGGTGGTAGTGAGCAGGCTTGTAGACGAGTGCGATGCTGTACGACTGTCCTAAGACTGCAATAGCAAATGAAAGCTCGTGGCAAGCTCACGGTTGCTGTGCTCAGCCATATTGCTGACCACCACCACCACCACCACATCATGACGACGTAGCTGCACGCAAGACACTCGATGTGAGATGAATCATACATACAGCCCGCTAGATCATCTGTGCGGCCGGAAACGAGCCTGATGACTAGCTGTCAATGCTGCCTGCAGTCAATTTGTTTGTCTGCCGCCGTGTAAGTAAAAAGAGGAGCTGGATCTTCGCTGGGAAAACACAAGACATGTTCAGACAAAACCCGGCTTTGACGGTTTGGAAGGAACAAGCTTGCAGCCCGCTATGCGTCCTAGGAATGTACTACGCATGCCGTAAGAGTGGGAGCAGTTGCGCGGAACGGTGTTGTAAAAGGGACCATTGGCTCGACTAAGGCCAGAAGACGGCAGAGCACTGAATCATATTGCGTAATACCAGGGAGAGCGAGAAGAGATGCCCACTTGACGAACCTTTCGAATATCGGATGCTTGAACCATGATTGGACCCGAAGCGGCATGAACTATGCGGGTTTGTCAAAGCGCGGCTTACCGGCCGTCAGTAGCATTGCTACTAGAACCGGTACGTCGACGGCGTGGAGAGTGGGAAATGTATTTCGAATCTGTGGTGAGTGTGGAAAACCTAGGTAGTGACCTCCAGAGTATTGGTAGGAGTCAAGCCACAGAAGCCACGTCAGTCCTGCCCCTCCATGGCCCCTCGGCCCATATAGAAGTGTGGCTAACTATGTAAGTAGGTAGATACTAAAGTACTTTAGGTACCTAACTCACCGGCGTGCCCGTACTTCCTCATGAGGTACTGAGCTGTGCGAAGTAGCCCCCACTGCGTACGATGCCACTCAGCTTCTCAGGACTCAGGACTGCGTAACTCACAGGACTCGCTGTGCCAGTGCTATGGATATTGTCGCCATGCCCGGCCCAGTCTCGTGATCTGTTGTCTCACGCTCCGACTCGGGGGTGCTTGCTTGACTTGTTACATTTTCCAAATGAAAGAGAAGCGAGCATTCCTCATCGCGGATATTTGTTGTACTATATATCATCCACTTTGATACGTACCTCTTGAACATGCTCAGAAACATGGACGCCCTTCCGCTATATTTCTCAGTACTATAATACGTATGTACACTGTTGTAACTGCATGCAGGGCTGCAAGGGCTGCCACCCAGCCCAAGAATCTAACATCAAGCGATATCCGAAAATCACCGTCGATGGCTAACAGAAACCTCCTTGCCTCCTCTGGTCACTTCCTGCGCCACCATTTGCATTAGACTGAGACTACATGTCATGAGCAGTTCATCCAGTTCCTGATCCAGTTTCTCTCACTTGCCACGTGCAGGCAACGCAGGGTGGTAAGCTAGTGCTTCTGTAGTTTTCATCCCGTCCGCCACTTCCTGCTAGCTGGATGACGCTATTCCGAAGACAGCCTTGCTGTCGACTTCAAGACCATCTAGCGCTTCTTAACGTGAACACGCGGGCTGTAGTAGGCCTGGACACCTCCGAGCCCATCTCTCGTTACGTGACGGCCATTGGATCTTGCCGAATTGGAATACTGTCCCTGACACGAGTCGCCGGGTCAGCCGCATCTTCATTCTACTTGACTCAGGCTCTTGCCTCGTTATGCCCCATCGCCCTGCAAGATCGAAGAAGCAGGGTCCTGTCTTAGAAACATCGGTTGCCGCCATTGCCAGCCACCTCTGCCGGTCTATTGAGGATGGAAGTTCTCTGGAACGCATGTGCCAAGACGAAACCACCTTCAAGGGCTTGATAAGTACAAACCTGTCAATAACACATATTGGGGGGATCACATCACTGGAGAATGGTCAGAGCCACTCCTCGGAACTCCAGGCTCGTTCCACGGCTCAATACCTGAGAATTGTATCCACTCGACCACTTGAATCGTCGGTACCATTCATGAACCTTCCACTACGTGAGCGTTCACCCGCCTACCGTCTCGGCGAAGATATAGCGGGCTTGTCATAATTACCTCGAATGCATTACCTCGAGTCTTCAGAAGCCGTCTCAGAATATGTTATTTGTCGCCCCTATGAACCATATCCACATGGATCTGGCCACTGGAAACTATCCTGGCACCACATCACCGACTACCGTAGTATGCACGCTCGTGACAACGCCCAAATCTGAGTAGAAAGATCACCTTGCTCCAAACTGTTCCAGGTGGTATCGCAGATCTGCAGAGTGCAGCAGCCGTTGGCCCCGGCTTAGGTGGTGCCCGTGCCACAATCTACCAGCCATGTACGAGACTATGTAGGTACAAGAGTATGTTTGTGCAAGTACCCTCTAGACAAGGATCTCCATCTAGCCCACCTGGACCAGGGCTGTCAGGGGTCAGCGCTGGGCACCCCATCTTGCTTATCCCAGGCCCTGTCCACAGGCTCCTGGTGGGTGACGATACTACGCCATCGCTGCTGGGCATGGCCAAGCACTGAACAGTGAAAGGCCTTCTCACCCAGTTTCGGCCCAGTCTCCTCCCTCTTGCCTACGCCGCCCGGCCTCCTCCCTTTCCCCTCCCAGACTTCCAGAGCCCACCCGACCCGGCTATCAGGCTTCAGCAATCCAATAACCCACCCAGATTCCCGTGTGCTGCAAGTTCGTGGGTAGGAATGGGAATGGATGACGGGACCAACAGCAAACAAGCAACCACCACCACCACCACCACCACCACCTGATACCATGCCGCCTGAAGAAGAGGCCCTTCTTCTCGGCGTTCCTGCGTGTACTGCACTAGGCAGATACCTACAGTACATGCCTGTAATCTACTTAGGTATCTAACATATCAGCGCCCATCCCAGTTCGATGTTCCTGGATGGGCACTGAGGGGTCCCTTGTTGCTAGGAAGGGATCTCTACCTAGTGTTTCTGCAGTGGCCCTGTCCTCTGAGGAGATAATATAATACCTAATTATACCCATCTCACGGTCCCAGTTTTTCTGATTTACTCCTGAATAGCACAATTACCGTGGGCGACCAGCTTTTTCCCGGCCATGGTTGTGACTGTTCCTCTTTCACTTTGCGTATTTTCATAGATGACCCTATCAATAAGCGCGACCAGGACCGCCAGCTTGTCCATCTGCATCATATCCAGAAAGTGGTCTTACGCAGCGACAGCAACAATTTCTCACGAATACCACCCCAGCTGCGGACTGCACCTGCTGGGCTGACTGGGGCAGAAAAAGCAAAGGACGAGGAACGTTTTGGAAGGTCTCTCATCCCCCCTCTGGCGCTCACCCTAAACTCAATCTCTACCTACCGGTCTAGCAACCAACGTCTTTTCCCATGTACCTCGATCGCAGTGTTAGGTTGAAGAAAAGTATCGACGCATAACAGTAATTAGCGACAACAACTGCAGAAGCAACGACAATCACAAACACGAGGATTTTGTTTTTTGAGTGATTGACAATCCGCACTACTCATCCCCCTCACGACTCAAGTCAAGCCCCATCGAAGTTTGGCGACACTACAGAACCGCCATCAGGGCACCGCTCTCCAATCGAAGCCACACCACGACCAGACGATTCAATCTGTCTCAGAAGACTTGTTTTCCCGGCTATGCACTCTTCTCTCTCAGCCTTTTCGTCACAGCATTGAGAATACCACCTCTTGAAACATCCTTCCAGGGGCAGGCAGGACAAGGTGTGACGCATCCACCCAACAAGTATACTTGCCTGGGATTCCCAGCGCGACGCAGCTTGATAGCACCCATTACTTCTTCTCATTGATACCTTGCTCTGCTCGTATCTTGCGCCACATGTTTAGTCGATCATCGTCCAAGACATACGGACAGTCTGGCGCCGCCGGTTCCAACAAGGAACATAGGTTTCTCGAAGGACAGGTTTCGGCCTTGCGGGAGCTAGGCCTATTCAATCCTTCTGACTCGCGTTCATTACACAGGGTGCGAAAGAGGGAAGACGACTGGAATAGTCTTAACAGCGGGCCTTCGTACCCTGAAAAAAGTAAGTTGCGCGCATCGGTCCCACCGCGGTTGCCATCTCGTGGCCCGCCTCGCTCGAGCCATTAGTACACTACTGCCCTCGCCTTCTCGACCTGTGTAGTGTTGTCTCAACTTGTCTCGTCCCATCTTGCCTCGCCCCAGATACATCCATCCGAGCACTGCTGACTAGGCTATGCGATCATAGATCATTCTATAACAGCGGCTACATATCGCCAGTCGCCGCAACGAGCACCGTCCCACCGCTCTACTACGTCTCGAAGCTCGGCTGCATCCAGAGACACCGTCCGTCAAGGCTCAACCATGTCGGGCATGATGAGTGTGGACAGGAGCCGCAACAGGCGGGAGAGAACCTTCGTGGGAAGTGAATGCGCCGTCTGCGAGGAGCCACTGGAACATACTCTGCGCGGCGAGAGGATCCTCCAGTTTTCCTGCTCGCACGTTTCCCATGAAGCCTGCTTTTACGAGTTCATACGGGAATTTGAATCGCAATACTGCCCATCATGTAATGCGCCGCTGCATTTGGACACCAGCAGGGGAGGGAATGTTTTGGATATCGGTAAGGCCTAAACTCAACACTTTTGACTCTGCCGACAGTAGACTGACCAAACCTTTGCGCTGGCAGAAAAAATAACGAGCATGGTGCGTTCCGCTTCGGCTACCGACAACAGATCGATAACTACACCGACGCCGGGAACGTGGGAAAGTCAGGGCGGCCGGCCTCCCAGTGGCGAATCAAATCCTAGGTCGCTGCCCGCAAGTGGTCGCGAGAGTGTAGCTAGAGGAGACGTGCGAGGTCGGGATGGATATGGTGGTACTTCACGACACGGCCGAAGCGACAGTGAAGCCACCGGTGTCGCTTCGTCCACAGGGTATCCGGAGACAACCCAGAGCGGTCCGCATCGCCGCCACGACTATGATCTGCAAGCCATGGAAACCACACCTGGCAGCCCCAGGCCCATCACACGCAATCCGATACCGTCCCCGTCGGTCGTGGTGCGCTCGGAGTTTCCGACGATCAACCGTTCCCGTCAACAACAGACTTTGACGTGTCTTATCACAGTAGAAGTGGCCGACAACAAATGGAGGCCGGACCCCGAGGACTTGGGCGTGGTCAACCACATGCCACCTATGCGTGTCGAAGAAGCGTTCTCTCCGCAACGGCCGCCTTCGCCCGCTAGGAGCGCACAGCCACGCTTCTATCCTTACGAAGCCCCAGAAGTGCTCGAGGAGATGACCGAGGTTTTGCGTAATAAGGTTGACAACTGGCATGGGCTTGACTTCAACAGGTCTGTCGTTGGTCTCTGAGCTTTTCGATCATTCACTGACTTGAAGTAGATTTGGAAAGTTACGACTCTATGGTACCTTGCGCGTCGGCAAAGACAAGGTTTCGTGGCAGGAGCTTGAGTGCTTCTTGTTCGCGGAAATGCTTATTTGCGTTAAAGAGAAGAAGATTCCCCCGAGTGCGCAACAGTGGGATGAGAACGGAATGCCGCGCAAATCGACACGATGTACTCTGAAGGGCTCTATCTTGATTAAAAAGCATCTCAACGACGTGACAGAAACTGGCATGGGTAACCGCCCCGGAGATGTTCAGGCTAGGGACCAGCTAACTTTCCCAGTAGTAGATGAGAACATATTGACTCTCAGTCTTTCCGTAGCGGAACTTCCCCAGTTCCACCTGCGTTTCGACAACAGAAATCAGCTCAAGCTCTGGCAGCAGGCCCTTCTCGATCTCAACGCCGTCGAGGGATCGCCGTTTAGGAGCCCCGACTTTGAGCGGGAACGAGCCGAAACTTCGGAGACTGATGATGAGGACTGGGCTCGGGGCAACCGCCCTCAGCGGGTCTCATCACTGGCTTCCTCCTCGTGGGGTGGACCAAAGTCGGTTACAACGGCGCCCACGGAGTATACGAACTTTGCGAAGAGTCATATGCCATTATCATCGTTCCACGTCCCGATCGATGTAGTTGTCGTTGTACCCATCTCATCCTCGATGCAAGGCGTCAAGATCAACCTGGTCCGAGACGCGTTGAAATTCATGGTTAACACCCTGGGCGAGCGGGATCGCATGGGTCTGGTGACTTTCGGCTCGGGAGGAGGAGGTGTGCCTATTGTGGGGATGACGACGAAAGCCTGGCATGGGTGGAATAACGTCCTGGGTTCTATTAAGCCGGTGGGACAGAAGAGCCATCGGGCTGATGTTGTCGAAGGCGCCAATGTCGCCATGGACCTCCTGATGCAGCGAAAGCACAACAATCCCATTGCTACCATCATGCTCATCAGCGACGCGTCTACTTCAGATGCTGACAGCGTTGATTTCGTTGTTTCGCGAGCGGAAGCGGCCAAGTAAGCAAACACAGCTGACCAGAATGTTTGTGTGCGTATGCTAACAAATTGTAGGATCACGATTCACTCGTTTGGCCTGGGTATGACGCATAAACCCGACACCATGATTGAGTTGTCATCCCGCACGAAGGCTTCATACACATATGTGAAGGACTGGATGATGCTTCGCGAGTGCTTGGCCGGATGTGTGGGCTCGATGCAGTCATTGTCTCACCAAAACGTGAAGCTCAAACTCAAGCTGCCAGAGGGATCACCAGCCAGATTCCACAAGATCAGCGGGGCTTTGCAGATCACCAAGCGTGCCACCGGCCGTGATGCGGAGGCTTCATTGGGCGACCTGCGATTTGGTGATAAGCGCGATATCTTGGTGCAACTGGTTATAGTCCCTGACACTTCATCGCAAGAACAGCTACCCCAGGATCCGTGGGAGACGATTGTTTCTGGTCTGGAAGCTTTGGGCGGACCAGTCGACCATGAGGATCAGAGAGCTACTTCGGTCGAGGAAGTGCCATTGATTCAAGCCGATCTCAACTGGGGCGATATCCTAAGGGACGGCACCATGATGCACCTGCCAAGGCCGTCGCTTCTCGCTATCACGATGCTTCCCGCCACTGGTAACTCGAAGAAGGCTTCTTGGCAGAACAACCCGCCGATTCCTCCTCATCCAAGCATCGTCCAGAGACGGATGGAGTTGCTGACTTCGGATATGCTTACTCGGGCTTTGACCTTGGTCACTCGAGGACAGCATGATCGTGCCCATACTCTTTTGAATGAGACTCGGTCGATATTAAAAGGTCTAGGCAAGGGCGGGCTACCGCCAGTCCCAGCCGGACCACTTCCACCTTTACCAGGAAAACAGTCAAACCCTTCAACTCCTCATCCAGGCCTGGATGCCTCCCCAACTTCAGCTACGCCTGACCGGAAACATACCCCATCGCCAACAGCTTCTGCCCACTCGGGCGCAAACGGTTTCCCCCCACAGATCCCCCGCAGCCGCTCGAATGATGGGTTGTCGCTGGGCAACACGGCTGGAGTGGATGCCACCACGGTCGCCGCCCTTGACGCGGAACTCGAAGCCAGCTTAGAATGGATCAGTCATCCCGCAGTTTTCAGCCGCGACAGCCGCAAGGCCGTTCTGCAGGCCATCGGCGTTATAAGCAGCCAGCGCGCCTTTACCTTCCGCACGCCGATCGAAAGTCTGTGGGCATTGAGGGTCGGCGGCGTGAAGAAGCTGACAGACAAGAGCCGCGAGTGGAGAGAGGAAGCCGCCGGCGAAGGAATCATCGAAGAAGCGTGAGGTGTTCCCTCACCCTTCCGCTCTCAACCCATCTTTTTCCTTGAATACCCCATTTACACCGGAGTCCTCTGGACCAACGACCTGAAAGGAATCACGTCCTGAACGACTACGCCCGAGACAAATTCTTTTTGTGTCTTGGAGCCACTTATACCATATATCATGTTTCTGTCTATACCAATATTTTTTATTCTTTCTATCGTTCGCCCAGCCCTCTGGGTATTTCGCCTAGTTTCTTTCCTGAATTGAGATCACGGCCGAGCTTCACCATTTTTTACGAGTTGAAGATACCATTTTCCGAATCTTGTTGCGACGAACAAATCCCGAATCGAAGGGTAACTTGCCATGACGATAAAACTCAGCACAACGCAGCACTTGGACTGCAGGCAGAAAAAAGTTTGAGGGATTTACTTGGATATGATCGGGACCGGCATATCAATGCAGATGAGGCAGACCAAGAGTGATGGATTGTTACTCGATTGTGGATTGTGGGTAGAAGGGGCAGCCTTTGGGAAACATCAGTGGACGACTATCGTATGACTATTGTGGCGGCCGGGGCGAAAATGTAATTTTTTTTTTGAAGAGACCTTGGCGAGCGTTGTACAACTATAACCCTTGCTTTGGCCTATATTTGAATATTACGGCAGACCGTCTTTGATCTTACAACGTATATATACTCGCGTCGTGATTTTGGTGTCTTTCCAGCTGCCTATGGTTTCGGTGGTTTGCGATGTTTAGCATCCATTCCCTTTGGACGCTCGACTCGCAAGAACACAGGAGAACCTACATGTCATGGATTGCGCAATCAGAAACTACAAGAGATAGATAAGCTGAGTGGCGCAGACAAGCCCCCTAGACGGGAGTGGCGCTTTTACTCGCGTGTTGCTATCTTTGGTTGCCATGACATATCTCCTTGCGTCGACGTCAAGGGACTCTCTGCCAGCTGGAAGGGAATTGAGTTCGACTGAGCAAGATAAGGCCATACTCTGACAAGTCCCGGAAAACTGGATCTCCCGCTGGTAGTACCGCTTAGCTGTCCCTACAGACTTTGTTCCTGCATCCTGAGTCTATCTAGATGAGGCAATGGCTGAATTTGACTTGAGCGGATCAAGAATTCGCGAAGTTGGAAGTTCCCAGGGTACGTATTTCACGATGCCCAGATACCATATACTTCGTGGCATATTCCCTATCTCTCCCTCTGTATCACGTGAAGTTTCCCTTCGTTTGCTACGAGAGAGATGTTTTTTTGCTGGATCGTGAAGTTTTTTCATGGTAGTTTAGAGTTTTGTGGTTTTGCCTCTGGTTTTAAACCCAACAGAACGGAGAAAGGTGTGTTAGAAATGGATCGGAGATGCCACTGTCTTGCTATTCAAAGTAGTCGTAGTCGACATCCAGCGTTCTCTACCGAAAACAATAATCCTCTACATTTTGAGGATCCGTTCATTTCTTGATCGTCACTCTCTTCCTGCTTAACGCCCCTGGTGGTTGATTTTGGTCGTATTTGAGAGGGGATTACAGCAGACTGGGCAATCGCTCGACATGGAGCCCATGGAGACTCTAGCTATCGCAAACTCGCGCGGTGAACTGGTCGAGCATGACGTCGAAGAGCTCAAAAGAAACGCGAAAATTAGCAACGTGATGGCAGAACCCCCAGCCAGAAGCAGTGATACGTTCAGCGAGGTTTGTCTCGACGAAGAGACTGCGCAGAACTCGTCCGCGAGCACCTCGATCACTGGGACAGACAATGAAGCCCCCCCGAGAAACACATGGTCAAAGAAGGCCTCCATCGTCGCCTACACCTGCATGATGGTCCTCATGTTCCTGGCCTCGCTCGAGGGCCAGGTCTCCTTTTCCGTCATTGCCTTCGCCGTGAGCTCCTTCAATGCCCACTCCACCCTTAGCACCATCTTCATCATCCAGGGCATCCTCAACGCCGTCGTCAAGCTGCCCATGGCCAAGATCGCCGACGTCTTCGGCCGCCTGCGCACCTTCGCTCTCTGCGTCGCCCTCTACGTCCTCGGCTACATCCAGCTGGCGGCCGCCCCCAACATTGTCGCCTTCGTCATCGCCCAGGTCTTCTACTCGGCCGGCTTCACCGGGCTCCAGATCTCCTGCCAGATATTCATCGCCGACACGAGCAGCCTGAGGAACCGGACATTCCTGAGCAACCTCCCCGCGATGCCCTTCGTGATCAACATGTTGATCGGCCCGAACATCGGCAAAGTGATCATGGACACGGCATCGTGGCGATGGGCGTACGGGATGTGGGCCATCATTCTCCCCGTCGCTTTCATACCGCTGGCCATCTGCCTGTTCCTGCACAACCGCAAGGAGCAGAGACTGGGCATCCAGCATCAACGCGAAGATTTCAAGGGCGCGCCGCTGGACATCGCCAAGAAGCTCTGGCTGCACCTCGACGTCGGCGGCATCATCCTCCTCGCCACCGCCGTCGCCCTGATCCTCCTGCCCCTGACCCTCTCCGCCTCCGCCGACCAGGGCTGGGCCAGCCCGCACATCGTCGCCATGCTCGTCCTTGGCAGCCTGCTGCTCCTCGGCTTCGGCCTCTGGGAGGCGAGCCCCCGGCTGGCGCCGCAGCCGCTGATCCCGCTCGCCCTGCTCCGCTGCCGCACCTTCGTCGTCGGCTGCGGCCTCGTCTTCTTCTTCATGGCCATCTACGACCTCGTCGTCCAGCCCTACTTCGTCTCCTACCTCATGGTGACCCACGCACTGCCCGTCACCCTCGCCGGCTACGTCACCGAGGCCTTCGGCTTCGCCGCCATCGTCGCCTCCACCGCCACCGCCTTCCTGATCCGCCACGCGCGCCGCTACCGCCCCTTCGTCCTCGCCGGCGGCCTCGTCTACCTCCTGGCCCTCGGCCTCACCTTCCGCTTCCGCCGGGCCGGCGCGCCCCTCGCCTGCGTCGTCGCCGCGCAGGTCGTCCTCGGCGCGGGCGGCGGCCTGCTGCTCCTGCCCGCGCAGACCGGCGTCCAGGGCAGCGTCGCCCGCGCGCACGTGGCCACGGCCACGGCGTGCTACCTCACCATGATGGAGGTCGGCGGCGCCGTCGGGGCCGCCGTCTCGGGCGTCGTCTGGACGCGGCTCATCCCCGCCAAGCTGGCGCTGTACCTGCCCGAGGGGGCGCGCCCCCACGCCCACGACATCTACGGCGACATCAAGGTCGCGACGGCGTACCCCGTGGGCAGCCCCGAGCGCTTCGCCATCGACCGCGCGTACCACGAGACCATGCACTCGCTCGTCGCCATCGCGCTCGGCTGCGCGGTGCCGATCATCCTCCTGTCGCTCGCCATGAAGGGCTTCAGGATAGAGAACGAGCAGCAACAGCCGGGTGAGGAGGCCGCTGCTGCATTGGTGAATGCCGAGAAGAGAGAAGGGGAGAACGTCGGTGCCGACCAATCGCGGAAACTGACTTGGGATCCAAGCAATTGGATTCGAATGATTATTAAATGGCTGTCACAATAGCGGAGCTGTTTGTCTTGGTGTAGCGAAAGGTGCAGTGGCGATAGAAGATATCCCAATAAAGTAGAGACGTACCCAGATAATACGGGACTTTTTGGTTATTTCTGTTTTAGTTTCGTACAGTCAAGGTAGACTTATAGACTTAATTGTAATATGGATATGGAAGTCTTTTATAGATCTACCTCTTGACGAAGAACCCTTTCTTCTTATTTTGTTGAATGCCAAGCCTTTTCCTCTTGAGCATGTCTTCCTTGACAATCCGAGAATTCTTATTCATCTTCGGAGCAAGACTCTGATCTCCTTTTTGTGCCAATACGCGGTATCGAGTACCTCCAATTATCTCGTCGCGAGGTCTTTTGCTTTCCTTCCCAAGTGACTCAAGGACATCCTCAAAATTTGTCTTCTTCGGCTTCTTGACGGCCTTCAAAGCTGACCCATCCTCACTCTCATCTGAAGAGTCAGTCAAGAGCTCAGCAGGTAGTACATCTGGCAGAGGTCCTTTTCGCCCCAGCTTCTGAGCATTGTCTCCATCATTCTCCTCGGCGATTTGATGCGGCCTTCTAATACGTTGTCGCTTTTGTGCTTGTTCTCTGAACAAATTGTCTCGTTCTTGTCGCTTTCGCTTCTGTGTGGCATCGTGTCTGATTATCTGTTAGCGAATGAACGACATCAATATTGCGGTGCATATGCTTACTCTGCTGCAGCTTTCACTGCGGCTTGGGCTGCCTCTAGCCCCTTCTTGGCAGCTACTTGTGTCGACACAGCTTCCGGCGCCTCATCGTCACTGTCGCCATCTTCCTCTTCGCTCTCCGCTTGAGGCTCTTTCGCTGTCTCTGCCGCTGTCGCTGCCGTGACAAACTTATCTACGTCACTATCGTCTCCAAAGACCACATGTGAGGATCTGGCCTTTGGCTGTGGCGTTGGCTCGGGCTCGACGGACTGGGAGGCCAGCTTCTGGCTTGCTTCCTCCTCTAGCTGCTTCGAGGCGCTCTGAGGCTCACTCTGCGTGCCAGTAGCTTGCGGCCCATCGCTCTCATCATCCTCGGCCTGGGAATCTGCTACGGCATCCGCCCGAGATCGCGCTGCACTGGAGGTAGGTATTTGCACCTCGATCACTCTCGACATTTTTCGTCCACCGCTAGCATTTTCCTCCTCTCTCGTCCTTACCGCAAGCCTCTTGCGTTTTGGCGTCGTGATTTCCGTGCTCTCCTCTTCCACTGAGCCGCCGTCCTTGTCATTGCTGCTTGACGAGCTCCGCTTATTTCGCTTTGCGACTGGCTTCTCAGTTGATACCTCGTTCTCGATAATCTGTGAGGTCTCAGGAGTATCAACGCTTTCGGCGAAGGATGTTTCGGCAGCCTTGGCTCGTCGTCTGGTTAGAGGCGCCATGGCGAAATAGATCTGTCGGAGTGGGTTGTCGAATATTCTTTGCAATTACAGAAAGAGCATCTGCTTCAGCAGTGCTTGAAGTGGGCTGTTGCCGTAACTTTTTTTCTGGGTCGCTGATAAGATAAGATGGACTGCTGTACCTTATTACTCAAGTACCTTATTTTCATGATTACTGCATGAATGCATTGAGCAGTACCTGGCGGAAATCCAACGAAGAAGGCAACTACCGGCTGCACCTGTTCGTGTCCTTGAGATCAACCATACTCTCTTCTTGATACAGGTCTCGATTGTCTCATATGAGGAATTACAAATGCAGGATATGTTTGACGTTTCGTAGATCGGTAACAATTGTCCACAGACAGCTTACACGATCGTGATTGGAGAGTTCCAGCACTGACCACTTCGTTAAATGCATATCTGCTCTTGAGAGCGAACTTCAGCAACTCATTCAGTAATATGGAAGAAGCCTTGGTATTCCCAGCAGGGCATCTCAAATCTACAATGAGCGTAAAATCAAGCTCTCAAAATCCCTATCAAATACCTCATCGTTGTGTATATTTTAAATAAGGCTCGGTTTCTCTTCTTCTTCTTCTTCTTTATCTTCTTCGTCAGTATACCAGCTGTAGGTACGCCTCTGGCTTGAACGAACAAGCAGTAGGGAGTGAGGTTCGTGAACACCGGTACCTACGATGGTGGCCTCGATCCTCATCTAAGGTACCCTGAAGTAGAGCACACAACGAAGTGAGTGGGACAAGTATGCTGCAGACCAATGGCTGACTGCTTATAAGACTTTCATGAATCGTCATGGCATCGCCTAGATTCACGTGCAATCGCTGCACGAGGCAGCTTAGTCGCATCAGTCCGAGCTTCCAAGTGCAACCTGCCCTCTCCCGGCGCAACATACTGGCATGCAAAGCTCTCACATCTATAACACTTTCACACAAATACCTACGCTCATCCTTTCACACCTCATCTGGGCATCATGCTGAAGCCCGCGCCCTGCCCACGCGAGACAGCTTCGCCAAGGCTCGCTTCACGATGAAGGATGTACCACCACGAGACTTTTTCGTCTCACAGGCCAAGACACTCGTACCTACCTCTCATAACATCAGCGCCGACGATATACACGCTGCTGTAACCGGATACGCAAAGCTCGCGCTCTCCTCTTCTAGTGATAAATGGCTCAAGAGTCTCACCACGCCGGGCGACAAAGATCTCATCCATTACGCCGCCATCTGCATCATCGTCTCGCCGCGGGCCCCCTCCTGGCATCTCGCCACGCACATCCTCTACAGCCTCGTACAAGTGGACTACGCGCCCGGGATCCTGACGCTGGCGGCGGTGGGCCTGAAATCCAACAACCTCGACAAGCCGAACTTCGAGCCCAGCACCGACGCCCTGGCGCGGCTGCTGGACCGCCCAGACCTGACCGATGTCCCCGAGGCGCCCGACGCGTGCACGCTGATGGGGCTCATCTGCAAGAAGAGGGGCACGGAGGAGGACAGGGCCCTGGCGCTGCGGTGGTTCCGCCGCGCGTACGAGCTCGGGATGCCGGTGCGGCGCGCCGAGCAGGCGCGCGGCGTCAAGCCTGCCGAGAGCGACATCTGGCAGTGGCAGACCAGCTTCGCTCTCAGCATGGCTGGTATCTACAAGAGGCGGAATAACGTAGAGAAGGCACGGCCGTTCTTGGAGATGGCGGCGCACGATCTGGATCACAACGAGGGTCTGACGCGCTTGGCCATCGCGAAAGTAGACATTGACGAGGTGGAACGGGATAGGATGCTAACGAGGGCGGCCGCGAGCGGAAATAGGCGCGCCGCGCGGCTCTTGGGCGAGAGGCTGTTGAAAAGCACTATGGAGGAGGGAATAAGTGCTAGGGAGAAGAAGGAGAGAGAGATGATGGCAGAGGAATGGGGCCGCCTGGCAGAAGATTCTGCGGACTGATTGCTGAGATGATATGTGTGATATCTGCGCATTGGGGAAGCGCCTGCTGTACCATACAATGAGGACTACAACAAAAAGAGTATCACCACCCAGAAACCATCTCCATTGCTGTCTTGCTGATACCACCAGTTTCGAATGAAAGCTATATCGTTATGGCCGGCAGCTCAGACTAATCTAGTCCTACGGTGCCTCTGACCTTGCTTAATTTTGCAGCAAAGCATCTGAAAATACTATGGAAACCTGATGGCCTTCTAAAACAATTATCTTTACATTCACGCGGAACCAGGACGATAACCTGCAGGCTTTGCTTGCACGTATGAACGAATTATCTCGAGAGGAGGCAGAGACGCAGAGAAGGGTCTTACTTCCTCTGACCCTGCTGTACTTATCTCTGATCCTGCTCTGCTTTTGATCAAGTCTTGACGCTTCTCAACTTTCTGACCCTGCTACACATTTAATCACGCCTAACTCTGAACCGATGTTCCTTCAACCGTAGAGCATTTGAAGCAGCCGTGAATAGACTCGTCCATTGAGCATTGTCAGCCAAGTCTACAGCTCAATGTCTAGGGGCTACTTGAGTTCTATACCATGGAATCTTTTCATAGAAAGGTCATAGCCTAGAAAGGATCAGAAGACCTAAAAATAGGAATATCTGATAATTCGTTGATTGGTAATCTAGTGTCAACGTAGGGACAACTGCTTTGTCACCAAACCACAAGCGTATCGAACCGTACATTCTTTTTCGGGCAATATACACGTTGCCACTATGTATGGGCATTGATGATAAGTAACATCTGCAGCTGAGTGAAGCTACTAACATGTTGCTTCAAAGATGCATAGTCCATATCCCATGTTCCTCCAAGAACAAGTCTATCTTGGGCGTAGACCTCCAACACCATCGTTAAATCGATTAGTCCTCAAGCGCTCTACCAATAATGATCCTCTCTTCAATGCCAAATACCACCATGCATCAACGCCGTTTTGTGTGCAATGCAATATAACCGGCTGCTGCCAGACCGGTTTTCCAATATGCCGAAGATGTAAGAAAGTCCATGGTATAAGTTTTGTATGTTCCTTGAACACGTATGGCTGGAAAGCCCAGTGCTTTGGCTGAATAATGGCGTTTGCTTAATCATCGTGGAAAAATGTAGTGTTGCTAGCAAGAGGTGCTGTAGACGGACCAGCATCTCTCATATCAACATCTTGGCATCCCGCATCATCCTCTACATTGCTGGTAATGCCAAGGGCAGATCGTCGAAAGTCGGCTGTCAAGGGCCGTGTGGGTGATGGCTCAGCCAACCGTTGAGGCAATGAAACCGGTCGTTCGCAATAAGCATCTTCAGGGGGCGAGAAGGACCACACTTCCATCATAACTCTGTTCCCCCGGTTGGCCACCGCAACACACTTCTCGTCTTCGAAGACCACCCGCCATACAGACTCAGCAGTGATAAGCTCGCGGACGAGGTGACCCGTCTTGACGTCCCAAACCTTTACTCTGCCATCACTACCACCACTGACGACGCGAGTGTCATCAAATTGGAGGCTGGTCACACTGTTGTCATGCGCAGCCAACCGGTGGATCGGGCACATCTTCTCCAGCGACCAGACTCTCACAGAACCGTCTGAGCCTCCCGTGACAAGAGTATTGCCGCGGAGCTGCAACTGACCGACCAAAGAAGTGTGACCCTGGAGGACGGCAATGGGTTCCCTGTATGACGCAGTTAGTAGGAGTGTACACTTGTTGTCGTGAATGATTGGGAGACTCACCCAGAATTAGCATCCCAGACACGCACACTCGTGTCAAGGCTTCCAGTCACCACTCTTTGCCCGTCGAATGCGATGGCATAGATCTGGCTGAAGTGGCCACTTAGGGTGTGAAGGCATCTGCCTTCAGAGATGCTCCATATCTTGGCCGTCGCGTCATAACTTCCAGATACAACGATATCACCCTTGATCTCTAGACATCTGACACTGGCCTGATGGCCAACCAAAACATTCCGACAGACACCTTGCCTGATATCCCATACTCGCAAGGTTGTATCTCGTGAGCCGGAAATCGCAGTGTTCTCATCAGACATCTTAAGGCATCGAACTGTTGAAGTGTGCCCACGTAAGGTATGCAAACACTGACTACAAAGTTACTGTTAGCGGAAGAAAGGCACAAATGAATGACAAATCTTACCCATTCGTCATATCCCAGACCCGCACATCTCTGTCGCATCCTCCACTGACTAGGACATCCTCCCACGGTACCATGGCCCAGACACCCATAATGTGGCCCTGAAGCGTTCGAAGGGCATTGCCTTCACGATCAAAAATGTGTATTCTGGCATTATCAAGAGCCACAACAATATATTTGGGCGTCAAGTGCAAGCTTGTGACTACCCGGCCGTCCTGTGTGATAGTTCTGGTAGTGTCGCGACCCCCAGTTCGCCAGGCAGATTCAACCAAGTATCTTTGCTTGAAGTGTGATTTATATGATCGAAGCTTGGGTCGTGTAGTCAAGGCAGAGTCCGACGATCCGTCCACACTGCGCGACGCTGCATGGTAAGACGCAGTCCCTGGAAGAGCGCCAGGAAAGCTGTGGTTTGCATATTCGGGATCAGATAATGGCTGTACACCCGGTCTGGTGGAGGCGTATGATGGGATCCCGTAGTAAACCTCAGAAAGGCGCCGCCCATAGTCATGCTTGACACACAAGTTCTTCCAGGTAACATCGTCACTGAGAAGATCTCTCCATCTTCTGGAGACCTGCGAAGCTCGTGCGAGCACTTGTGGATCATCAATAAATGACAGTATCCTCAAGCAAAGTTCATCAGGCAAGCTGGTGAACGGGTCCTTTTTCAACAAGGGGCTCACGAACTGGTGCACAAAACTAAGCTGCTGTGTTGTGCACATGTTCAGTAGATCTGCTAAAATCCGATTGCGATGCGGCCCTGAACAGTTCTTGAAATGCTGGCGCACGTGAGCCAAGAAAAAGTCCTCGTCGTCGGCTGCGTCACTCCAATCAGGCTGAGCATGTGTCGGCCCTGGCGAAGCTGCTGGAGTAGGTGGGGGTGGAGGAGAGCCGGTCAGAGTTTGATCGAAGTCTGGTGCAGGTGTACTCATACTCGGGGTCGGTGGTCCTCTAGGCCGTGGTTGCGCCATCTTGTCCATCCGCTGGTTAACGATGACCGGGCCAGCAGTTGCTGTGTCCAGGCTTAACTCCTCGCCACAATTCATAATGCTTCCCCTTTTCTCTGAAAAACTTAGTGGCTGACTGTAGCCGGCCATGCTGTTGATCGAGTCGTAGGCCGGGTGATGCGCCGGTTGCTGTAGCCTCCTCAGATATATTGACTGCGTTGTTCAGGTGTTCATCGGACGAGGATGACGGAGAAACTTGTAGGATTAGTCTGACAGCCCTTCAATCTGATGGATGTTAGTGGCTATAAAAGGATGTTGGGCGAACGTCAAATCAAGCTCAAAAGTCAAAACGGAGAAAGAAATAAAAAAGCATATGTGGTAGTCAAGGCTCCATTCGCAGAAAAGCTAGATGGCTTGCGCCACTCTCAGGCACGCAAATGACAATACAACTACAGAACTATCTACAAGACGAAGCGTGTTGTAGAGGGTATAATGCTTTTCAAAGACAAAGGCTGGAGATTATTGGGAACCCATACTCCAATTCACATACCCGTGAGTGGCTGGTGACCCTGTTTAACGGAGACTACGTTGTGTAGCTTCAAAATCGCGACACAGCGTGACTTGTAGAAGGGGTTCCCAAGGTATGGTTGTTGGGTAGACCGAGTGTCTTGCGGGAGGATCCCGACAGCGAGTTGTGCGAGGAAGCGGTCGGTCGGTGAGTCGCTGAGGTGAGGCAGAGTCGGGTATTGCCCGAGTAGCGCGGCCGAGAGTGATCAGTCGCAAAAGGCAATACGGTCGGTCAAGGCATTGGCATTGTCTGAGAGGGCAAGGTGATAAGTATCTTGTATCTTCCTGGTCGGGCAGGCAGGGCTGTTGTAATGTGATGGTCAATGGCGATAAGGCGTCGGGGCCAGATGCCAGCGGTGATGAGACACCAAAAAAAGAGTGCGTTGGTGTACAAGAAGCCTGTGATGCAAAAGAACAGAACGCAGAAGAGAAGAGTCAATACGACTCGTGGGGAAGTGTGAGAAGGGTGGTTTGGATGGGAAATGGGAAATGGATGAGCAGTCGATCGAGTGTTGGATCTTCGAGGGGGCCAAGTCCAGAATAGACCAGTGACCGGCGGATCGAAGTGAGATGAGCAGGAACGACAGTCCCCCTTCAGTTCCCTTGGGGCCTTTACTAAATGGGGGATCGGGGAAAGTACGGCAGACGGTATGCATACAGTAGACGTGCACGGTTCCAATTGCTGACAGCAGTCACTGGTGGCAGGTTGCAATGCACCCATTACTACAGTGTAACTCCAATGTAAGCACGCCTACATAATGCGGGCGGTGATAATTAGCCACGCCTGCAAATGCAAGTGCAAGGTGCAATGAGCATTCACTCATGGAACTGCCAGTCCAGCCTTCATTCTTCCCTTCAGTTCAAGGTATATTTGCAACTTGCTATACACACATTACTATATCTGCCGAACACATGTCATACTTGACTTGATCTCTCAATCATGCTCAGTCAGAAAGCGCAGACTCCCGTCCAGAGTATGTGCCAACTTGGCGCATGGAGTTCAATTTCTGCAATGAAGGTTCCTTTGGCAGCTTTGACACAGAGCCATGGTGTCGGCCATCTTCATCTTCATCATAATCGGATGTTGCTGCCACAAATCTCTGAGGATTGAAACAATGGACTTTGTAGGGATGACACACACTAGCATGGTGAGTTGTTTTCTTGGTGGCAGCAGGCTGTTTCAAGAAAGAATAGGGGGATTCATTTCTGCAACCTGCAGGTGCAGGTGCCAGGTGAGAGCTTCTGCCCGAGTTGAGACCTGACCTGCAAGATCCCCAGATTTGGTGAATTGTGGTGTAGGTGTGTGGCATACATTGTGCGTACCATACCATAAAGAGTCGGCGTGATTAGGCGGCTGAGGATGCTTAGAGGTTTGAAGGTGTTGAGGTAGGTGATCATCTGAGCAACAGGATACGACGCTCGGCTTTGATAAACAAGGGACTCAGCGGCTATGAGCCAGCAAGACGATGCGAGTTGCAGGTGATAGATACCTCAGTAGGCGCAGACGTTCGTGGGTGGGTGATACCACCTGCAGTACAGTGCATGCATTCACCGTGCTCGGACAGGCCGCTATGCCTTGCCCATTGCTAGCTTACCACATTTATCACTGAGTATCGGCTCAAGGCCTGCGCCCCCTTTCCACCTTGGGAAGGCTGTTTCCGCCGGTGGAGGGGCCCACTTGGTTGCCGCCTTCGAAGTCTGCTCAGTGCATGATCCAGGTCGGCTGGTAACTTTCGATAAAAGAGCAAGTCTTGACGATAACAATGACATGGAAAACTGGCGTATGGTCGTGAGATGGCTGGTTTGGACAACACCGTGTGTGTTTCACTGTTTACAGACATAAAGTTTTCAGCTTCGAGCTTCTGGAGTATACTTAGAAACGAAGGAAGAGACCTGGGGAGCGAACAGACACTTTAGCCTGATCCAGAGCTCTCCAGATGCAAAGCACCTGGGATTGAGAAGAAGCAAAGTCCATACCTCATAATAAAACCTATTGTCCGATGTTTCGCCATAGTGTCCAAGGCTAGGAATGAGACAGGCACCTATTAAGCCAGGGACTTGGGGTATACCAAAAGTTGGACGAAGGTGGCGGATAGAATGTCTTGGGTATAGTTTGAAGCTTGAGACTGATGGCGGTGGTTGGCACGTAGCATTAATCGATGCGACTGTTTGAGAGCCATGAATCTTGCATCCCTAAAAGCATGAACTCCTAGGCAAACAAGCTGCATCTAGAAGGAACGTATGAGAGAGCCGTGAACTTCTTGCTCTGCACCTTTGAACGGCTTGGGTGGGCATCACATTGTATGGTCTATGTATCGGCAATGGCTGGCTTGTGTAGCCTCTAGATTGAATCGTTATCAATGACACGTAGCCAATGAACCAAACGTTTGAGCTCCATTGCCGTGTTGGGCCTCACTGACTGCTTGATCAAATGAGATAGAATTTTCATCTTTCTCGTCATATTTCTCTCGTGGTTTTCCTCATCTTCCGGGATGCTGAGTTATAGGGAGGTAGATAGATAGGCATACAGCCTGCTGCTGTTATTGCGTACTTTTGTGTACGACTCAGGGGTATATAGAGAATCGAAGAGCATTACCATGCAACTCAGAACACCATTGACCGCTCTGCTCCATCCATTACGATCATGAAATATTATACAAATCGACACTTAAATGGGACCCTCGTGCTCTGTCGTGGGAATCCCAAGTCATTCGCCCTCTCCGTCGTACAAGACTCAACCCATGCAACGCCTGTCAATATGTTTGCAGCAATGCTGGTTGAGGATAATAAAACGTAACACCGTTTAGTGGTGATGGCCGAATTGGGTCAGAAGGGGCAAAAGCATGCCGATCATTGTGGCAAGTGTTTCTCTCATCTGAGGATGGGCATGTTTCCGTTGAGCAAGACTCCCTTCAACATATCCATTTGCCCCTGGTCCAATATCGTGGCCTGATGAACCGTCTCCTTCTTGCATCGCATGCATCGCAACGTACCTATAATCATCAGCAAAGGGATACGGGCATCAGTCGTAATCACTCACAGGAAGGTGCCTGCCGAAAATAGTAATAGCATGCCAGTCCACCACTGATTGAGTCGGCTTTCACCACCGCCCCCAAGAAAGCTAACGAGAATGAAAGTCAACCAAGCGCCAAAAGGAGATGCTAGACTGAAGACAATCAGATGACCTCTTGCAGCGCGCTTTGACAGTCCCTGCTTCAGCAAGATTGATGTAAGACCGAATGCTGCAGGCGCCTTATGCACCATAATCGCAATGAACACAATGAACCCCAACTTTGTGTCTGGCGAAGTAGCGGAGGCCCCCATCGCAATACCATCTGCGGCCGCATGTATAACCAGTCCTGTGGTGGTTGCAAGACTTCTGGACTGCTTCGGAGTTGGTGTCAGCGAGCCAAGGAAACCCTCATGTTCTTCCTCATCCCCAGAAAGCGAAGACCCCCCCAAGTTACTCAAGCTGATATGCCTGGGTGGTGGAGGCGGCTGGAAATTTTCGGTGGCATGTCGGGGAAGGCGATCAACCAGGAACATGAGAATGAACCCGAGGATCATAGACAGCCCGATATAGAATGTGGGCACCTTTACTCCTTCGTGTTCGCTTCCTGCTTCTGGGGCTGGCTCGCCGCCTGAGGCTTCTGGTCCATCCCTGGCACCAAGTGTAACATCCACTATGTTTTCCTCGTTAGGTATAATAGGCCCTGGCGGCGCCTGAAATATATCAAAGGCATCACTACTCGTAGGAAGCCCATCTGCAATCGGAACACTTCGAGTGTGAGCCTCAACAGCTGCCGCGCCTTCAGCCCATCGAATTCCATTGTTAAGTCTTGGGCTATGTACGCGTCTCGTGTTTCGCGGGGGTTCGGCACTCGAGGCTTCGGTAATTGATTCAATTCCTTCGGGAATAATTACTATCAGAGATGTGCCGACTAATATCCCTATGCCTATGCTTGAAATCAATCGAAGCTGTGATTGTGATAGGGACATGGATAACGGTAACGCGCCGGCGAGGAACGAGCTGCAACAGTTAGTGTCGATTTCAGAAGCTGCCGAAGCTGTCGTCACACGTACGCCAGCGCCATAACGACCTGCGAAAATTGATCAGTCCTGTTATAGATGTCTACTGCGGCTATGCACTCACTGTCAAGGCCAAAAGGACGAATAGGCCGGTCCCAGCCATATTGGCTATTTGTCGTAAGAACGAGCTCGCAACGCACCCTCTTCACTAAGCCACAAACTCGGAATTAAGCGAAGGGAATCTGGACAAGCATCTGCTCAGCGGTAGTCAGAGAGACACCCACTGGGTATAAGCCTAGAAGGGGGGATGTCGGACGGATATAGTATGGACGTCAAGGTTAGACACTTTTTTTTGCTGCGACTGTAGCCTCAAATCTTAGCGGCTTCAATTGAGGCCGATAACCCACCTGGCATCCTGATGCCACCGTTAGCTGCATGAGCTTGAGGTATGAGTCTATCCAGTCGGGTGTCATTAAACTAGCGGCCCAGGACCCCTGTGATGCCACGACAAGCAGCTCTTGGCAACTGCAGCAATCGACAAGGGGCCCTCACAGACCAAGATAGTCTAGCCTCTAGATACTGCTTCGTTCATGCGATTTTAATTAGGCGGGCGTGGCAAGCTGGCGAGGCAGGTGGGCATCAAATCGAGGCAGCGCGATTTGTAGATCCACCTTTTCTCTCCGAATCAGACGCGCCTGCAAACGCGCTTAGAGCTTCGACACAACTACTTACCGCGTAAAGTGCAACATCGTCAGGATTCTTCAATTCTGCATGCGCCCTCGCAACTCACCTCTCTTCGCTTACGCCAAGCTCGAGATAGCCGTCGCGCTAGGTTCCTGTTATTGAATACGACATCCTTCTTCTTTACTACATAGCAATCTCGCCGGAAACGCTCGACAACATGGAAGAGGAGTGTACGTGGCGGCCAATACTCATGCAACGGAAGCATTATAGCTAACACTATGCAGGGACGGTCGATGCCAACGAGGCTCTCTCTATGTCAATGGTGAGACCTTCCGACTCAGACAAGAGCATTCACAAGATCGAAACGTTCGGTCCCAAGTTTACCTATCCGATCTTTGGCGAAGACGAAAATATATTCGGATACAAGGGCTTACGGATTAATCTCTTGTTCGATGCCAGGGATTTACGACCCAATCTGTCCGTAACCTCTTCCAGAAAGTTCAAGTCGGTTGGCGAGGTTGAAGCACTCGATGTCAAAGAGACTTTGAAAGAATTTCTCCCTGGAGGTGAGATGCCATTTGCCTGCGCTACCTATCGATCGCTAATTGCCTACAGTTGCCTTCCAAAGCCAACAGGAGTACGAGGAAGCCACAAGAGGTATCCCAGAAACATGGACACCTCCTGGATCCCTCGTCAAGACTGTGGAGAAGAATGAGACTACCTACGAGATTTGGCAGGGCACGATGGCAGATCCCGCTGTGAAGCAAATGTTGCGCCGAATCCAATTCTTGGTTCTCCTCTTTATTGAAGGCGGCTCCTACATCGGTGTAGATGAGAACGGCAAGGACGATCCCGAATACTCCCTGGCAAGATGGTCCGTCTTCTTCGTATACAAGAAGGAACCAAAGTCAAGCGCTCCCGAGAAGCCCGAATACACCTTTCAAGGCTTCTCTACCGTCTACGATTTTTGGATGTACCAACCGCCCACACCCCCTGCTAGCCCCGGGAAAGAGGACTCGGCTAGTCAACCACAGTCAAAGGATTCATGGGAGCTGCCTACCGGAGACTTCCCTCTCAACAAAATGCCCCGTCGCGCTCGGATATCGCAGTTCATCATTTTGCCCCCGTACCAAGGAAAAGGCATTGGCGCCTTGCTCTATGACAGTATTTTCAGCATCAATATCGACGATACCTCTGTTCAGGAGATTCAAGTCGAAGATCCTAACGAGGACTTTGATCTGCTTCGAGACCTTTGCGACATGAAGTATCTGCGCCAGAACGTACCGGAGTTTGCTGCTCTACGAATCAACGCAAACGTAACGATCCCCGAAAAGCACGGCATGTTGCGTCATAACACCCAGATCTCATCTTCTGCTTCCTCAAGCTCATCCATAGACGGCATTGTCGACATCAATGCCTTGGAGAAGTTGAGAGTGAAGACCAAGATCGCGCCTAGACAGTTCTGGAGGGTGGTAGAAATGCATCTCATGTCTACACTTCCTGACTCCATACGGCCCTCGGCTGAGTCTGGGAGCATGAAACCACCCGCATCCAGGGCCGACCAGAAAATATACACTCTTTGGCGCCTGCTCTTGAAGCAACGATTATATCGCCGAAACATATCTGTCCTTGGCGAATTCGAGATCACCGAGCGTATCATCAAGCTTAACGAGACCGTCGGGAACGTTGAGTGGGAGTATGCGAGAATATTGGAACGTGTCGACGCCAAATCCTCTACGATCACGAACGGGAAGAGGAAATCAAACGACGAGTTGGAAACGGGTACGCCCGCAAGTAAGAAGTTGCGCACTGAGGAGCCTTAGAAGGCCCTATGCGCTATGAGACAGGGTCAATAAGGCCTGGCATATCTCTGCACGGCGCCCGCATCCAACTGCAATGAGAGCAACGAGTTGGGTCATGAATACAGCAACATAGCTGCAACCCAATCGAGTTGTTTGGGCTTTCTGAGGCTCGTCTGAAGGGAGACTGGCAGTAGACCAGGATGAGTATTACTATACTTGCGTTGCATTCGAGTACAGTTCAGAGTCTCGCAACTTTGAGGAGTCTGGAGCAGAAGCTTAGTGCTTTTCTCGATACCCAAGTCATGCAGGGCAAGGGTATTGAAGACGTGCAGTCAGTCGTGCGTCTCAGTGTATATTACGATTCATCCCTTTGAAACAAGTCCAGAAAGGAGCATAAGACCACGTGCGATAATCAAGCAACCAAATCCTGAATTCTTTACTCTTTTGAATATCGTGAAAGGACCAAACTCCTGCTCTATGCAATCTCTGGTCTAAACAACCACCCGTGATCATCTAGGTATATCTAAAAGTATGTACTACTTAGGGTGCCGAGTGCCATTGACACCCTGGGCGCCTTTTCCGAGTTGACTCGCCACGACAGTGGCTTCTCTCACAGCTCGTGAGACTGTACCTCGGACACAACCTTCTTCGAGGACCAGAAGGCCACCAATCGTGCAACCGCCAGGGGTGGTCACCTTGTCTCTCAACAACGCGGGGTGCTCACCGCTGAGAACGAGACTCGCCGTGCCCCGCATAGTTTGGGCCGCCATGCGCTGCGCCTCGACCCTTGGCAACCCCATGGCCACAGCGCCGTCAATGGCCGCCTCAAGCATAAGAGAGAAAAACGCCGGCCCGGAGCCGCAAAGCGCCGTGCTGGCGTCCATGGTCGCTGCGGGAAGGTACACGACGTCACCGATCCGTTTGAATATCCACGTCACGAGACTGCTCGTCTGCGGGTTCAATGGCGGGGTACTGTTCCCGATGACGGTCATGGACTCGCGGATGATGGAGGTGGTGTTGGGCATGGCGCGAACGATGCGGCAGCGGCCATCAAGCTCGGGGTCCTTCTCGGGGACGGCGCCGTGCAGGATCTTCTCGATGGCCTCGACGGTGATACCGGCGCAGACGCTGATGAGCAGCTTGCCGTGCAGGGCCCGGGTCATGCCAGGCTCATTGAGAAGCTCCTCGACCATGTAGGGCTTGCAGGCGAGCAGCACGATATCGGACTTCATGACGGCGGCGACATTCTCGTTCAGCACCACCTTGACCGACGACGAGTGCTCCCACAACGCCTGCTTAACGCGCTTGGCGGACTCGTTTCGGCGCACGCAGGCGATGAAGCGCGAGGGCAGGCGCGAGGGGATCTCGTCGCGTGGTGTCGAGGGGCCGGAGGTGGGCGTTTGGAGGGGTCGTGGGGCAGACATCTCGGAGAGGGAGATGAGGATGCCGCTGAGGATGGCGATTCCCATTGTGCCTGGTGGCAGGAATTAGTCAATTATTTGACTTGAGCATACTGATAGGGAGAGATGCTGAGAGGCATACCGCAGCCCAAGACGGCCATGGTGAGTTCATGCGCCTCGTGGGCGTGCTGCGTGATGGCCAGCATTTTGTCCGATGTAGTAGATACTGTCACCAACTGTGATCCTAGGAGGGGCTAAATGAGCGTCTTTGGTCACCGGGCGACCGCTTCTTGCAAAGAGGCAAGGAGTGCAATGTGCTGCGACGAAGAGTTTACAGCAGACACCCTAACAACAAGTGTACAGACTGGAAGAACAGACAACCAAATCTCTAAATGCAAGAACTGCCTAAAGACGATTGTCAAGTTATGCTCGCTCCCTGTCGATCCCCTCAAGCCTAATCCTCTCCGTCTCTGATTCCACCCGTACCATCCCGTCGTTCCCTGACTCGACCCTCTCTTTCCCGCCCCGAAGTCGCACCGACCATTCGTCGCACGCAACTGCTTTTCGCGGTGGTGCGACGCTTCTTTTCGTTAGGTTGGAGATTCCGCTGTTTGCGCCAGCTCTTACCGCCTACAAGTACGACCAATCAGGCAAGTCAGGTACCTGTGGGGAGCCTCCAGGCGGCCAGGGCTTGGCGATCAAAACGCCCTAACAGTATCCAGACCAGCCAATCATGAGATCCCCATTCCCGTACCTCCAGGGGCACTTGAAGCAGCAGCAGTGGCACGAGCGCTACGACCACTACGGCGACCAGTCGGCGTCTTCCTGCGCCGACTCGGACCAAGCTGCTTCGCCATATGCGCCTACATCGTCGTCCTCTGATCGCAACGACGTCAATCTTGGTCATGACACCGCGCATACCATGGCCGACCCTTTCGAAGTGCGCATGCGCTTCAGTGGACAGCTACAGCATCTGAATGCGAGTACTACTTCAGCGCAGAAAGCCGCGCAGTATGCGCTGAAATACAAGGATATGCAGGAGGACCTGCATTCGTGCATCTTGGAACAGCTCGAGAGGGTATGCAACCCCAGTCGTTGAATCTCTTAGCAGCGTTTTCTAGTGATTGGACCAGTAGTAGAGCGCACGTTACTATGATACTGATACGCAGCGAAGACTAGTATGAACACTCGAGCCAATATCATGTACTTCATCGAGCAGTTGATGGACATGGCCTCCAAGGAACGATCCAATGACTACGTGCGCATGCTGCAACGCGACGTTATCAGAGTCGTCGATGCTGTATGCCCCGAGGATGGATCGGGCGCAGCAAATGTTAAGGTTGTTCGAAAGGTGCGTCGGATAGTGTACACTGCTACTCCAACCTACGAACAGGCCGCTGACTCGCAGGCTCATACAGGTGCTTCACGGTCTGAAGACCAAGTCCATACTCATTGAGCAAACTGTGATCGAGCTCGAGGCCTGTCTCAAGGAACGCGATACCTCAGCTAATGACCTGGCCTCGTCCCCCGCCGACTGCATCTTGAACAGTGCCGAACCCAATGCCTCGCAGGCCCCTAAACGCAATGGCACCGGTGTCAACCGCCCTAACAAGCACCAGATCATGCAACGTATCGAGGAGGATCGTGAGCGACACAAGCGCATGCGTGAGAACATGTGGGCTGTTCCTTCAGAACCACTCGAGCAGAGTGAAAAGTTCTTCGACGAAGGGAGTGACCTCGGCGAGGATGATCATATATTAGGAGATGAGGAGATGGAAGAGTGTGCTGGCGAGTACGTGGACGTAAAGTGTCGGCATCTCCGACAGCCCATATCGAGTACCAACGGTACGGCCAAAGCTCACTAGGTGCGGCTTCGCCATGCAATTCAACGTCCCAACGAGGAGGAGCTCGACTACGGCTTCGAGTAGGGATACGGAATACTATGATTGGGAATTATGACCGAAGACATACTGCATCTGAAGGCGTTGGGTACTATAAAAGCATTTACAAAACGGTAGGGGGCAGGCGTTTGGCACAAGGCCATCGCGATCGCGAGACTCTCACTTGCGGTCCGAGGATACCAAAATAATGGACGCTTTATGTAACGGTCAATTATACTTGCTTCTCGAGCCTCGACTACACAGATTTGTACTGGACAAACCAGAAAAGAGCATCTGATCCCTAGACCTATATCGAGTTCAATGCTCTGCGTCCATTACTCCTGATCTCATGTCTACAAATATAGCATAACCAATTTTTGGATTTTTGTAAGCACGTTCTCTGCTCTTTATATACCTCAGGCTTCTGTTGAGACCTTAGATGTTCCCATAGAGTATGTACGATGAAGTTTACTACATGACTAGGTATGGAAATCTTATCAGGCGGGTAACTGCCGGTGGGGCCGCCGGTTAGATGTTGATACACCTCGATTATATTGATAGCGTTCCTCGACAATTGTGATGGAGAATTTAGGTACCTTTATGTAAATTGACATTCTTGCAGACAACCGTGAGCCAGTATTCGACATATCCGAGGTCCTAGGTATTCTGTTTTGAATTCGAGTTGTAGGAGGTAGGCAGAAGTGCGTGTTCCACCTTTCATTGCCCCTCTCAATGCGGGAACTCATTGTGATCAGTCGGGTATCTCATTCTCTGTAGGACGATTACTGACTCCGATAATTATTATAGGCTCGAACTGCTGATATTTGAAGTATCAAGGTTCTTAAGTAATTTGATACCTCAGGATGCCGCCCAATATCCTCGTCTTTGGCACTGGAGCCTTAGGCTCAGTGTACACATGGGTGCTGTCGAAGGCCATCCCAGCGTCCAACATCTATGCCATCTGCCGCTCCAACTACGCCGCGGCGTCCCAAGACGGCTTCACCATCAACTCGCAGCTGTGGGGCGACGGTCTGCGTGTGCGGCCAAAGGTCTCACGTACCATGGACGAAGCCACCTCGCTGCTCAAAGAGGCTGCCGGGCAAGACGCCATGTTCGACTACATCCTGATCACCGCCAAGGCCCTGCCTACCACTCCTAGCACGGCCGAGATCATCGCGCCGGCGGTGACGCGCGGCGTGGATGGCTCGACGATCGTGCTGGTGCAGAACGGAATTGGGATCGAGCCGCCCTTTGCGGAGATGTACCCCGAGAACCCGTTACTGAGCACGGTGGCGTACTTACCGGCGACGCAGACGAAGCCCGGTGTTATTCAGCATAAGGAGGTCGAGTTGTTGCATGTCGGGACGTATCCGGCGAGCCCAGCAGATGGGCTCAGGGTGAGACATAAGGAGCGAGCGAAAGAGTTTGCAGGGTTAATTAAGAAAGGAGGCGCAAGCGTTGAGGTTCATGAGGACATTCAGACTCAGCGTTGGGGAAGTATGTGTTTCTGTTTTCATTACGAGTCTACTGAGCTTGAGGCAGGCTGCGTTCCTTTTTTCAAGGGTCGCCATCACCTCGAAGCAGAAATCCAAAAATATTTGCATCTTGGTCGATGGAGGCACTATAGACTGACACGATCTTGAACATAGAACTTCTGGTAAACGGCAGCTGGAACCCAATCTGCGCGCTAAGCCGGTGCCGAGACGTGCAATTTATGGACTCGTCGAAGGAGGAAGACGAAGGGGCGAATTTCGTGCGAGACGTGATGCTGGAGATCGCAAAGATCGCGCAGGCCTGTGGCTACAGTGGCATCGATGAGAAGTTGGTCAACCATCAGATGGGACGGGCCAAAGTAAGAGCCTTGCCAGGCGTGCAGCCGAGCAGTGAGTAACCCTGAATATTTCCTTCGAAACGAGCACTTCTTGGGTTTTTCCTCGCCTTTTATAATGTGGGATAGGATCTTGATTTATGAGGCGGATGTCATGAACGGGAAGGGAATTCGTCGATTGTCTCTGGAGGCTGATGCTAATATTATGCCCAAGTGTTGGCCGATGTACTGTCTAGCCGTGGCTTGGAGGCTGATGCGATTGTGGGCAATGCAGTAAGGATAGCGAAGGAGAAAGGGGTAGATGTGCCCATGCTGAGGACCTTATACTTTCTTTCTAAGGCATTGAGCAGGAGTTTTGAGCTGGATCAATCATAGATATGGTAGGGAACCCAGAGTTATCCTTATTTGAACAGCTCACGAGTCTTGTCAGGATATGTCGTTTCTGACTCCTGGTCCAGAAGTACTGGCGTACTCTGAATGGAGTGTTGTTGGGCGATGTGCTAACGTAGGATAACGATAAATTACAGCATGACAGTATGGTCTAACAATGCTCCTTCCCATGAATCTTCCTAGTAGAAGTAGAGACAGGCAATATCAACGGTCAGACCAGCGGTACCTCATTGCTCTCGTGAGCTGCGGACGACTGGCATTTGACATGCCTAATATCGTATTCGAGGATTTCGAGTTTAGGTGAACGGAATATAGTCTTTTGTTCAAATGTTGTTATACAGAGTAGGATACATGTATACACGGTTTGCCCTTTTCTATAAGCCCACACGATATCAGAGACATATCGGTTATTCCATCGTGACAGTAGCGCCCAGATCTTTCATTGTAGCAACAATCTTCTCGGCCTCATCCTTGGGCACTGAATCCTTCATCATCTTGGGGGCGGACTCGACGAATTTCTTGCTGTCTACCAAACTCAAGCCTAACAGGTTCTTGACCTCCTTGATAATCTTCGCCTTGGCGCCGGCATCGAATGCGGTGAGCTTCACGCTGAAGAGTGTCTTTTCTTGGGCGGCAGGAGCGGGCTCATCAGCCTCCTCGGCGGCGGCGGGAGCAGCTGGTGCGGCAGCGAAACCACCGACAGGTAGGTCGGGGATGTTGAGTCGGGACTGCAGATATTAGGTTAGCATAGCGCGCTCTGTCGGCCCGTTAACGAAGACGAATGCGAACCTTCAGACTGGATACGAGATCAGCGGTCTCGAGGAGGGTCAATTGACTGATCTGATCGACAATCCCAGCGATCTTGGGGTTTGTTGGCGCTGCGGCCTCTGTCGAGTTGTACCGCCTCTGTGATGCACTCTGAAGGTATGAAGTCGAGGCTCGGACGGAGCTGGTGGAGCGCAGTGACCGGGCGCAGCTTCGAGCTGCATATCTGCAAGGGACCGACATGATGAGCTTTCGTGTGTGGTGGTGAAGGGACCTGGATTGAGGCTTCGACGTGGTTCAACGAGAGTGAAGCTCGCGATGTTCTTCAGGATTTTCTGATGATTTGACGAAGCTCAGGCGGCCCCCTGCAAGTGGGCCCTTGCAGTGCTTAGCACCCCTGGACGCTAGCTTACCTACCCATCTACCCAGTAGCTGGGCTGTAGTAGCTCACCGCCTAAATGTTCACGGCGGCAGAAAAAGTTATGGGATTCACTTATCGCGATAATCAATTTTCATAGGCCATTGATGGAGATTCTCCCATTAACAAGCACGTATTCTGTGTTTTCTCGGCGACCATGGCGGCCATCGATGTCAGCTCGCTATGGATGCAGCTCCTCGATGACGAGGCTCTTTTAAGCCATTTACCCCCTGAAATAGTTGAGGTTATCCGCGACTATACCGCCGCGAACTTCCTGGACGCCGTAGCTGCAGCGGCACTCATTCCGCGGGTCACAAGTCAACTCTATATCCATTTTGAGTCTGTCTTCGCCGATATCTGTGCACGATGGCTGCTCAAACCTCGAAATTATGGACAGGATGATGAGATCGTTTCTGCATTTGCGAGAATTCTTCCATTTGCACCGCATCTCTCGGTATTCTTAGAAAAGTATATAAGAGACACCTCACATACGCTTATACCCGGATCACCACCCTTCATCAATTCCCTAGATTCACAACATATCTCGCAACTCCCCGATTTCCAACTTCTACGAGCTTTATTAGCAGTCTGGCGATTACTAAATTTTGACAAGAAGACATTCGGTCAGCTTGTTAAGCCGTCGCAGATGGTATCTCTGTTTCAGCATGACCGAGCACCCATAAGATACCTTGCCATCAGAGTATTCTGCTGCCAACTTGATGCCTCGTATCATAAAACGGAGACTCTACTTCGTGAACATATCAAGACCGAGGAGTCTTTACTGGCAGATTTTGACGGGCATGAAGTCGATTACAACTTCTTGTCGATTTTCGAACATAAGCGAGCCGAGGAGATAGACGATTTCCGCTCGAAACTGGCATCGGCTTCGTCGACACATTCATCTACCAAGGCCTTGCCGCCACAAATATTGACCGACTTCACCATACTGTATGGGAAGACACTGCTGCCGCGGCTGAATGGTGTGCCCACCAATTCGTCAACGTTGGTCCAGACTCCAACGACCTCGTCAAATCTGGAGGCGCTAGCTGAAAATTTTCAGAAGCCCGGACCGATACTCCTTCACGGGCTGCCTGGCTCGGGAAAGACCTCGTGTGTGCATGAACTCGCGCGTGAACTTGGCATGGAGTCGACTATGGTCACATTGCACCTGAATGAGCAGACCGATGCAAAGATGCTCATTGGCCTTTACTCGACAGACTCAAAACCAGGATCTTTCTCGTGGCGACCAGGTGTTCTTACGACTGCTGTCAGAGAAGGAAGATGGGTACTAATCGAAGACTTGGATAGGGCCCCGAACGAGGTTATGAGCACTTTGTTGCCCCTAATCGAGCATGGTAGGCTATTGATTCCAAGTAGAGGGGAGATAATTGAAGCACGAAACTCGTTTCGACTTTTTGCGACAGTGCGAACGACGCGTGGTATGCTCGGGCAGGAAAGCATACCCAATCTACTTGGCCAACGCTTTTGGCATCTCTCTGGCACGAGAGTTCCACCCTACGCCGAACTGGAGCAGATTGTTGTGGGAAGCTACCCTTTTTTGCATCAATACATACCGATGATCCTGTCAGTCTACAAACGGCTTTCTAATCTGGCTGTGTCCGTGATCGGTTTCAGTCGAAACGCCTTGGAGCGTCCAATAACGCCGAGAGACCTCCTGAAATGGTCTCGGCGGCTGAGCGAAATTCTTATTGCGGCCGGCTGCAACAAAGGTGACGAGCCGATAAGCGAGACGACGCGAGACTATATCTTCATGGAAGCAGTTGACTGTTTCTGTGGCAGTTTCTCGGCAGCAGATACAAAGGCGGCATTTGTCTCTTGCATAGCGGAAGAGATGCACCTACCCAGACAACTCATGGAGCATTATCTTACAGCTCATGTGCCGCAGATGGAAGACACTCCTGGTAGCTTCAAGGTCGGGCGTGTCATGTTAACGAGACGACGGCATGCCAACAGGGTGACGAAGTCGAAGAAGCCATTTGCAAGTACGAGTCACGCAAAGCGCCTTCTGGAACAGATCACATTAGCTGTCAAATTACGAGAACCTGTTTTACTGGTAGGCGAGACTGGTATTGGCAAAACAACTGTCGTTCAACAATTGGCCGAGACGCTCGGACATAAGCTTGTGGCAGTGAACTTATCTCAGCAAAGCGAGGTAGGCGATTTGCTCGGCGGGTTCAAGCCCATCAATGCGCGTAGCCTTGCTGTTCCTTTAAAGGAGGAATTCGAGGATCTGTTCAGCTCAACTGGCATATCTGCTTCCAGGAATCAGAAATACCTCGAACAAATCGGTAAGTGTATGGCCAAAGGTCATTGGACCAGGGTGTCTAAGCTCTGGCGAGAGGCGCCAAAGATGTTTGATAAGATCCTCGAGGAGCTACAACACCGAGCTGAAGCTCGTGACGGGAACGCGGAAGATCGTCCGGCCGTTAAAAGGCGCAAGACAGAGTCAAAATTACAGTCACTGCTGGACTTGAGGCCACGTTGGGAGACTTTCTCTAAAAGTCTAGATCAATTCGATATCCAGGTCTCATCAGGTTCAGGCAATTTCGCTTTTGCCTTTCTCGAAGGCAACATCGTGAAAGCCGCGAGAAATGGAGATTGGGTTCTGTTGGACGAGATCAATTTGGCTTCTCCAGATACACTGGAAAGCCTCGCTGATTTGTTAGCTTCCGGGCCCAACAGTAGGCCTTCCATTTTGTTGTCCGAGACTGGTGAGATTGAAAGAGTTCAGGCCCATCCGGATTTTCGTATCTTTGGTGCTATGAATCCAGCCACGGATATAGGCAAGCGAGACCTCCCCCTTGGACTTAGATCACGTTTCACAGAGTTGTATGTCAGTAGTCCAGACAGAGATCTTAAGGACCTCCTTACGATCATCAAGGCCTACTTAAGCGGAAAAAGTGCGAAGGATGATCAAGCTGCAGATGACATCGCCAGACTCTATCTAAACACTAAGAAACATGCGGAAGAGAAGCGCCTTGTCGACGGGGCCAATGAAGTTCCCCATTTCAGTCTCCGAACGCTCACTCGCGTCTTGACATATGTCAATGATGTGTCCCCCTACTACGGCCTGCGTCGGTCTTTGTATGAGGGATTCTCGATGGGTTTCCTGACCTTGCTCGATCGAGCGTCGGAGGAGCTGCTTCGACCGCTGCTTGACCATTATCTTCTTGATAGACGTGGCAGTTCAAAATCCATTCTCTCACAGCCACCAAAGTATCCAAATGATGGGAGGCAATATGTGAAGTTCATGAACAATAAGAAGGACAGGCAGTACTGGCTTTTGCAGGGAGCAGAAAATCCCATGGAGAGGACAGATTACATCATCACTCCTTATGTGGAACGCAATCTTCTGAACCTCGTGCGGGCAACATCAACCAGACGATTCCCGGTTCTCATTCAGGGTCCTACATCAGCGGGCAAGACTAGTATGATCGAGTATCTTGCCAACTACAGCGGCAATAAATTTGTGCGAATCAACAATCATGAGCACACTGATCTCCAAGAATACCTCGGGACGTACGTTTCTGATTCTGAAGGGAAGCTTCGTTTTCAAGAAGGTTTGCTGGTACAGGCATTGCGGCAAGGTCATTGGATAGTGCTTGACGAGCTGAACCTGGCGCCAACTGATGTTTTAGAGGCGCTCAATCGTCTACTAGACGACAATCGAGAACTCTTGATTCCCGAGACTCAGGAGGTCGTTCACCCGCACGAGAACTTTATGCTTTTTGCCACACAAAACCCGCCGGGGTTGTACGGTGGTAGAAAAGTACTTTCGCGTGCCTTCCGCAACCGATTCCTGGAGCTTCACTTTGATGACATTCCTGAGGACGAGCTCGAAACAATTCTGCAAAAAAGGAGTTTGTACACTGCACCATCCGACTGTAAGCGAATTGTCAACGTTTATAAGGAGCTCTCTAGACTACGACAGAACAGTCGAGTCTTTGAAAATAAGGACAGCTTCGCGACCTTGAGAGACTTGTTTCGGTGGGCTTTGAGGGGAGCCGAAACGCGTGAAGAGATTGCAGCCAATGGGTTCATGCTCCTTGCAGAGCGCGTTCGTAATGAAGAAGAACGCACGGCCGTGAAGACGGTTATTGAGGCAGTATTCAAGGTCAAAATTGATCAAGATCAGCTCTATGATCTACAAAGATCACCTCATCTGCGTGTGCAACCACCAAACAACGGGCAAGGCGTCGTCTGGACTCAAGCGATGCGTCGCTTGTACGTCCTTGTTGCAAGTGCGCTCCGTCACAACGAACCAGTCCTCTTGGTTGGAGAAACGGGCTGTGGCAAAACAACCGTCTGCCAGCTCCTTGCAGAATCGCTCGGTAAAGAATTACATATCGTCAACGCTCATCAGAACACTGAGACAGGAGACCTCATTGGATCGCAGAGGCCGATTCGCAACCGTGGGTCAGTTTTGGATGCACTGATCGCAGATCTCACAGCCATCCTTCATTCGTTTCAGCTGACGTCGCAAGGAGACGTTGAAGAGCTTCTTGAAAGATACCACGCACTCGACTCCTCTGTCAAGTCCAGAATTCCAGACGATGTACAGCGAAGAATAGCCGCTAACGAAATCAAAAGCAAGGCACTCTTTGAGTGGGCAGATGGTAGTCTTGTCCAGGCCATGCGCGATGGTCAATTCTTTCTACTCGATGAAATATCGCTCGCAGATGATTCCGTCTTAGAAAGACTGAACTCGGTGCTTGAACCGCAACGCTCACTCCTTCTCGCCGAGAAGGGAATCGAAAACTCGTTCGTCAAGGCTGGTGAAGGCTTTCAGTTCCTTGCTACCATGAATCCTGGAGGTGACTTCGGGAAGAAGGAACTGTCTCCAGCATTGCGGAATCGATTTACCGAAATCTGGGTTCAGCCACTTTCCGCGAGTGAGGACGTGCTCCATATCGTCTTATCGAAATTGAGGCATGAATTTCAGGAATTCGCGAACGCAATCGTTGAATTCTCCTATTGGTTTGGTCAACATTTCCGATCCACAGCATCAACAGCCTTCTCTATCAGAGATATTCTAGTCTGGGTCAAATTCATCAACGAAAGTAATGGCCATGATGCCGCTCTCTCGGTCATCCATGGAGCCTCGACCATTTTCATAGATACTCTAGGTGCTAATCCATCAGCCCTCATCGCCATCGATCCCAGGAGCATGGATGCAGAACGACAAAAGTGTCTAGATAAACTGAGTCAACTACTTGGCGTCAACGCTGCTGCTATCTATCGAGCCCCTCTACAACTTGCTGTTGCGCAGAGTCGACTCCAAATCGGCGATTTCAGTATTGAACGCACCGCGAATGACGAATTCGAGACTGGCTTTGCTCTCCATGCACCGACCACCAAACTCAACGCTATGAGAGTCATTCGAGCTCTGCAGGTGCAAAAACCCATTCTGTTGGAGGGTAGCCCAGGAGTCGGGAAAACCACGCTTGTTAGCGCACTAGCTCGTGCTTGCGGACGACCCCTGACAAGGATCAATCTTTCTGATCAAACAGATCTCATGGACCTATTCGGTACTGATGTTCCTGTCGAAGGTGCCGAAGCTGGCCATTTTGCCTGGAGAGACGCACCGTTTCTCCGTGCCATGCAAAATGGTGAATGGGTATTATTGGACGAGATGAATCTTGCGTCCCAATCAGTACTCGAGGGTCTCAATGCTTGTCTTGATCATCGAGGGGAAGTCTATGTTTCAGAATTGGATCAAGTTTTCAAGCGGCATCCCGACTTTCGACTGTTTGCTGCTCAGAATCCGCACCATCAAGGTGGAGGAAGGAAAGGATTGCCTAGTTCTTTCGTCAATCGGTTCATCGTCGTCTACGCGGACATGTTCAGCGAGGAAGATCTTCTCCTCATTGCTAGGCACAACTTTCCCACTGTCCCGAGTGAGACAGTGCAGCAAATAATCAACTTCATATCAAAGCTCGAGGACCGTATCGTGATCGATAGGGCTTTTGGCTCACTGGGTAGTCCATGGGAATTCAACCTCCGCGATACACTGCGATGGCTGCACCTCCTTACTTCCAAAGACCCTCTGCTTTCCACCGGGAAAGTCGATGACTTCTTAAACATCATAATTCGCCAGCGCTTCAGAAGCTATAGCGACAGAGAGGAAGTAAACAAATTGTTCCTGGAGGTCTTTGGGAGAACGCCGGCAATCCATGAATTATATCACGATTCGAATTCTCGGTCTTTTCAAGTAGGACTTGCGATGATGAAGCGTAATCAGCTCCTCCAAGCATCCCGCTTTCCAGGCCTGAATTCGATCCCAAGACTTCCGGAAATTGAGTCACTTCTCATATGTGTCAAGCAGAATATTCCTGCCATACTCGTTGGGCCATCGGGTTCTGGAAAATCCATGCTGTTGCAACACGTTGCAGCGCTTGCCGCAAAACCTCTTGTCACCTTCTCTTTGAACGCTGACGTTGACACGATGGACTTGGTCGGGGGGTTTGAGCAATCAGATCCTCTCCGCGAAATCAATATCGCTCTGAAAGATTTGCGGATAGCTCTGCAGCATGTTACGTTAAGCACCTCGCTGCCAGAACCACCTGGTGCCGCGAGCGATTTGCTGAATATGCTTGAAAATTTTGGAGAACAGATTGGCAATCGCCAATCTCTTGTCGATCTCATGATGACTGTGAGAGATCAAACTAAGGCATTTCCATCCATTTCGAACGCGCTTGAGATAGCACTTGGCCTCCTCGAGCTCCCCATCGGTGTAACGAATCCCAGATTTGAATGGTTGGACGGCATCATTGTTCAGGCTCTTCAACAAGGTCATTGGCTTGTTCTTGACAACGCGAACCTCTGCAGTGCATCAGTTCTTGACCGATTAAACTCACTGCTCGAGCCTGATGGCTTTCTCATTATCAACGAGCATTGTGGTCAAAATGGAGAACCTCGGATCGTCAAACCTCATCCGGATTTTCGCGTTTTCTTGACTGCAGATCCTCGATATGGTGAGTTATCAAGAGCTATGCGAAACCGTGCTATCGAGATCTACATCGAGCCAATGACTTTCTGTCCCCGTGTCTGGCGCGAACGGATTGCGGAGGTTGATCCAAGTTTGCAAAGATTCAAGCTGTTAATGGCAGCGATCGCACACGATGCCATTGACGCCTCCAAAACAGAGGACACATCACTACAAGAGCTCAAATCTTCAAAAGCAGCGAGTATAGCTCCGTTAGCTCTGGATTCTCTTTGCCTAGGGGATCTAGATCTGGCCAGGAGATATCGAACCTTGAACACCGACTTCATTCAGAATGCCGTTATGTCAACCATACAGCAAGCGAAATCTACCGTATTCAACCGGATCATGACTACACTCCTCTCATTCATTGATACTCCTTTGACAGTTACGTTAAGGTCATCGATTGCTGAGCTTCGTTTTCTACTACCCGGGTCGGAGCTGCCGGACACAGGGGACTCAATACTGCTTCATCCTTTGCAAAACTCGAACGTTGTGGGACTTTATGCGGCAAAGTTCCCTGAGGCGAATAGGCCACAGATGCCTTTCTGGTTAGGAGCCTGCTATGAGCTGCAAATGGATATCATGAGGGCTCGTAAAGCCCTCGAAGACCAAAAATCGGACGCAGCAGATCGTCCTGTGTCTTTGCTTAACCGTTTACAACGATCATATTTGGCTGGCAGGGTCTCTGCCGTTTCAAAGGATTCGACTGCTCAAGGTGCCAAGTTCCTCGTCAATTTTCTAAAAAGCGTTCACGATCTCGTAGAGCAATACATGAGGGACAATCACACCAACCTTCCGGACTCGTGGGTTGCGCACAGGGGCCTTTTTCAAGATCTGATGCACTTGTGGTGGACGACCTTCAGATGCCTGTCGAGTACCCAATTCGAAGAAGCCCAATTTCGGGCCCATCTGGGTTACGTACAGAAGATGTTATTTCGCCGTGAAGTCCCTAGGGTTGGCATCAGCCAAAGTAGAATTCAGTCTGACATCCGCGATACGGTAATCGCATCTTTCAATTCCAATTTCAAGTTGACCACTGGCCTTGACATGGAAAACCTATGGAATATACTGCGGCCCCTTGCGGTTACAGAATCACAGCTTTTCGGCAACGTACTTGAGATGGAAGATCTTGCGAAACAATTCGATGATCTCAAGTGGAAATCTGTCGCCGCACCCACAGAACTCGCTAAGATCATGATTTCTTTCTCCAGAGCATACAGGCTGGTACGGCTTGGCGGAGCGAACGTTCAGGATCTTCTTGCCACGCTGAGGACCGAAATGCAAGACTTGGTAAATCGACTGGCTTTCGATGTTGATCCCGTCGTTCCGATTATGGCTGCCGAATTTGACTCTATTAGGAGAATTGCGACACTTGAATGTATGCAATCTCAGTTCGCAACTCCGGAGGCCTCTAGCGAGGCGATCTTCCTATCCGACCTCCCTCTCACAACCCAGTTGCGCCTAGCGAGCGCTACCGATACATCGCAACCTCTGCTAACAATGGAGAGTCTGTTCTGCACAAAAACGGGTTTAATGCAGTTAGACGAGAATTTGGCCGCCAATATCCTACGAAAACTGAGGCATGTCGACTATGCGAATCTAGGTTCTCTCTCATCCATTGAAACAGAGCTGCCGATTCTGGCCAAGCAACTCGGTGCCCACTCAGATGCTGTTACCAATGATAAACTCGAGAAAATTCACGAAATCCTGTGGGATCTCATGATGGTTGTGATCAAAATATACAACCCAGCTGTGGCTGCAGCGTTTCACTTGGCACGTGCAAACAACCCCTTTCATTTCATCGGGTTCAACGAACAGGGTCTACTGGTATATGATCTAGGCGACCTTCCTCCGGGAGTTCCAGTCGGCATACTTAACCGTAATGACGGTGTCGTTGGAGAGCATCTGATTCCAGCGTTGGTATCATGGATCGCTTTCAGGAGAAACGAAACCCCTCGGCGAGCATATCTAGCAAATGCGTGGATTCAATTTTCTGTCGCTTTAGTCAAGCTTTACGTCCCAGACAAGCCACTTGACCCACAGCTACGATCGCAGGTTGAGATGAGATGTTACCAGCAGTATTTGGAAGAACTAAATCGGCAACAGGAATCTCTAAAACGATTCATGAAATTCCATACAGGCCAGTCATGGAGTATGCGATGTAAAATGCTGGAGGGGGATATTGACTCTCTCGGAGACCCGCCCATTGGAGTAGTGACAGCCTTCCGCCCTACCACTTCTCAACTTCCCGAGATTCAGGGAGAGTTCAACAACATACTGGATACAGTCCTTGGCACTAACCTCAGCCTGGTGCTCTTTGAGCACTGCTCAGGTTCTGGTGTCTCGACTCAGCAGCTTGAGGTCATTCGTGAAAACATCTCTAGGATCAATTATCGACTGATTGGCCCTACCGGACAAAGGTATAGGGAATACGAAGACATCATTCTGCCAACTGTCAACATCCTCCATTGCCTCGAACTTGGTCTATCGTTGGGCAAAGATGCCAAAGATGCATCATCATCATCAGAAGACACTACCTCATCGGATTTACTGGCCTTGACACCCTTTCTGGGCGGGAAGTTGCAGTATCCTAATGAAAGATCGTTACCAACTCTGGGCCTGGAGTTCTTGGCTTACGCGGGAGCAGTAGTCAGTGTGGAAGGACAAGATGGTCTCGGGGGTATCAAGCAAGATGTCTTCGAGGCAATTCATATGCTTTATGATCAGTGGGCGTCAAAGCTCGAGGCTGATAGAAAGATGGAAGAAGCCAGAAGCAAGTCATTCCATTATAAGGGCAGCATGGAAGACGAGGAAGAAGAAGCAGAGCAAGAGGCTTTCGACGAGTTATTCCCCCAGTTCGATGGTGACCAGAACGCACCAAAAAAGACTCCCAAGGCCAACAATGCTCGAACGCTCGCTATTAGGCTTGCAAAGCTGCACAAGCATATTTTCTTAGCTCCACGGAATGCGCAGCAAAGTATTGTAGATCTTACGCAGACAGTGGCGAAACGAGTTGTTGCTGAGGCGAAAAGCGCATTGGCCGACCGTACCATGCTCACAGCCGCGATAATGGCCCTAGACGACCGGTTGAAGGACTTCAGCTCCACCATGACACCGGCTGACTTCAACTTTTATGTCGACAAGAATATTTATGAAGCAAGAAAGCTTGTCAACCTTGTTAACGATGTTCGAAAGCGTTTCAGACAACTCCAGCTGGTCGATGAGATCGGTCACATGCAGCCATTGGCCGATGTCGTGATGGCATGCGATGGGATTCTCGAAATTGGCTATTCTGAGCCCCTGGCCCAATTTATACCCAAACTCGAGCATCTTCATGGCTTAGTCTATGAATGGCAATATGGCGGTTGGGCAAGCAAGACTTATGCGGTCCCGTCACTTCACACCCGCTTAACGGACATGCTTGTCTCGTGGCGTCGCCTTGAGCTCTCCACGTGGAGCAGACTATTCGACATGGAGGTCAAGAAATGCGAAGAAGACGCCAGCTCGTGGTGGTTTGTCGCCTATCAGGCTATTGTTGTCGCACCAATGAATCTAGCTGAGGCTGGTGAGAATCTTCATAATCATGCTGCCAAATTACTCAAGGAACTCGAGAGCTACTTTAATGAAGCACCGATAGGTCAATTCCTTGCACGCCTAAGCCTCCTGCGACAATTGCATCGGCAACTTGATCTTCTGGTCGTAGACTTTCCATCAATGTTGGTGATACGGGAAAGTCTACGGAACTTCGTGGACTTCTACTCGCGCTACGAGAAGACCGTGGAAGAACGTATCCGTGCAGACAAGGCTCCGATCGAGAAGCAGATGAAGGACGTCTTACTCCTTGCAAGCTGGAAGGATACCAATGTTGTTGCTCTGCGAGAGAGTGCCAGGAAATCTCACCAGAAGCTCTTCCGAATTGTTCGCAAGTTCCGAGAAGTTCTCAACCAGCAGATGAAGCCTATAGTCGATTCAGGTCTTCCTGATGCTATAAAAAAGGACAATGGCAGCGCGAACAGTTGTGATCAATCTATTAGAATTGACCACAGTGCGTCAATTATCTGCAGCGAAAGCATTCAAAATTGGCAGACTGAATACAAGAGAATCGCGAACGTCAGTATGACAGTCGAGATTATGGCTAAGCTCAGCAAAGCTCCACCATCAGCCGTTGACGCGGGGAAAGCTCTCGACGATTTTGTTTCAAATATGAACTCCCAAGCGCTCGAGTTACGAAAAGAGACACCCGCGTTCCTCACAGAAGAGAACACTGGCGTAGTCAAGCAACTGAAAACCCGCAAACGCAAGTTGTTTGCTGATACCTTGAAGGGCCTGAGGCAAATGGGATTCCAGTACAACCTTTCACTTGATGTACTTTCTAAGCAAGATTCCTTGTCGACGGTGCTCGCAACTACCGGTTGTCTGTTAGACCATTCTTTATCCGGGCTTGACGATACAAACTATTACTTTCATAAGCTGCTTGACTTTGCACCACGATTCAGGAGTGCAAGTCAAGATCACTCAGAGGACCTTACTGGTGCCGAGATAACGAGAAGCATCGGCTTTCTAGAGGGTATACTTCACGTCAGTCTAGGTCAGCGACGCGAGCTCCTGGCTTCAATCAAAGATTTTGATGCATTATCATCCAACTACGATCTGATCCGATCTCTAAGCAAGCAAAGGAGTGGTAATGGAATCCAAGTCGGAGAGTTATTCCTCGGCGGGTCAAGGTCTTCAGCTTGGCTTGTGGAGATTCTGAGAGTCGGTGTACGTCTCGTTGAGCTACATGCCAAGTTCGCAACAATCAATAGCCCAGAGACACTGCACCCACTCCACCACTGGAGAGAACAATCCCAATTGATTTCTGATAGATGGTCAGCTTTGCCTGCACTCCCTCAAGGTCTGATATCAAACGAGCGACTTCAACTAGAGAACGAGGTCGAGACATTACTCGTAGGGCTTCACGGGGAACTTGATCAACTATGCCGAAAGCGACCGGATCTAGCATTTATCTTTGAGCAGATACAGCTTTGGACTGCGCCCGGCGGTCTATCTTCCCTTTCTCTTGGTTCAGCTACTCGTAAAATCACCAACTTCAGCACTGAAATCAAGACCTTATGTGATGGCATTCTTGTCACCATTGAACAGTTCAGGAATGCTAATGCCAGACTACCCGCGACAGAAGAAGATGCTGGATGGCTTCTGAAATCCAATGAGATTACTACAACGGCGATTCGTGCCCTGCATACGAGTAAGATCAACCAAAATATTTCTCATACATTGGGAATCATCAAGAATCTTGATCTACATGACCCCAGTGTCAATAAGCTGGCCATGTCCTTGGTAGCAGCAGCAGCACCGATTATCGAACAATATCAAAGAACTTGTACTCAGGCCCTGGAGAGGATGGTAAACCTACATCAAAGTACTTGCAAGCTGGGATTCATGCTCGGCAAGAGCTTCACACAGCTTGCTTCTCATGGTTTCTGCACACCCCAGGAAAAGTCCGATGAGACTTCCGGCGAGACCGAGAAGCTCGAAAGTGGCACTGGTCTAGGAGAAGGAGAGGGTGCCGAGGATATTAGCAAGGATATACAACCCGACGAAGACCTCTCTGAACTTGCTCAGGAGAAGAACAAGGAGTCCAACCAGGATATGGAAGATGAGAAAGACGCTGTCGATATGGCAGACGAGGAACTCCAGGGCGAGGATGGCGATGCCAATGGTGACGAGGACGAGGAGAAAGGCTCCAAGTCTGGCGATGACGAAAGCGACAATGAGCTGGACGAAGAAACCGGTGATGTGGATGACCTTGATCCCACTGCCGTTGACGAGAAGATGTGGGATGGCGAGAAGGAAGATGAGGCTGAGAAAGACCAGAAAGGAGAGAACACCAAAGGCCAGAAGAAGAAAGATGAAGAGCTGGGCACCGACCAGAAGCCCGATGCTCAGGACGATCAGCCAGAAGACCAAGATGATGAAGCAGGTGATGACCAAGATGAGGAAATGGGAGTTGAACACGAAAAAGATGGGCAGCAGCAAGAGGAACTTAATCAACAAGACCAGAATGTCCAGGAACAGGACACACTCGCATTGCCGGATGAGATGGATATTGATGGAGAAGATGCAAAATCAATGTCGTCGATCAGCGACGATGACCTAGATCAGCTGTCGGACGTGGAACAACAAGAGCAGGATGAGAAGCGAGTGAGTGACGACGAGAGTGAGAATGGTGAGGAAGGGGACACGGAAATGGCGCCAGCCGAGGCTGACAAGAATGATGATGATGAGCTCGAACAAGCTAGTCAGGAAGATGATGATGGCCGAGTGGAGGAAGATGATCAAGTCGGGGAGGAGCAGGAGGAATCGTCTGACCAGGAAAAAGAAAAGGCCGAAAACCCTGCTGTTGATGACAATGATCACAACAACGACACCGTGGCACCCAGCGATGTGCACAGTGGCGGCCAGGATCAGGATGCTGGCCAAGATGATGAGCAGGACGCTACTGAAAGCAAAGCAGCTCAACAGGAGAACGGCCAGCTAGGCGAAAACGCAGCTGATCAAGATGCATCGAGCGGCCAGAAAGGCAGCGTTTCTCAGTCCCAGGAACAACCATCGCAGGCTGACATGGACGATGCCATGGATTCGTCCACTCACCAGCCCTTCAAAGCACTTGGTGATGCCTTGGAGAAGTGGCACCGGCAGCAACAAGAGATCAAGGAATCGCGTGAAAAGGAGCCAAGTGAGCAGAAGCAAAATACTGAGCAGAAATCTAAGATCCGAGAGTTCCAGCATTTGGAGAACGACGATGCTGCTGCCGATGCGCAGGCGATGGGCACTGCAACTGAAGAGCAGAGCCAACCCATCGACGACGCAATGGCCATTGACGAAGATGATGACCAGCCCATGGACAACCAGGTCATGCCTGAAAACGAAACAGAGCCAGTGGATGATGACGGCGACAAGATGGATACTTCGGAACAGCCAGAACAACAATCGATCCGGCAAGACAATGAGAAAGAGGAGCGCAACACTGGAGTGTCAACCCATCAAGGCACTTACAACCGACAAAATACTCCTCCTCCAACTGGCGCTGAAGCTTTAGAGGAGGTCGACGAAACAGTGGAAGAAACTTCAACGCAGCTGTCCTCCACACATCTGAATGAGCCAAGTCTGCAACTGAGAGACTTTGGCGATTCGCTGCAACAGTGGACTACATTCCAGGGCAAGACACACCCACTTTCTCTATCACTGACATCGCAACTGCGCTTGATCTTGACGCCCTCCCAATCCACGAAGCTCTCGGGGTCATATCGAACCGGTAAGCGTCTCAATATCAAACGTATCATTCCGTACATCGCGTCCAGCTACAAGCGCGACAAGATCTGGATGCGCCGAGCCATCCCGACCAAGCGCTCTTACCAGATCTTGCTCTGTGTCGATGACAGTAGAAGCATGGGCGAATCTAGTTCCGGCGAGTTAGCTCTCGAGTCACTGGTCATGGTGTCGCGGGCTTTGACCATGCTCGAAGTTGGCCAGATCGGCGTGCTTGGCTTCGGACAGAATACCTTCATGGCACATGAGTTTGCGGAACCTTTTACCTCTCACGACGCAGGCGCCAAGGTATTGCAGAAGTTCTCTTTCCAGCAAGACTATACAGACATTCAACTTCTCATTCGCCAGACCATCGAACGGTTCCGCCTCGCGCGCCAGCAGAGCACCAGCCGTGGTTCCGAAGATTTATGGCAGCTGGCGCTCATCCTATCCGATGGTCTAACTCCGTCGGCGGCGCACGACGAGATCCGGGTGCTGCTGCGCCAAGCCATGGAGGAGCGCATCATGATTGTGTTCATCATCATGGACGACACGACGAACAAGAAGGACCAGAGTGTGCTGAACCTCAAAAAGGTGCGCTTCCTGGGCAACGACCAGATCAAGACCGAGTTCTACCTCGATACGTTCCCCTTCCAGTACTATCTGATTGTGCATAATCTCGAGGACTTACCGGGTGCATTGGCGGGGCTTCTGAGGACATGGTTTGCGGAGGTCAACAATTGATGCGGCGTTAGGGGTGCATGGGATATACTTGATTGATTACTGTCTTTAGTGTACATAAAACATGTTGCAATTGATACCATGATATAGAATGTGCCTTTCACCTGTTACCTGGTGCTTCCCAGACTCACAGCGTACCTTGCCGTGTAGTCGCACAGCTGAGAGAGCGCGCGCGCGCGCGCGGAGGATAATGCGACCGCGTGAGATGAAATTGCGAGAGTTGCGATGCGGTGTTGGATAGTGAGAAAACCCGAGATGAAGACCCGAGAAGAAAGGCCTAGAGGCGAGGGCCGAGAAGAGCCAGCGCTGCTTCCCCGCATCTGCCGTCATTCCGCATTCCGGCCTAAGCATTTCCCACACCTGACCATAAATCAACTGCTGGCGTGGGAACACCCAGCCGGTACTGCATTCCGGAATCCGGAAGCCCCATGCGGTAATGTGTTCCGGTATCCGGAAGCTTGCCTCACTGCGCACTCAGTATAGGGTAGAGCGAACCGGGTACTCGAGTACCTATTTCTTATCAACCTAACTTACCCCCAAAAAGGTATACCGGTAGATGGCAGTTAGAAAAGACTTCTATCTCGAGCAGTCTTCACCTCTTGACTACATATCTAGCCCGCCGGCGCTCTTCAGTCCTCTACCTAGTCCTTTAACCCCCCCCAACTATCTTACTACTCTTACTACGTTGCCCAACATGCCACACACGACCACAACCGCGGACGACGCGGAGAAAATCGACGTGCTCATATGCGGCGGCGGCTCGGCCGGCCTGTGCGCGGGCGTCTGGCTCGCGCGCTGCGGTATCCCGTTCAAGATCCTGGAGCGGCGGGACGGGCCGCTGCGGCAGGGGCAGGCGGACGGGGTCCAGTGTCGGACGGTGGAGCTGTTTGAGAGCTTCGGGCTGGCGGAGGCGATGCTCAGGGAGGCGTACCATGTGCTGGAGGTGGCGTTTTGGGCGCCCGAGGAGGCGAAGGTGAACGGGGAGGCGAACGGGGAGACGAAGAAGAAGGAGGGCAGGGGCATCCGGAGAACGCACTTCGCGGCGGACACGGAGGCCGGGCTGAGCCATATGCCGCATGTGATCCTGAACCAGGCGCGGGTGAACGGGTTGATGCTGGAGGAGATGCGGAGGGTCGGTGGGGGCAAGGATAACGTCGAGTATGGGTGGGAGGTGCGGGGGTTGAAGGTGGATGGTGAGAAGGTGAAAGACCCGGATGCGTACTGCGTGACGGTCACGGCGGCGAAGCAGGGGGCCGAGAAGGTGTTTCGGGCGAAGTATGTGCTGGTGAGGATATCTGTCTTACACCTTGCGCTTGATGTTTTGAGCTGATGTGATATGGTAGGGGTCTGATGGAGCGCACAGCTTGGTGCGCAAGTCGTTGGGTTTCAATATGCTGGGGGACAGTACTGATGCTGTCTGGGGCGTGAGTAAGTATTTCCCAAAGGACAAAGGGGCGTCTCCTGAGTACATGACATCCCCCATTCTTCGGGCATGGCTCAAACCCTCTTACTGTTACCAAATTGCTATCATGTAAGAAGAGGGATCACTAACTCGACATACTACACCTAGTGGACATATATCCTCGTACTAATTTCCCCGATATAAGGAAGAAGGCTGTCATCAGTTCCGAGGCAGGCAGTCTGATTATCATACCACGGGAGGGAGACTCCCTCGTGCGCTTCTACACGGAGATGGAAGGCTGTGTCGCCAAAGACGTCACGCTGGAAATGATCCAGGACAAGGCCCGCCGTATCTTCCAGCCCTACGAGATGGAGTACGCCGAGACGGCCTGGTGGTCGGCCTACTCCATCGGCCAGCGCCTCGCGGACCACTTCCACCAGGACCACCGCGTGTTCCTCGGCGGCGACGCCTGCCACACGCACTCGCCCAAGGCCGGACAGGGAATGAACGTCAGCCTGCAAGACGGCTATAATCTCGGCTGGAAGCTTGCGGCGGTGCTCCGGGGGCAGACGGACCCGGCGCTGCTGGAGACCTACGTCGCGGAGCGGTACAAGACGGCGGCGGAACTGATCGACTTTGACCGCGAGTGGACGCGGCTGTTTAGCAATTCGCTGCGTGTCTCGGGTGGCATCACGCCGGACCAGCTGCACGACTCCTTCGTCAAAGCCGGACGCTACACTGCGGGGCAGGAGTACCGGTATAATGACTCTGCCATCATGGATGCGGCCAACAGCGCTTCCGGCGTGGCCACAGGGTTGACGGTGGGCATGCGGTTCCCGAGTGCACAGGTCCTGCGGCTTTGCGACGTGCGGGCGATGCAACTCGTCCGGGCACTACCAGCAGATACGCGGTGGCATATCGTGGTGTTTGGTGGGAATATAGTTGATTCTGGTACTGCGAAGCGATTGCGCAAGGTTGCGGATGGGTTGGAGGAAGTCGTGCGGACTTACACGCCGTCCTCAGCTGAGCTGAACAGCGTCATGAACTCGGTCCTTGTGTTATCGTCTAAGCGAGTGGATATCGAGCAAGAAGCTATACCTTCGCTGTTCATGCCGGTTACTGGGAAGTGGAAGACGAGAGGTGAGTCATCGCAGCTGCTCTGGCGCAATATCCTATCTTCCTATCATGGATGTCCTGACGTTTTCCAGATATGTTCAAGATTTTCGTCGATGATGAGGGCTACAACAACTCTGGACATGGCCATGCGTACAAGACGTATGGAATAGATGCCGCAAAAGGCGCCTTGGTGATCGTTCGGCCAGATCAATGTAAGTCTTCTGGTGTTCCTCAGCCCATTTGGTCTGCATACTAATAACCAAGTCAGATATCGCCAAGATCTGCCAGTTGGACGATGGGGCGGCTGTTGGAGATTTCTTCAAGGGCTTCCTCAGACAACAGAAATGATGACTGTGACTCCCGTCCTATATAGAGGAGGTTTGGGTTTGAAATGATCTTGTGTCTGACATTTAGAGAAAGGAGGGAGGTACATAGAGTGTAACTATGCCAGCTGTCTTTATAGATTTTCAGCTGTAAGGACGGACTGTTCATCCGCGTCATACCCACGCGCTCTGCCCTCAGATATCGCGTCTCAGCACATACAAGCATTGCTGTAGATTAATGAATTGATATTTCTATAGTTGCGTACTCCTCGTACCTCATCTTATCCTGAAGTGTTTGAGTTGGTTGTGTCGTTGGATCCCACAATGAGCAGGACGGACACAGTAGGCCCAGACTCGGATGATAGCTCAGAGGGTGGTGTTGAGATAGTATCCTTTACTAGCTGAAAGAACACGCTTAAACACCATCTCGACAGCATACAGAATCTGGGAGGGTGTTGCGTAGAGATGACTCGATGGTCGATAGTCTATTTTAACATGACAGCATGGTTGGTTCTATTCCTGACTGCAGCGGGAAAGGTCGGGCAGGACGACTGCATCCAAAGACACGTTGACTCACGTGTACAGCTGATGCATATCGTGAACCTAGAATCCTGACGGATGATTGATATCTTGTTGGTCAACAGTCAGCTCAGCGACATACCCGAAAGCGGAAGCATTGTGCGCTATCACTATCAGGTACAGTACGTACCTATGATAGATATGTAGGTAGGCTGGTGGGGCGGAGCTGAGAAGCGCTGAGACTGATGAGAGCCTGAACAGGGCGCTGCTGATCACCGAAAAGCGCGAGAAGGCGAGGAATGCCCCGAGTGTCAAGGCCCGGGGTCCACGAGGTCCCTTAGGAATTTGAACACAGCGGCCGCGACACCGCTGCGGCGCAGATCTCATCAGTGTCAAGTGGTGATCCCCACCTGACTTAGTAGTAACTACAAGGCGAACAGCGCAACAACATCGACTACAATAGTCCGCCCGTTTCATTTTCGTCCATTTGACGTCAGTCTCACACTTCATCTCCGTGGCCTCCGTAAGAATGCATGGCGGCGATGGTTTAAAACTCCTGCGCGGCCATGACTGTTGGACGTTCAGGTAGTCCGGCAGCTATGAGCTGTGGTCATTGCAATTGATGGCGACTCGACGACTGCATACCGGTAGTGCCTTCCATGGCGGCTGGACAGAGCTCGCTGCCTCTGTCGAACTTTGCGGCCGGCTTACATCTGCTCGCCCCAGCCGGCCAAGATGGACGATAGACGGGCTTCGTATGGCCAGTACTGTTGCATTGGAGGCCAAACCCAAAGGTGAGGAAAACCATGCGACGTTCATCTCTCTATGACACCATATAGTACTAATGAATATGGGCAGATAGAAAGGAGCGGGTCGTGGTTTTGGGCTCAGGGTGGGCTGGCTATGCCTTCGCTCGCACTCTGGACCCTAAGAAGTTCGAGCGCGTTATGATATCGCCCCGTTCATACTTCGTCTTCACTCCGCTGCTCGCAGGGACCGCTGTCGGGACGCTAGAGTTTCGGGCCGTCCTCGAATCTGTCAGGCGACTAGGCCTCGACAAGTTCCATCAAGGATGGGCCGACGATGTCGATTTCGCGAGAAAGACCATTCGCGTCGAGGCGAACACCTCAGATGATCTAGCATCGAGAACAGCATCACTGATGAACAAGTCAGATAGATCTGAAAAGGGTGCCACGTTCGAGGTCCCCTACGACAAGCTGGTCATCGCCGTGGGGGCTTACAGTCAGACGTTTGGCATCGAGGGCGTCAAGGAACACGCCAATTTCCTGCGCGATGTTGGAGATGCCCGGAAGATCCGCATGAAAGTCCTACAGTGCTTTGAAAAGGCGGCTTTACCCGTGACATCAGACGAGGAGAGGCGGAAGCTCTTGCACTTTGCCATCGTGGGTGGTGGGCCTACCGGCATCGAGTTCGCGGCCGAGCTGCATGACTTGGTCCACGATGACCTTACCAAGACGTATCCTGATCTGATCAACTTCGTCAATATCAGCGTCTATGACGTGGCTCCCAAGGTCTTGCCCATGTTCGACCAGAAGCTGGCTAAATACGCCATGGACACTTTCAAAAGAGAGGGCATAGCGGTCAAGACCGAACATCACCTGACACGCATCCGGCCAGACCAAGATTGCGAAGGCTGCCTAAAGCTCAAGATCCAAGAAAACGGCGACGAAGAGGTCGGGGCAGGTATCGTTGTGTGGAGCACCGGTCTCATGCAGAATCCCCTGGTACAGAAGCTGGAGTCGAAGACGATGCCGTTCCTCGAGCCATCAGGAGATCGACTCTCCGGCGCGACGATGCAACTGCAAAAAGACGCAAAGACCGGCGGCATCGTGACCGACGCCCACCTCCGCGTCACCACCACGGTGTCGCAGGATCCCGCCCGCCACCATGCCCCCGACACCATCCAGGGCGACCCGCTCCCCGACGTCTACGGCATCGGCGACTGCACCGTCGTCGCCGGCCAGAAGCTCCCCGCGACGGCGCAGGTGGCGAGCCAGCAGGCGGCGCACCTGGCCAAGCGGCTCAACAAGGAGGACGTCGACGCGACGGCGTTCCGGTTCCGGAACTGGGGCACCATGACGTACATCGGCGGCTGGCGGGCGATCCACCAGAGCAGCGCGGACGAGCTGACGGGGTGGGCGGCGTGGGTGCTGTGGCGGATGGCGTATCTGACCAAGAGTATGAGTATTCGGAATAAGATTATGGTGCCGGTGTACTGGGCGATGTCGTGGATTTTTGGGAGGGATATTTCGAGGTTTTAGATCTGTGCTTGGGATCGCTCCTGGTGGTCATACCCTACTCATATTATAGAGTTTCGTCGCTTATTCAAAAGTCGCGGAAAATAAAGCATTAAATGCCAGACATTGAGAGAGATCAAGCTGGGAGCTCCCCATGATGGTCCATATAGAGGTCGAAAATGCCGAGGCTGGTAAAGCGGCCTTCCATGCTGAGCCGGCGAATACTGATACGAGAGATGATTCCTCATGGCAAATGCAGGACTGACGTCTGAGCCACGTATTTTCAATATTTTCTGTATCGCATTCATGATCTTTGGGCAAGGTTCTCGAGGCGCGGACATCCCGGAAAATGTGTCGTCCGGGTACCAGAGAGGAAATGGGTTCCATGGAAGACAAGCTTCGAGTTGTTAACCAGTCCTTATCTGTAAATTAAGTATCTACGAGTATCAATATAACGTGTTTACTTCACGGTGACGAAGTATCTTTCTCCTGGACGTTTTCTACCTCATGTATGTGCAGATAGGTCTTGGAAGTCCGTATCATGTATTTTCTGCGTATTTTACCAAGTTTCTCATATTTTGTAGCCCAGTCTCAGTCTACGCCCAGTTCGGTCTCATTTATGATACTTTTGTAAGTTCATCAGCAATCCGTTCTATTATTGTACAGGAGTTTCTTATCTTAGTATACATTGGCCAGACCGATTCAATTCTTAAACGAGATCTTTGCCCCGCCATCGGTGAAGTACGTTCGCTTACTGGCCTTCACGCTCGAGGACAATCCCACAGCATATCGCACAAACCTCATGGTCTCCTCGGCGCTCTTCCTCGCCTTCTCGGCGGCCTCCGCCTCGACCTCATCTACATACGTACCGCCTCGCATCGCCAATACCTCTTCGTACCGATCCCTGACACCTGCCAGTTCTGTTACCACGGCTTCAACGACGACTTCCTTCAGGTCCTTCAACGACGCGCCCTTGAACATCTCCTCCAGCTGCTGGGGTGTTTCCCGATTCGGGCTGCATTGAGATAGCAAGTCCAGGAGATTGGACACGCCTGGGCGTCGCAGTGGCTCATAAGTCACTATGTTTTCGGCATCCGTCACGGCACCCATGATGCGTTGCCGGATCTCCCTGGAGTCTGAGGTAATGAGGATCCTCGATCTCTGGTTCGGCGCTGATTTGGACATCTTATTCAGAGGGTTCTGGAGCGACATGACGCGAGGTGATGTGGCTATGCTCATATTAGCTCGGAGCCAGGACCGTGAGATTTGCTTTTCTTCCTTCTTCTTGAGTTTTGTCATGGGAATCTGTTTGTGAACTCACTTGTGATAGTTTCTGGCGTGATCAGTGTGTCCGTTTCATACGTGTGGTTGAAATTAGTAACACACTCTCGCGCGAACTCCAGATGTTGCCTCTGGTCGTCTCCGACAGGCACATGGGTTGCACGATGTACTAGGATGTCAGCCGCTTGTAGGACTGGGTATGAGAACAATCCCAATTTTAGTTTTTGAGATGTTATATCGTCGATTTGCGCTGCTTTATTGTCCATGCTGAGCTTGCTCTACATGAGTTTAGACAAATTAAATACAACTCTCACGGCTCCATTCTACGTGGATAAAAGACTCACCTTCCATTGTGTCATCCTGCTCAAATATCCCATTGAAGCCGTACAGCTCAAAATCCACATCAGCTCCGTGTGTTGCATCACCTGCCGCATCTTTGTCAGTTACATCTGTCCGGCAAAACTCGAAAGCTGCAGAAACGCACCGACGATTGATAGAACATGGTCGACTTGGCCGGATTTAAGCCAATCGCTAACAGCGCAGCCAACATCTCCCGCCTGCATTGCCGCAGGATCTCAGCGTCTTGTGGCATTGTGATTGCGTGCCAGTCCACGATGGAGTACAGAAGCTTGTCGCCATCGCCTGCTGTGTCCTGCAGGTTCCTCCATTGCCGCATCGCGCCTAGGTAGTTGCCGAGATGCGGCACGCCCGTGGGCTGGATGCCGGAGAATATAACAGCATTCTTGTCCTCGGCCTTGCCCTCGCTAGACAGACGGCGTGAGGCCTCCACGCTGCGGAGTAGCTGCCGCGGGACCGCGGCCAGCGGCCTGCACCGAGTGCAGAGCATCCGAAGTGCCTCTGGACAGCTTTGGAGCGCGTTGAGCGATGGACGTGAATGGCTGGTTCTCACAACTCTGTAGATAGCTGAGTCTAAAATTAGTATGGATATATCTCAATTGACTACATGATTGACTACATGATTCACGTACCAACTTGAATGCCTGCCGAAAGTCAATTGCCCTTTTGAAATCGGGACTCATACTGATGAAGGCAGTATCATATGAAATAGAAGATTTTGGAATGAGTTGGGAGCTTGGACCACCTTATAACACCGGCTTGGTGAGCAGCAACCCCTGAATCGTAAATCAGTGGCATGGTGTGGTTAAGTTGCTCCCATTCCATATTGAAAGGAGATGAACAAATTTGAAAATCAACTCAAGTGAGCAATAAATAGCTCGAATTCTCGAAATCTGGAAATGGCTCAAGATCGCAAATGTACGCGAAGAAAAAGTTCTGGGAGTTCAGCTAGGGCATGCTACAGGTCGCGGTTTATACTGATGAAAACGTGGCTTGCCATCATTCTTCTATGGCCCTGAGTCGGGAACCGTATGAATGAATTCATCAGTATGGAATTTGAAAGCCTTCAAACTCCCCGCGACTACTACTAGCTCTGTAAGCCACAGGTTATGGCCGCCATTTCTATCTGCGACGAGGCAGTTGAACATGGAAATTGTTACGTTCGTAGATTGATATACACTTCCTGTATGATACACAAAACTCTCAACATGGTTGCACAAGCATACAAAGCTACCGTCTATGGGGTATGACGGAATCTCTCGCTCTCTAGTAGCTCCTTGACCTTCTCGACTGTTCCTATCGACTTGTCTCTTCCCAAATGCTCCATCTTCTGCTCGAGAATTTCCTGCATGGATTTCATGTTCGCATCCATCTGCTTGCCGGTATCTTTGAAAACAGTTAGTCGCAGACCAGTGGTGCTTCTTCAAGATCATAAGACGCGACCTACCAAGACCATCGTACTCCCACATGTTCGCCTTCATACCAATACCATAGTAAGCATGCTTTTGCAGAAAGGCCAGCCATATTTGAACTGTCTCTGGATGTCCGTCCCTTATCTGAATCAACCTCCGTCTTGTGACTCTTTCAAAGTTCTCTTGCGACTTCTTGAAGATGAAGTGAGATCGCGGAACCGTCCATCGCTCTGTAATCTTTGGTAAAGGTACAGGGCCAAATGCAGGAAGGTTGAGGTAATACGCGGCTCGCAGTGCAAAGTCGCAGAAAAATTCCAGATTCGGAATGCTATACGATCGCAGCTGTAGATCGCATGACGGGACTCCGTACTCGGCTTCTCTTCGAAGGGGCTGAAGGTATACAGCCTGGACGGCTCGCGGTAATCGAGGTTCGTTCTCGGCCGGGTCGGGAAGCTCATTTCTACGACATGTTAGTACTATGCGTTGCGCAACATCCCAAGTAGGCGTACACTAATGATAACGGTTTGGTCTGGTTTTCTTTGACCTCACTCTCTTTGGCCTCGGCTACCTCGGGGAGCTCTGGATCTGCTCTAAGAAGCCAGTCAGCATTGTCGTTGCCTTGGAAAGGTGCTTAACTCACATGGAAGCGTGGGAACGCACGCTCGCGAACCCAGCGAGAGCAGTACGGGGTTGCTGGACCTAGCAATCTGTCAATTATGCCAACCAAGCATTCAAGGCACTTTCACATACAATAGGCCTTGCCAAGGCGTATCTCAGCGGCCGTAAAACATTTGATCTCACCATCCTGCCTCGAATGCCTTGTTCATCTAGCAAAGCACTTCGCGCACTAAGGTTGACGAGCTGTTTGACCCTTGTTGCGCCAGACCCGAAATTTGATGACTTATCGATAGATGATCCTCGATAATCTTACTATCCGCACAACCCCGTTTAATGAGCTTCTCTGGGCTACTCGGATAAATACTTATCTGGTATCGTACTTTAGGCAAGCAGGTGTCCACCTGGAGCTCTCACCCACGTTCACCCCACCATTGATCGAGTGCCCTGATGCGTTCGATGTCCTTCCCGTCCGCAGTTTACCAGGCAAGATCAAGGGGACGACAACTCTTAGCAGTTGAATTCATTTGAACCAGACAGGATGGAGTTGGCTATGAAGTCTTGGGGTAAGCTTGAGCCGCTAACGTTCTACCCAAAATCTACTTTGCCCTGATATTAAGTACTGACCGTTTGCGCACTTCAGAGATGGACAACGGCGTTCAGCTCGTTGATCCTGCCCGAGACGCACTCTACGCCTACTCCCCGGAACGACAGCAGAAGGCTAACGAGGCACGGCCGTGGAAGAGCGACCCTCACCATTTCAAACATGTTCGGATCAGTGCTGTTGCCCTGATCAAAATGGTCATGCATGCGCGATCTGGCGGTTCGATTGAGATTATGGGTTTGATGCAAGGCTATACGGATGGAGACACAATCGTGGTTACTGATGCTTTCGGTCTACCCGTCGAAGGAACTGAAACCCGAGTCAACGCACAAGACGACGCCAATGAATACATGGTCGACTATCTACAACTGTCACGAGACCAGGGCAGCAGAGAGGAGAACGCCGTGGGCTGGTACCACAGCCACCCCGGTTACGGTTGCTGGCTTTCTGGTATTGATGTGGGAACGGAACAGATGCAACAGAAGTTCAACGATCCATTCGTTGCCGTCGTCATCGACCCTGACCGCACAATCTCCGCAGGCCGTGTCGAAATCGGCGCCTTCAGAACGTATCCCGAAGGCCACGAGCCCTCTAAGAACAGCGGTAACGGAGATGGCACCTCGGGGCAAACCGTCCCGTTAGCCAAAGCCGAAGATTTTGGTGCACACGCAAGCAAGTACTACGCCCTCGAGGTATCACACTTCAAGTCAACCCTAGACTCGAATCTCCTGGCATTACTTTGGAACAAGTACTGGGTACAAACGCTCTCGCAGAGCCCGCTCTTGACAAATCGCGACTACGGCAATAAGCAGATACTCGATCTTAGCTCCAAGATTCGCGAGGCGACTCAGTCTATACAGCGCACTAACCGTGGCGGTGGCATGATGTTCCAGGCTGCGAAGACAACCGACGCCGAAATGGATAAGGTGGCGCAAACGAGCCATTCGGTCACGATGAAGGAGAAGCAGGGCCTAATGGCTAGTGAGGTCAAGGCCAAGATCTTCAACGGCCTTGACACTGCTGCAACATAAAATGGACGGAGCTGTGTGAGCAGCCCCTAGCAGAATCGCCAAACAGGGAGAGGCTTCAATCATGTGGTTTGATGCATCGCACGGCGTTAGTGGGATTGGGACTTGGTTTTAATTTGGTACAGATCCTCGTAGAGGCTTCATGATTTACAGGCATAATATACAAAGCACCGATTCCCTAAGACGCGTGATACTCTCCACTTATTAATCGGAGTGTCACGCTTTGGAGCCGTGACTTTCCTGCTCGACACGCTCAGCAGCCTTGAGGGCCTGTTCCACGCGTCTTAGTACTTCTTCCTTCCCAAGCAACTCCCAATGGTTCCAAAAACTCGAGTTCGGGTTCGACGCGGTCATGATCCATCGTAGAAATTTATACACGCTCTTATCTTGCTCTAGGGCAAATTCCTGCGGCCCATGCTCAACAGCCGCGAAGGCCATTTTGACATATGTCATAATTTCGTCATGAAGCGTTTTTGCTATCCACCTCTCATTCTCGACCCCCTGGAGCCGCTCCCGTAATTTACGTGTGAGTTCCGCGTAGCTGAGTCCAGTATTGCTTTCGACGGATGTCTGAGGACCGTCCAGCTCGGCGAGGATTCGGCGGAGGCTCGCTTCGTATACAGCGTCCGGAATACTCCAAAGCGTATACAAGCCGCGCTCGACGAAGTACTTGGGGTCACGAGAGGCCTTGGCGTCGGTGTTGAGAAGAGCCTTGAGATAGGCGCGGGAGACAACAGTGTCGCCGGCGTCCTGGGGTGCGGCGTTGGGGACGAGGGCTCCTATTCGTGTGCTGAGGTCTTCTTGAACGGGGGACTGATCGGCGGTCAGGGACTGGACATGCTGGCGGCGAGCATATTCAATCTTGCTGATATACGTCTCCAAGGGACACAGAAGTTGCGTGTACACTTCTTCACTGTTGTGACGTTTCTCCAAGAGGCGCTTGAAGTGCTCTGCCTGGAGAAATTGGTATTTGTTGTTGACGGTGATGTTGCCCTTGGTGAACTTGAGGTGAAACTAGTGTTCCCGTTTCGTTGGTATGCTTATACGTCTTGCTCTGCAGTAGGAGACTTACCTTGTCGATCATATCCTTCAGGTCCATAACTTCCGATGCGCCCTGCTCGACTTTACCTTGGCTCCAACCTAGCAGCATCACGTAGTTGAGTAAAGCAATCGGTAACGTGCCCTTATCCTTCCATGATTCAAGTTCGACACCGCCGTGGCGTTTGCTGAGTTTCTGCTTGTTTATGTCGGTCAAAAGGCCAACATGGGCGAATTCGGGGGTTTTCCAGGAGAATGCCTCGTAGAGGGCTACGTGTCTGGGGGTCGATACCAGCCATTCCTAGTCATCGGTCAGCGACACCGAGGTCAGATGCTGTAGTGGATATATGGACTTACGGCTCCGCGTATGACATGTGTGATCTCCATGAGATGGTCATCTATCACATTCGCAAAATGATATGTAGGATACCCATCGCGCTTGATTATGATGAAATCCTCGTCTTTCTCAGGCCTTGTATACCTGCCGTACACGAGGTCGTGAACGGCGAGCTTCTCATTACCAATCTTGAAACGAATGCAGTGAGGCTCGCCATTACCTGCCCTTCTATCTGACTCTGCAGGCGAAACGTGCGAACACTTGCTGTCGTATACCGGCGCGGCGCCTTCCGCAATGCTGGCCTTTTTCATCAAGTCGATATCCTCGGGCTTGCAAAAACATCGATATGCTCGGCCCTCGTTTAAAAGTTTGGTCGAGAATTTTGTATACAGATCCAGTCGTTCCGACTATATAGTATTAACATATGTCCATGCCGTGAGTAAAATGGTTCGAGGCATACCTGTCTGTAGGGGCCGGAAGGACCTCCAACATCGGGGCCTGTCTCGAATTAGAATCAAACTAGTTCTCGGTTTGATTTGATGATTATAGCATCTTCGCACCTTCATCCCAGCTCAGGCCAGACCACTTCAGGTCAGCGTACAGCTTGGTCTCGGCATCTGGTACAACTCGCGCCTATATCGATATCAGGCTTCAGTTTTCCCGTAAAACCATTAATATGTACTTACGCGATCCGTGTCTTCAACTCTCAGCAAAAATTGACCGCCAGTCGCCTTAGCAAGCAGATAGTTGTACAATGCCGTTCTTAATGATCCTAAATGTAGATATCCCGTCGGTGACGGCGCAAATCTTGTCCTAGCTGGCGTGCTTGGGAGTAGCCTTGTATCAGGGGTGTCGGTCTTGGCCGGACGACCTGAGAATTTAGTCCTCTTAGTGATATGAAACGGTTGAGCGAGAATGCTGCGACTCAGCGGACTCCGAACAACGCAAAGGATTCCCATAGTCTCTTAACTGTATGTCATATCATTCTGCGTTTGAGAAGAAAAACGCACGAGATAATAAGCACAGCTGCTCATGGTCTGTACGTCCTCGCTTGAGCACTGAAGTTTTGAGCGAGAAGTGCATATCGATATTACCGACAGGCATTATTTGCAACTACTGGGACGAAGCCCACGTCGCTGCGCCACACATCTGCGCCACGTGGCTTGTTCACATTTCGCGCTGGGGGTAGCGCTACAAGCTAATCTACTTGGTAAGCAGCAAGTACTAAATAAAGCCAGACTTTGAGACCACCTGCATAATGCAGCAGCCCTACTGAAGGCAAATGCCAGAGATCGGGAAGCTTGAGCGAGACCCCTGCTCTGGATCCGTAGGAATGATACGGTACATCCAATGCTGTGGTATTTTCATTTCTCCTACCAGGAAAACCAAGTGACTTTTTGGGAGATCTATGTATTTTGAGTATGATGTGTACAGTACAACAACGGCGATGGTGGAGCTGACTTCGAGGCCCAGGTTGACGAATATAGCGGGGATCAGCCTGGGAGCAATGGTGGTAGCTTCTGACATTTTCTCGCTCGTTCTTGTTGCTGTGACATTTTGCTGAATCGTACATATGCAAACATCTGAACCCGAATGACCCTCTTCAACCAAATTGTTCATTACTCTTGCTGCGCTGGTGATCCTCTTGCATCAGCTGCCTTCTGTGATTATCCTCTGATCTTCTGAAAGCCGCCTGCCGATAAGATACGGTACTGCCCCGCCAAATATTTTCAATACGCTTCACATCTAAGGCTCCACTATCACCTTTCCTACGAAATAACAAGCCTTTCACTGCATCTTAGCCTAATTCTTCCAATATGGCTGCACCTGGACCTGGTGCCGATGGCGAGGATCTCGACCTCTACGGTGAGTGTTCTCGTCGTTTCACGACCTCGCTTTGGTCGTCGCAGCCACTGACAAAGGTCACCCTATAGAACTACTCGGTTGCTCGAAAGATGCGAGCGCCCAGGACCTCAAGAAGGCATATCGCAAGGTACAGTCTCCCTATTCAACCCTCTGTGTACCTCTCAGTGTTTCGTACGACATGCTGATCCCTTGTTTGCAGCTTGCCCTCCAGCACCATCCCGACAAAGTCCCCGAGGACCAGCGGGAAGAATCGGAGTCCACCTTCAAGGCTGTAACACAAGCTTACGAGATTCTTCGAGATGACGACAAGCGAGCGATGTACGACAAGCATGGCATGGCTGCGTTTGACCCTAGTAGAGGTGGCGGCATGGGTGAAGAGGTCGATATTAACGACATCCTCTCTCAAATGTTCGGCATGGGCATGGGAGGAATGCCCGGTATGGGCGGCGGCCCCAAGCGACCCCGACGAGGCCCCGATGAAGAATCCAAGTATACTGTGAGCTTGGAAGATCTGTACAAGGGGAAGACAGTCAAATTTGGCGCTACCAAGTCTGTGAACTGTAGTACCTGCAAAGGTACTGGTGGCAAGGACAAAGTCAAGCCCAACCCATGCGATCGTTGTAAAGGCAATGGTTTCGTTCAGACGTTCCGCCAGGTCGGCCCCGGACTTATCTCGCCCGATACCGCTGCTTGTGACAAATGTCAGGGTTCCGGTAACTACTACAAAGAGAAGGACCGCTGCAAGAAATGCAAAGGCAAGCGCACAGTCCAAGAGACGAAACCTTTGGAGATATACATTCCCCGTGGTGCATACCAGGGCGAGCGTATAGTACTAGAGGGCGAGGCCGACCAACACCCTGATCAGCAACCTGGCGACCTGGTCTTCATCTTGGTCGAGGAGCCCAACAACATATTCCGCCGCATCGGCAATGACCTCGCGGCTGATCTGGAAATCACACTCGCTGAAGCCTTGTGTGGGTTCTCACGCGTGGTTCTGATCCACTTAGATGGTCGAGGTATTCATGTCAACCATCCTCGAGGCAAGATTCTGCGACCTGGCCAGGTGCTCAAGGTTGAGGGTGAAGGTATGCCCCTCAAGCGCAGCGATGCAAAGGGCGACCTGTACCTTACGGTCAGCATCGACTTCCCTGAAGACGGTTGGACCGAAGACGATGCGGCATACGAGTCTTTGCAGAAGCTTCTCCCTGTTCCTCTGCCGGAACTCAAGGCGGATGTGGTCGATGAAGTGCAGTATGATGACGACGCTGACATCGATGAGGTATGTCTCTCTTCTTCACATTCCTGATTAGACATCACTAACTCTCATACAGATGGGAGCCGGCTCGGGAGATCCACGGTTTGGTGAGGGCTGGGAAGATGACGATGAAGCTGGCGGCCAGGCGCAATGTGCACAGCAGTAATGAGTTATGAGATACGAAGTTTGGTCTTGTTGTGACAAAGATTACAGCGTCAACACAAGTCCAAACCTGTGGCGGCGTTCTCTTGGGAAGGCATTAGAGAGCTGCGTAAGGGGCAGCGCAGGTCGGACTACCCAGTATATCAATATTGCGCCGACTAGGATACATCTATGGCCACGGATGTCGACGGTTTGTGAGGTTTATGACTGCGAGAGTGGCCTAGATTGAGCAGATAGAGGCTTTGGGAGGATCACGGATGTCCCCAGGGTTTCCAAGCAATGCATAATAGACGAAACCCATCTTCAGCGAGCGTATTTTGCCCCAATCTACCTTGCGAATGTCTGTCGATCCACACCTTATAGCTGAATAATGCCAATATGTATTCAAGTAATTATATAATATTCCAGCTATGGTGCTGGTAGGGAAGGTAGAAATCTAACCAAATCGAGAACACATGCATCTGGAAGTTCGCGAGTACGGCACTCTCGCTCCGTTTGATGCATGAATTGCAATTAACCAAGCACTACGGTTCATTGGGGGCTTATGTAGATTGGCTATTACACGAAGAGCTTATCTGTTATCAGCAGCAGAGAGCCCCACACTCTCAGCAGCAATCCAGCTATCAGCCTCGCCAAAAAAAATTCCCGCACGTGATCTTCTCCCACACAGAGAACCCTAACCTAGCGTGAAATTCCGCCATTGGAAATTTGCTGGTCCCTCCATCGATTCCACGGCAAACAGCACCCAGAACGTCAGGAACTAACCCACACAGCCAACGACGATAAATCAGTCAAGGTGAGACTCATATTCTCTTATGCTGCTGTTTTGCCCATACAAGGACTTCATTACTGACAAATCCCAAGATGGTCGCCGCCAAGCACGTCCCAATCGTTAAGAAGAGGTACGTTTCGTCTGACCCGAGCCTTCCCACGCCCCGACCGAGGAGTTCAAAATTCGATGAATACCGTCGCACGACCGACAGTCGATGAGGATATGGAGATTTCGCCAGGTCTACACAATAGCGGAGGGAGCCTTCCAAATGAGATTCGCCATGTGGGAAAAGATGCCAAAGCTGATAATGGAATTTACGTAGAACTAAGAAGTTCGCCCGCCACCAGAGCGACCGCTTTAAGTGCCTCGACAGCGCTTGGCGCAAGCCCAAGGGTATCGACAATGCCGTCCGTCGTCGATTCCGTGGCCGACAGGCCATGCCCTCGATCGGCTACGGCTCCAACAAGAAGACCCGCCACATGATGCCGAACGGCCTGAAGGCTTTCGTCGTCAACAACCAGAAGGATGTCGAGCTGCTGATGATGCACAACAAGACCTACGCCGCAGAGTATGTTCCTGATGGAGAATCGAGATGATTCAGTTGGATACTAATACAGGCTCAGGATCGCCCACAACGTTTCCTCGAGAAAGCGAATCGACATTATCGCCCGCGCGAAGCAACTCGGCGTTAAGGTTACAAACCCCAAGGCGAAGGTCACCACCGAGGTATAAACAAAATTTGTGGACGGCGTCGATTCTGGGTGAGGTTTCTCGGTTTCAGCAATTCTGCATGCATGGGAAGGGTTACGTTCTATGGTCATGAACGAATCGAGCTAGCATAAAAATACATGCTAGGGAATACAATACACCTTCTACGATGACAATTTGGTATTATCCGGAGTCCATGTGATTATGCTATTTTGGCACGAAGAAGACCATACGGCATGGCTCTCGACACGGTCAAGTGGCATCGATTGGCTACCATCGACTAGATCAAACCAAACAATGAAATTTACCTCTGCCGGTACCGAGATATGTTGCTAGGGATAGCTTTTACCGTCGCAGAATTCTGTCTGCGGAGTTATGGAGAGTTGCACTGGTCTTTCAACTACGGGATTTCGGTCCCAACACCATGCTTCCACATACCATCCCATGCTGAATCTCCGCAATCATCCCATTGGCTATTAGCTGTCGACTACGAACTTGTTGATCAATAGAAGCAAATTGACACCAAGATATGCTCTATATTATCACCATATGGCGTCATGCGATCTATGTTCTCGGGTCTTCTAATCTTCGCCATTCATTGAGTAATTCTCCCACAGATGTAGGTTTTCTCGCAGCTGGCAAACCCACGCAATATACTTGGCCGTTTCATCAACTATTCCTTAGCCCCAGTTCGGGTCTCGAAACTCCCATGGGGCGGTGGTATAATAAGATCTACGGATGTCGAATGACTACAGCTGGTGCTCAGTCGAACCTTGCTGGCATGTAGGCGGTGGAGGAACAATGAACGTGCGCAAGACCCGAGTTACAGTGTGACACATTGTCTATTAAATAGGCAACTAGGTCATCTGACCGACGATGAGGCGTATTCATACCTTGCTAAGTTGTTCACAGATTGTCTATTCTAAAATTATAAGTGTTTCCAGGGACTCCGTGGTTTCGTATATGTTGATTGAGGACAGCCCCAATAAGTTTTTACTAGGTGCCATTTGTTGAGTATTTCATCAAGTAACGGTTCATATGGACAGACTTTAGTGGAAGGACAAAACTTGCTCAGTCTTTGAAAATCATAACGGCCACACGAACGTTATGACGCTTTTGCTAACGGGTACCTTGATCAGACGACCCCGAGGCCAATTGAGATCGAGCCAGCAAAAGGTCTCGCGGATTAAATGTCTGAAATCGAGTTATTCAAGTCCTAATCTACCAGAAAGTCGTGGAGCTCCCCTGGCTTTGGTCTCGATAATTGTCTCAGTGTCACTGTAGTCTGCTTTGAGAAGCCCTTGACACAGTCAACAGTCTTCTTCCGCTGCCTAGATGGTTCCCTCAGCTCAGTCAGCAGAGAAGATTGAGAACGCGGGGATTCTCTTATTCTGTGGGTCACTTGTACTGTCTTTGGCTTTGACGTACAATTATTGGTGGTATCCCAAATCACAAAGGCTGCTCTAGAGAAATATGGTTTAAAGAGGCGTTGAAGAACTTTTAGCCCGGACATGATACAGGTTATGGCCGTCAGGAGGCAGATTTGGCCTCTGATTCGGCCTTTTTTGAAGGGTTATTCGGTTTGCGAATGTTTGAGTTCACAGCCAGAAGACCCTTCAAGTCTATCCTGTGGGAGGTTTAACCCGGAAGGTGGGTAGGAGCTCGAATAAAATATTGTGTGTCTCTCCTCCAATGTCTGCTGCTCTTACTCTTCCTTTCACATATTTTCTCTCCTTGTTATTTGGAAACTACCAGTCGAAGCGTGCTTCCTGAATACCCCAAAAGTGCCTTCAGCGTACATCCAGCTTCCTCACAGTTGCCCTAAAACCACTTGACTTCAATACACCAGTTCAAGCTCCAAGCTCACATCATGAGTCCAACCACTCTTCCAACGCAAACACCATGTCCCACCCAGGCTCTATCGTCTGCAGGGCGATTCCGTCGAGTCCCGTCACTGTTGTGGCAGTGACCCTCAACACCACTGGCCGGCTCGAGACTAACATCGTCTCCGGCCCCAAGCTTGCTACCCACACTCTTTCTGACGAGGGCACCTATGTCGATAGTTTCACCAATGAGGGACTCTATCTGGTCTATCAAGGCCAAGCCCTTCAAGTAGCAGCTCCCCAGTGTGACCAGAGATCGTGCAATCGTAATCAAATTTGCACCTGTGCCCTAGTTCGCTCCAGCGAACAGCTCTTGGGCTACACGACAAAGTCTGCTCGCACCAAATCGTGCCCCGACTGCCTCGGCAACTGGCTCCGACTATATGAAGCCGCCGACCACATTCGACACCTTGGAATGAGCTTCCTTGCTTCGCCACCAACACTTACTTGGGACGAGAACAACTTCGGCAAACTTGCGTTTCACTATGACACCGAGCTGGACGAGCAACAGCCAGGATTCAGCTATAAATGCCCAACCCGCACCGGAACTCCAACCGGCTGCTCACCAGAATTCTTCGGCTATATCACTGAGGCCTGGAAAAACTTCCTTTGCCTTGGAGGGCACAAATCAGACAACACTATTGCTTTCTCCAATTTTAAGTCGGATGACGACTGCTCTTCTGATTCCAACTCGGACGACTCCGGGTGGTTTGATTTCGACGAGCCACTCCACAGCAAGTCTTCCCAGCTCTGGGATGAAGCCACCCATGATGGTTTTGACCTCTTCGATTCCATCATCATGGAGGAGTTTCCCAAGCTGAAGCTCCGGAAGGTCAACACACCGGCGCCCCGGCGCCATTCGTCCTCTTCGGCTCCCATTGACGAGGGATAAGCTTCTATGAACAGCTCAAGCGGCTTGGACAGCGACGATGACGGCGGCGGCTCAGTGCCTGCAATCGTCCCACCCAAAAACTTCAGCGTCGGCCAGGCTCTCCTCGTTTGAGTGATCCCGCCGTAAGCATCGTCCCGAATGATGATGCCTCCCTTCAACTCTCATAACAGCAAAGAGAGAACCTTATACCAATGTCTACGAGAGGCTTCAACCAAGCCAACATCTCCCTGCCTACAAAAATGGCGGGCAGCAGCATAATCCAGCACAAATGCTATCACATAACTGGCGACACAAGAAAAGCCAAACAACAACAAAAAGCACCACGTCATTCCTGTCAAAGCATCATCGCTCTACAAGCAGAGGATTTGCCCCTGTACACTATCGAACTGTACCACCACATAAGTATCACTTGTCATGATCACCGTGCACACACAACCACAGACAACCACAGCGAGCTGTCTTGATCACCGTGCACACACAACCACAGACAACCACAGCGAGTTGTCTTGATCACCACAAACAAGTGAGCAAGCATTGGACATACTTGGAGATGCCCCTTCAATTTTTCCCAGCATGAGCTTCCTGGCCGAAAATTGTGTCTCTACCAGACGCCAATCAACAAGAGAAAATGAATGCACGCGCATACGTGCACACACGTACACCAAGAATAAAGAAAAACAATCCACGCCAGCTCTCACACGGCTAGCCCTTCTTGTCCCACCGACTCGAACAACCACAACTTCATCGAAGCAAGCGGACACTGAGATACCTCGTCTCTCGATTTTAGCATGAGCCTCTCAGCCCGTGGCTCGTGTCTCTGCCAGCCGCTGACCGATCAACCAAGCATCCCGCCAATCAGAAAACACCGATGTTTACATCAACTGTCAGACGACCGGTCCTGTTGGCTGGTACAGGCGATATCGACTTCTCCGTCTATGGCTCATGCGCAAAAGCCACCAATCAACCACAAGAAAACAGAACCTCCACACTGGCCAACACCAAAAAGGCCAAGCTTTCACGTCTCCAAGATGTATACCAGCACGAAAGAAAAAAGGGCAGCTTAGCTCGGCATTGACTGAGCTACGCAATGTATCACTGTCATCGTCCTACCGAAGGGAGGCAGAAAGGGAGGCAGAAAGGGAGGCGTTTTCTTTCGACGCAGCGAGAGGCGGAACCAGAGGAGAAAACGCCGAGGAGGGAAAGCGATGATTGTGGACAATCTCGCAGGCGAGAGAAGAGGAGCAGGGGGCAAGTGAGTGAGTGTGCGGATCACCTGCTTTCAAGGGTCAAGAACGTAGGATCATAAGAGCATAGCTAACGAGATATGGCACACTGGGCATGCGAACAACAGGCCGCCATCTCGAGAAATACTTCGATCTGAGCCACCTGCGCACGCCTGGTGCCTGGGTCGAAGCACGCCAATAAGAACGTTTCCGGCCCCATTTTGATACTGTGTCTTGATCTATGTGATGATACCTGTGACGTGAATCTATTGTGATTTGTAGTTGCTGTTTGAACCCCGTTCCACTAAAGGGCGTTCTGCCGGATCATATGTGCCGTCTCGCACGCTTAGCGCGACAATCGGTTTGATTCTTGGTTTTATTGGTCACATGCCTCGACATAATTTTGGGTTGGTTTGATGAATAAGATGTGACATGGGGCGTGGACGGGTATCTTCGTATTCCGCAAAATACAGTCAAGCATTGCTACATCTAGCATCTATAGGCTCAGGCCGAACCAACAGGAATACCCCTTTGGCTTGATAATCACCTGACTAGTTGATTGATATCAAGTATCCCAAACTTCATAATTTGGGTGGCATAATCAATCGTTTCCAAAGCATCACGAATACAGAAAGCCAAACTTGAGCCCCCAAGTAAAACGTGTCCGCAACTTATCATTAATGCCTAGGTAATCTATCGCCTCCCAATCTCCCTCCTTAAGCGCCCTGCCACGGTCGTAGGCGGCGGCTCCGGCCACGAGCTGACCGCATCGTCCACCTCCTCAAGGAAGGTCGCCGCATTATGAATACTCGTGCCACCAAGCACGACGCGCACGCCAGGCGAGCTCGCGTTAACGCCCGCCACCATCTTGGCCTCCTCGTAGGTAGCGCCGCCAACGACGAAGATGACGACGTCCTGGGGCTTGTCTCGTGTAGTGCCACCGCCCTCGACGAAGGGGTACTGTTGCTCCCGCAAGCGGCCCTTGAGTAGGTTCTGCAACGTCGTCTCTAGGTGCGGCGAGTGCTGTGTGTAGACGTTCTCGACGCCCTTGAGGCCCTTGATCGCTTTCGCGCCGCCAAAGATGCCCGCGCCCTCGAACATGTCGGCTAGACCGCCCGCGGCTTGCGACTGCTGCAGCGAATTGTGGTAAATGAGCAGCTTGGGGATCAGGTCAGCCTGTCGGGCGGGAACGCCACCCGCGGCCGAGAGCAGGTCGACGAGCATGGCCAGGGAGTTGGAAGGGTGCTTCTCGTATCGTAAGGCGTATAGTGCAACGAGGCCCACCTTACTCTCTGGCATTACTGAAGGATGTTGTATTAGTTTCTGGACGTTCTGTAGCCTTTGGTCAGCTTATGTAACGCGAAAACTTCTAAAAAATCATATGTCCTTACTTTCAGGTCGGCGGCGTGGTTATCGTTGCAGGCTAAGCTTTGCTCGACTTCACTAACTTCCAACAGATTCTCAGCACCTACTTTGCGGCTGAGCTCGGAGACCAACGTGACATGCTTGCTGACGTTTCCTGATAGCTTCCGGAATTCGGGATATTCTTCTATAAAGCGCTTCATATCCGTTATTGACTCGATGTTGGCGTTGTTCTTAGTCTTGGACTGGTATTGCTCAACATAGTCCTTGATGTTTCCACCAAGATCACCAAAGTTTAAGTACATGTTCTTCTTGAAGAATGGATCTTGATCCTGTGACAAGACGATCTCCCTGAGCTCTGGTCGAATTTCTGGCACATCGCCCAGATCTACTCTGCCATTGTGAATGCCGAGCAGGTGATGTACCATGGCTTGGTACGTCCACTGATTCAGCATGGGTGTGGCTGGATCTTCTCTTCGATCCAGAATCAAAAGGATGGGCGGGGTGTCGACCTTTCGGAAATCGAATAATTGCTCCTCTTGTGTCATGTGATAACGTACTTCGGTAGCCAGCTTCTTCGCAAGCAGACTGTTCTTCTCGTAGCGAATGAGTGGCTTCTTCTTCAGAGCGAGTAACACTGCCATGATGCCTTCGGTGGACCGTTGCAGCGAGTCGGCATTCCACATGTCCGGGGTACTACTCCATATTCTTTGTTGGGGCAGTGTGAAGTTGAGAGAAAAAAGGTCAGGGTTTATGACGATGAAGTCGGCGAAGTGCTCCTGAACCAGCTTGACAACCTCATGATCGTCCGCCTCGGCCAATCGCTCTAGTGACGATTTCTTGACGACGTTGCTGAAGTACAGGTAATATTCACCATACTTGGGATCCCGTAGTTCATCGACGAGAAGCTGTATAGAATCTGATGAGGGACGGACGAAACACAGGCAGCGCAGATGTCGCATCTTCTCACGGTTCTGGTTGTCAAGGCGGTCGGTGAGGTAGACCTCATGGTTGAGCAGTGATGACTGAGTGGTGGCAGTGGACACGATGGGTACGGTGTCTCTGTCAAGCAGCAATATCTTCATCTTGGCCGAAGGACCGCCGGATGTGCTGTCTCCGGCTGACACCATCTTGCTGATGTAGCCGGAGACGGCTTGGACGACATCCATTTTAGGGGCTCACAAAACGAAGGTGAGTCCTGGGCTGAATGCTGGCGGAAAGGGATGAGCGAATCTGGTCGCAGTGTGTTGTATTGTTGTAGTTAGGACAGTTGAGCCTCCACCGATGTAACGGTAGGTAAAGTAGGTATGGTCTTTCGTATTAGTTTGCGTTGGCTTGGATGAGTGAATGAGTGAATGAGTGAATGAGTGGACAGCTGTTGGATGCCGCAGCTGCGGCTCCCGAGGGTGCATCGTCACTGCACAGGGGGCTGAGCCGCTAAAAGGCCGCCCAGCTTACAAGTTCCCTCTACTTTGACTGCTAACTGCAAACATGCCTCCTCCAGAGGTCGCGTCTACTTGACTCTTGCAGGTAAGATAAGATAAGCCAGCCGGGGAGCTGTTCAACTTTCTCTGTTCGTCACTTCAAGATCCAGCTAGAGATTCCATCAGTTGGCCAATTTACGTTGATATTGACACCTCGTCTACCTCATTACAGCCATGAATATGAGAAGTTGATATTCAATCCTCATTCCAAGGCACCTGTCTACACCCTCGGGGTCTCTCCTGCAGAAATGGCGGCCATGGATATGTGCCCGACCAAGCCTGAACCGACGTGGGAAGACCTGCCAAACCGAACCCCTCTAGACGGACCATTACTGACGCCATAGCTTCTCCCAGTTTGTCCTTCACTCAAGGGCTCATCGTCGGTCAGATATCTGTAGTACTCCTAATAGCAGCATTCATCAAGTTCTTCATATTCGGCGACCCTCCCTCTCCCGACATCACCGCCTCTATTCGAGCTACCGAGCGCCGATCCCGCACCCTTGCCCACAAGCAGTCCCTCCTCACACTGCGGACTCCGAATACGCGACAGCCTGAACGGACTCTTAACAAGAAGAAGTCGAGCATATTGCGCAATCCGCCGACGCTTACAATTGGCTCAATCCTCAATAAAACGTACTACAATGTCGACAGCCACCAGCCCGAGAGTCTTGACTGGTTTAACGTCTTGGTCGCTCAGACCATTGCGCAATTCCGCAGCGACGCCCAGCACGATGATGCCATACTGACATCCCTCACAAAGGCGCTAAATGGCACATCGCGCCCGGACTTCCTTGACGAGATCAAGGTTACAGAGTTGACTCTCGGCGAAGACTTCCCCATCTTCAGTAACTGCCGCATTATACCCGTTGACGAGAATGGACTTGCTATGGACGGCGAGAAGAAGCACTTCGGTGCCCACAGCGCGCGCGCCAAACTCGACGGCTCCCGCCTGCAGGCGCGCATGGACGTCGACTTGAGCGACATGATCACTCTGGCCCTCGAAACTAAGATGCTCCTCAACTACCCCAAGCGACTCACGGCCGTCCTCCCCGTCGCGCTCGCCGTTAGTGTCGTGCGCTTCAGCGGCACCCTCAGCATATCCTTCATACCTTCAAACCCGTCGCAGAACACCCCCGCAACTATGACCTTCCGCTTCCTCGACGATTATCGCCTTGACTTCTCGATCCGCAGCCTAGTAGGAAGCCGCAGCCGGCTGCAGGACGTGCCTAAGATCGCCCAGCTGATCGAGGCACGTCTACACCGCTGGTTCGACGACCGAGCCGTCGAGCCGCGCTTCCAGGAGATCGCCTTACCGAGCCTATGGCCGCGAAAGAAGAACACGCGGGGCGGCGGCGGCGGCGATGAGGGCGGGCTCGACGGCACGGCCGGCGTCAGTATGGGCAAGGGAAAGGGACGGGATGTCTCCAAGGATCTACGAGAGGAGGCGCGTAAGGAAGTCGAAGCTGAGTCTGCGGCCGCAGGCGCCCGTAGAGAGTCTTTCTCTGACAGCCTCCGGTACCGACGCAGCAGAGGCCGAGGAGATAGTACGGCCTCGGGCATGGGTACGGGGAAGTTCAGTATGCCGGGTAGTCTACCGGGCATGGACTTGAATCTAAGAACCTGAGATTGGCTCCTCGCACTAAATCTTCCTGGTCGCTGTGGCATGACACCACACGGATTGATCGTCCGAGATAAGTCCTGCTCTGAGGAATCGTCGCATCGCCAATTCCCTTGGTCTATCAGGTGGCATCAGGCTGCCTAGACGGCTTTAACGGCATGACCTAGCCTATGGGGACTGAAATGGCGTCAAGCCGACATACAATGCTGGTATCAACGGCGCGAGTGACATATCTCGCCCACAACGAGATTCAGAAGTCACTCCATGTACCTCATCTTGTCCATCATATCCAGACTAGGGCCATATGCTTGCGAGAAAGTGACAGGTAGTTAGTTGCCGTTAGGATCATTCTGCCACCTAGCGCACCGATTCCCATCTACCGAATTGGGAAAACCCGAAATACCCAACCCACAGGCTGCACAAAGCAAGCACGGCAAGCCCGAAAATAGCAATGTCTATTTGGAGTCGAGGTGAATTAGTGCCAATATTGTTGTCTCGGGATGTGCCCGCATGGGCGAAAGGTAGCCTTGTCGTGCCGAGACTACCACTTTTAGTGGCTGCACACTGGCCAAGAGGTGGCTTGGGGGCTTGCACTACTTAACACTAGAAAGTAAACAAATGAGAAACATATCGCGGCGCAATGCTTCATTTTGAAAGTCGTGATTTCAGGTTATAATAATAGTTTGGCCAGATTCACACGCATAATGTTTTTAGACCTAGTTCACACTACATATCAAGTAAACAAATGATAGTAAGACATTTCGGCATAACACCTCACCCTGGAAGTCGTCATTTAAGGCTATGACGATATGGCGACATACCTACGCACAGTGCTCAACGTGGATTTTGCTTAGTTTCGTAGTGGGCGCTGATCCCATGCACCCAGCCCCATGAGCCCATCGCCATACCATTCCGCCGATCTTGACAGATCCCAAGTCCAGAGATGGGGGACGCACGAGGCTAAGCAGGAGAAGATCGCGGCGCGCAGGCACGACCTTGCATCGCTGTACATCCGCAGCTCGGTAATCAAATCTCAACAGGCACCAGTGCGTTCCCACTCTCTGTCAGCGTGCCCAGATTCTTGTACCAGCCCACGGCGCCCCCGACGAGCAGGACGTAGTACACCACCGTCCACCAGATCGACGGTGTCGTCCCACCTTTCGCCTCACCACCCCGGCGGCCCGCACCCGCATCATCATCGTCGTCGTCGTCGTCGTCGTCGTACGCATCGTCGCCGAGCCCGGGTCCGACGCGGCCCCAGAAGCGCGGCAGGCCCATGACGTTGCAGAAGGCGTGGACGACACAGATGGCGAGCAGGCTCCCCGAGCGCAGGAAGAGGAAGGTGGCGTAGGCGCCGAAGAGAGAGGTGTAGGAGAACTGGACGGCGGAGCGCAGGACGCCGGTGGCGGCGGGTATGTGGGGGTGCGAGAGCCGGAACTCGTAGAAGTGGTGCACGTGGGCGAGGCCGAAGATGACGGGCGAGAGGAAGATGGTGCGGGAGACGCTGGTCTGGGCGACGAGCATGAGGGGCACGGAGGCGGAGCGGAAGAGGACTTCTTCGGTGAAGGGGCCCTGGGGGGTAGTTTTAGATACTTCATCTTGAGGTTGATAGAAGAGTGTTTTCGTGGTCATGCCATGTCGTGTCACGTCATGTGACGCCCTGCACGAAAGAGGAAGAGCGGATAAACGAACGAATAGATGGATACTTACAGCGACGATGTTCCGCCACACCGTCCACTCTGCGAACAGCACCGAGACGGGCGCGAGGCTGAGCCAGTGCCGCCAGGCGCCGTGGACGATGAGAGTCTCGAACAAAGGTCCGGCGAAGAGCACGGCGGTCAGCGCGAGGCAGCGGACGGCATCGACCAGGCCGAGGGGCCAGTAGCCCAGCGAGTGCAGGGCCTGGGATGTCGTGGCACCTCCCGGTGACGAGGTAGTCAGGATCAAGAAGGTGATGAGGGAGCAGACCGCGCAGGTCAGGCTCACGGACGCGACACGGGCGCGGATCACGGTGGGGGCATCTCGCGAGAGGGTGCGCGAGGGCCGCGTCGTGGGGGAGAGGTAGAAAGGGACGACGTAGAGGAGGGTGTAGACGACCTGAATTTCGCGTGGTCGGGTCAGTCACGTCAGTCATCAGTGGTCTCGTAGACCGAGGTCGAGGCCGGCACGGCCAGGTGAGGCCATGGCCGCCTCAGGCCGGGCCGGGACTGCGTGTGTGTATGTGCGTGTATGGACGCGGACGGACGGACTCACCAGTAACACAGCGGCCGTGCCGGTGGTAATGGGCGGTGGTGGTTTGGCTACCATGGTCAGCTACGAAGTTCTTGAAACACGAGGTCACGCAGCCAGGTGGTACTTGCGTTGCTCCTTGGTGAGGTAGCGGCTCAGGAAACCTGGTATCGAAGGCATCGTCACTCGTGGAATGTCAGATACAGTCGATCCACGCCCAGGCCCATAAGCACAGCCTTTCTGGAATATTTCTTTCCGGTGACCTCAGAGGTCTTTCCTTAGGCCCTGTACCAGGGCTGTTGCACGGTGGGTCGTGCCCCTCTCTTGTCACTGTTTCTGTGTCCTGGAATACCTTGGCTTGGGTCTCGAGATGAGAGGCCTGTGTCGAAGTCTTGATCCTTCGGAGGGGTGCTGATCAGTTTGATGGGGGTGGGTATGCAGAGAGTCCCGGGCTGTCAAGGTTTACTGGTGATGAATGATCCCAGGGATCTGTTCAAACTGCCAGGCTGTATAGTATAGAGTCTGGCGATTCGATATAAACCGGGATGTCGGCGAACCGGTGGATAGCCTCCCGTCGTGACTTGTCACTTACTTGCTGGGTGTATGTACTTGATCCTTTCCGATTACCGATCGGAATAGACCTTAATGGAACGAGATGACGGGTGATGGTTGTCTCATTGATAGCATGAAAGACAAGACACAAGAGAGGGGACAGGGCGGCGCTTACGGTTGATAACTTACTCCCCAAGCGCTGTACATACTTGGGGGATCCTGTGAGGGAGCCGCCGATTCACTTTAGCGCGGTGCTGCAGGGGGTTCAGGTTGCTCCAATTCTCAAGACAGACGCTGCGTCAGCAGCAGCGTTGCGTTAAAAATCGCTGGATATAGAGCCCGCACTCCTTGTAGTCGACGTCGGCTACGTGCAGCAAGTCAAGCGCCTATCACTCACCAAGATCAGATGGAGTCGCAAGTCATAGATAGACAGTTACCGTGTAGACTGAACATCCTGGAGTAGGCAAGGCAAGCATGAATACTTAGGAGGCAGGTTTTAGCCAGCGCAGAGGTATGGAGCAGACGCCGCTACGGCAGGTGGGTGAGCTATAAGGTATGTAGGCATTTCTCAATGTTCCGCTCTATACGCAGCTTCTTTCCATACTAAACATGTGTACGTGTGCATTGTATGGAATGAAGGATACAATTGTGATTTACTCGCAATCGCTACAGATTAGCAACGGTCCATCGTATATTCCGACTTGGGCATCTCTCCCTGCGACGTCCGGCCAGACCTGACCAATGAGGCAACTGTAGATATACATAGGTTATAATAGGTGACGCGGATGTGACAATACATATTGACTTGACCATATACGTAACCTGGCACAGGCAAAGCTGGATGACACGATCGCCGCCATGGATCTGGATAGCTGCATGAACGACAGAACAGGGAGAGGAACAAAGGGACAAGGACACGAAATGAACGCGTGAGGGCTGAGCCGTGTCGCGCTGGCTTCTTCTGGCCCGTTGAAATTAATCAAACCAAGCAAAAGACGGTCTAACGCTTCATTCGCTAAGTGCCCCTTTCCACCCCTGACCCATGTCTCACCAATTCGCCCAATGTCCACTGTTCCACTGCCACGATGGGACATGCAGGTCTGCGGGAATGTCCCGAGTTGAGGAGTGAGTGAGAAAGAGTGTCGTCCAGTCGCCAACAATGTTACCGCCGACGATGAATCCACGTACGGTACCTACAGTGGTCACTGACCAGTTGCCCCTCACCCTCAAGCCCTTCGTTGCGTTCGGTTCGCCAGTGTCACGGCTATTGCGCACAAACCCAATTAGTACATCCTCACACCGATTTTTGGCAAAGACCAACTTGAGGTCTCTAGGACGCAAGCACACAGACTGATACGACAGAAAAGAATGGAGAGAGTAATTTTGTTTACGCCGATGTCACAGCATTGGACTTGTTGCGGTGTGCGAATATGTCCAAGTGCGTAACTGCTTTGTGGGCAGCTGATGACACGGAAGGAATTACTGAGAGTCATACTGCGTGCCTTCTACACGATAATGCTGGGCGTAGTCTTGGGCCTGTTTTAGGGACCGTGTCCGCTAGTAACGAGAAAAGCGTGAACTATGACCGCCACGGCTATTGTTACCACCGACATCATCATCATCACCACCACGCTTTTCATCAGTATCTCGAAAAGTCAAGGCATATCGGGCGGCTAGGGAAAAAAAAGAGGCAAATTCCCCTCAAGCTGGATCTTCACTTGACTCAAGTCAGATCTGTCTACCCGATCACCACTATTTTAGTAGAACGGTGCCTGGGGCTCTTCAGCAAGAGCACGGCTGGACTCCTGAATTTGCTGCAGTCTTGAGTCTTGCTGCCCTCGTAGACTTTGGCGGCGTGCTCAAGTCTGCTGCAACGCGATTCAGCTCCCAAGATCTTCTTGCCGTCTCGCCGTGCTCGCCATGAAGCGCTATTCGACTCACGGCGGGCTGAACGGCTCGTAGCACAAGACATGTTCTACCACAAACGGTCATTAGTGACGAATGGCTCCCGCTCCGCACGATGATGCTCCGACTAATGAGAGGCGTTGTGTTCCTGGATCATGCTGCAGCTAGTAGCTTAGGGCTCTTGCTTAGCAGGATACATACATAGCTGTCTGCTCAGAGTCCGGTATGAACCAAGGCAGTCAGTCAGCCAGACACGCGAACCGACAATCCGTGTGTTGTTCGACCTCATTTCCAACCTACATCCAGCTTGCAGTAGCTGCTGCTGCTTGCTGCAGGCGGGATCCAGCTCCGGGCCATAGCAGAGCCATAGGTAGCATTCCCGAGCATCCCTCGCCAATGATTACTGCAGCAAAGAACAACACAATACTGGCCGCAGTGGACCGAGGGCGCGCATCACTATTGAACCCAGCTGCTGCGCGTGTCTGACGATGATTCGAGTTGTCATCTGCGGGAGGCATCATCACTTCTCGGCGTACTCCTTTTGCAAGCGTCCAAGACAGTCATTAGATGCGAGAATGAATGACGATCTTGTAGTGAGTTGTACGTATTTGCATGCCATCCACGGGTACAATAAGGTACTTCACATACCTACCCAGCACCTGACCTAGCCTTCGGACAATTCGACGATGATGTCCTGCCCCTGTCATCTCATCAGCCTCTCCAGGTTCCAATCCCAGTCTTCCTTTTGAATGGTTGGATGGGTACCAGGGAGCTCCTGGGAGTCCTGGCAACTTGCCCAGTGTCCACTATCCCACTCTCCCCCCTTCGGCCTTGTCCCGTTGGGCCCTAGTATGGGACCAGAGGTATGGACGGTATGGCCTCGTTGCTCCTATCTACTAGACTACCGTACCCAGTTTCTGCCCTGTACCACTCCGTAGCGTCGCTCTGGGCCGCATGGCTAAGCAGCCGCCATAGAATTCCTCGTCCAGAATTTCCCAGCCAATCGATCGGTGCGAACTGCGTCGTGGTAATTCAAGAACTCTAGCCCTCCCACCATCTTGCTCTCCTAGCTGCTCGATTTCCCTCCTTTCGCTCTCCATATGTGAGCATATGATCTTAGCATGGGATTATAGGTGTCGTTGCCTTTATCCAGCCTTCTCTGTTTGGTGTTAACCCCGTCCCACCTACTTGTGACTCCTATTCCGCCATACGCCCACGACACCCTATACAGTCACCTATAGTCGTTAATGCGAACCACCGCATCTCCTTGTCGCTCTTTCTTCTTGTCCCTGATATAATATCAATCTGGCCCTGGCCTTCATCGTTGCGCTTCCTTCGGACCCCTCTTTTCCTCTTTTTTGCTTCCTTTTCTCATGAATAATACCCTCTACGCTATAATATTATTACGCCCTCTCCGTCTGTAACCGTCACGATCTCGCCGAACCTCATCATCCACAGACTCCACCTCACCATCACCACACGGCTCGGTCATCGCTCAGCCATATTACACGATTAGATTTTGTTCATGCTCATGCTCCTCATCCAGCCTTGCGGATCCCATGAATCGAAATGGAAACGGTCTTGAGTGGGAATCTGAATCTGTGACTCGTCCAAAAATTCGATTTGCGCGGCCAAACTCGCCATCTCCGGGCCGAGCCCGCGGCAGAGGATGTCCTCCTCGAACTCGTCTTCGTCATCTCACTCATCGAGGACACCGCTGCACCAGAGATCAAACTCGGAGCAGAACAGATTGCAAATCCGTGTCGTTCCCTACTCACCACCGAGACTGGATGGTGAATCAAGCGCAGGCGGTAGCGGTAGCGGATCACACGCAGAGAAATTCGACATACACAGCGATGATGCCCATCATACGGCCACAAGCCCATCTACCGGGAGCTCGACGCCTCGTGGAAAGGAGGGACGCCCTGGATCCGCATTGCAGTCATTCCCATCGTGGCCTCCGTTATCTGCTTCGCCATCGTCCACGGCTTCTTTTTCTGCAAGGGTCAAAGGCAAAGGCGTTTCAGGCCCGAAACTTGCTTCTGACTCGTCTGGTGCTGAGCAGTCTGCCCCACTGCGAGACCCTGCCACTAGACAGGATAGGCCCTCGTATGGTAGCAATATTAGGCGTATTAATGCGCCCACACAACCATCGCAGGATGACGGACCAGCCTCGCCGACCTGGAAGCGCTCTATTTCGCGACGAGACAATTTCATCAACGTCCACTCAGACAAGACCTTCTCTGTCGTCCTCAAGCCCATCCACCACCCTCACCCCAACTCTTCCACCCAAACTTCCGAAAGGTCGGCTGCCTCCAGCTTGATATCCCCTCCACTCTCCAATTACTCTACCCTCAGCTCACACCTCAGCTCGCATGAACGTATCTCGTTTGATGCACCAATAGACGATCGCCCGAGTCGTCCCAGCTCTCCGTTAAGCTCTGTGCCCGAGCGCAGTGTCTCGCCCTCCACACCTGGTTCTGCGGCGCTATCCACGGGATTACCTGAAGATCATATTGCTTCTTCACCCTGGAATTATCGCATGGTCGGCGGCTTACGCAAAGTTGCCAGCACCCCCGATCCCAAGACTAAAGGCAAGGAAAAGGAAGACGTGACACGACCACTGCCACCCTTACCCGAGACGACCGTCACACCTATAGCATCACAAACCTTACGGACGCCAAAGAGGAAACCTTCATCCACTTCTGACGAAAGCGACTCGACTCTCGAGCAGACCACTAATTACAAAATCACTGGCCGCAGTTCTCCACCAATACCAGATTCCGACAGTATCTACGGGCCTCCTACGACGTCGAGCACTCCCAACTACAGGGTTATTGGCCAATCAACAACCCACTCTATCCAATCCACACCACCTCAGGCATCCAAATTATCTCCTGGTCCTTCGCAATCACTGCTCGACACACCAGGAAGCAAAAACTTTGTTGTTCACGGTGACACAACCCCCGGTTCCTCCATCTTCAACTTCTCTAGACGGCCCCGTCGCTATTCTTCTGACGACAGTCTCAACCAGAGGGTCCGTGAAAAGTACTCGCAGGAAAGTCTAATAGTCCAACCTCTGAAACCGAAGAGAAGACCGACTTCCGAATTTTTTGGTCTCCACAGGCAAAGATCATCAAAGGACTCCTCGTACCATCGAAGGGGCAGTTCATTCTCGTCCATATCGAGCATCATCTCCCAGGACAGTCAACCGAACTTTGTTCGATTGCACGACTCGCCATCCACCTCGTCGATACCTCAATCTTCATGGGCAGGAGCAGGACCACCGAGTGTTGTGTTACGCAAGCCACGAATGGACGCGCATCAATGGAGCTCCCAACTTTCCACCGTGATGTCCGAATACGAGGGCAGCGATCGGGGATCGCGGGTCATGTCAATAGGCACGTTACCAGATCGGGGTAGTAGCGCGTTCGGAAGTAGGCAAAGCAGGTACAGCGGCCACATGCGAAGTATTTCCTCGTCGATGCTCGAGAACGTGGAGGAATCTTCGCTGCGCTCCCGATCGCATTCACGTTCGGACTCGCTGGATCGACCAAGTCCGGCTTACATGAGAGGTGGGAGAGAGCTGCCCAGTCCACCGGTTCGCATGGTCAGGGATCACGACGAACATGGAGACGGGCTTGCTGACCTAGAGGAACTACATCAACTGCAGGGCAGCGCCTCGCGAACGCGCCTCGGAAGTTTCATCTCGCGAAAGTCTTCGGATAGGAGCTTGCGGTCCTCGGCTAGCTCACGGAGTTTCAACGCCTCTACTATTCCAGCATGGGCAAAGTATGTCACCATTGAGTGATACTCGCTCAAAGTCGTTGCTAATGTTGTTTCATAGGGTGTACTACGGCAGTGGCGAAAGGCGCTGGCTTGCCGCGGCATCGATTCGCTCTGGAGGGGATAGTCGACCGGGAAGCTCGTGGGCACCAAGCGGCTCGCCATCCCACGACGGGTTCGACCAGAATATCCATAACCCACGACGCCGTCCAATGGAGATGCGGCACGGCTACCGACCCGAGTCTATGGAGATCACGCCTGCCAACATCGGTGATATTCGGCGAGGCATTAAGAAGAAGACGTCTAGTATTTGGTCGCCTCATCTTCGCATAGATCGTAGAAAGACGGGTAGTCGCTATAGCATATGGGAACCTCCGTCAGTGACATGGTCCGCAGAAAGCGGGTTTTTTGGGAAGCGCAATATACAGGTGGCTCTGTTCACCATTGGGTTTATCTTCCCATTTGGTAAGTCTTACCCATAAATACGGCAATCATGTCTATTCTTTGGCGAATGATCACTAATTGGTAATGTAACAGCCTGGATGATCGCTGCCTTTCTTCCGATACCCCCGAACCCAACACTCGAAATGGAGGAGCGAGGCGAAAGCACGACGCAATTTCGCATCCCTGAAGAGTCGGAGCCAGAGCGTTTGACCCCGCGAGTCTGCGACGTAGACGAGAAGAGCTTCCAGAGTGCTCGGTGGTGGAGGAATCTCAACCGCTTCATGTCGATTGTCGGCCTGCTCATTCTCGGTGCCGTGGCCGCACTTGTCGTGATCGGACTTCGCATGAAATGGGCACAGTGAGTCCGACACGACCCACCAGTCCTCGACTTCCCGCGTTCCCTCGACACATCTTATCCATAATGCCACCCCGAACTTCAACCGAGCGAACGACGAGCCACGATTTTCTTACCTCGATCTATAATACTATAACGACCATCACGCCTAACGGTCTCCTTCGATCGCCCATAGACTTCTTTGTATTCTTGGGAAATCTAGTCCCACCATCAGTTACAGCGCAACCTATGCGACTTTCTTTGCATCCATCCAATTACTTCACCTGCCATTCGACCTTCAATTCGACCTACCACTATCTCCCACGAGACCTTGTATACTACCACCATTTACTCAACTTTTTACAACACCCATTTGCTTTATGCATCATTCTGTACAACGCCATTGTAACTTATAGACCATTGGATGGAGCCTGGCCTACGAAAAGATGCGGATACGCAAAAATTTCCGCCCTTTTTGTTTTTCATTTTTCGAATTTTACCGGAGCCAAGGAGATACACATATACACATCTACGAGTAACGATACCCCTTGTTTTTATTTTATTTGTCTTTTTGGGGCTCCTGCGTCGCTGCATGGTTTTAGCTTATCGCGGCCGAGTCCTGGAAGCCGAGAACGAGATTGGAGTTGGGAGTAATGTTTTGATTGTTGAGAAAAGGATTTGAAGTAGTGCAGACGCGGGTTGGGACTCGTATTGAATGAGTTGACCGATGCCCCCGAGAGGAAGAAGCGACGAGGAATATGAGGCAAAGGGCACATTGCCACCGCCATCCAGCATTTGGATGGACGGACCGAGGAATGGGACTTGATACCCATCTGCGCTGGGCTGGTCGAGTTGAGCTAGGATTTGTCTGCTGCTCTGTTTTTTCTTCTGTTCTTCTCTCAGATGAATGGGGGAGGAACAGAAGAAAGAACGAAAAGATCGTGACGAAAGCTACGAGACCAGCCCTAGGAATTATTGTATAATGTCGAGGAATCCTTTCTTCATTTCCTCAATACCCCCTACCCCAACCCAAACGAACGCAGGGCGAAAAGAAGAGACGGATCACAGCAACGCGAACGCCAAGTGCTCAAGGTATTCAGACGACCTCACGCTTGTTCAAGTAGTTTAGCGTTGTGAGAGACTTTACGCCTCGATACGAATTGAATGAAGAAAAAAACATTACAATACTCGATGCTTGATATATTGTTTATGAATGGTGTGATTAAGGTGAATTTGACTTCGAAATATTTGCTCTTAGGGTAGTAACCCCGCGTAACATTCCCAAATCGGATACTACGTCAACAAGATGATATTTGTTACCTGGATTTATTTCTTGTTAAAATTGCTCTAATGGAGAAGGTCCAAATGTACGCTATGTATGCCGTATAATGCATGTCTACTGTGAGCGTGTGCATGATTGGTATCTTCGTCGTCTCCTTCCTCTTTCCCTATCTGACACTGTAGCCTCAATGGCCCATTGCTCATTGTTGAGACCTGGTCATGTGGAAGCCAGAGGTATGTAGACCCATAATGTCTTGGAGCTCCGAGCATGAGCTGTCGATGTAGACTGGATAGTAGCCAGCACGGATCTAGCTCACACAACACATCTTGTTCTCGAAGCGAGCGCGCCCGTGGCCAGATTCCAACATGGGCATTTCGGGGCCATGTCTCTGTCCACAGCGGCACGCGCTCAAGTCTTCTTCTTCCCCTCATTCTGCGCCTTCTCTGCCTTCGCTGCCTTTTCAGCCTTCTTCTTCTCCTCAAACTCCCTCTTCTTCTTCTGCGCCTTCTCAATCTCACCCCTGATCTCCTGTATCGCCTCGTCGACATCCTGGCCCGGATCAGCACTCAATCCCAATAACGGCTCGCCGCCATGACCACTGGCTAGACTCTCCTGGCTGGTCGACCGAACGAGGCGCGCGCCCGCCTCCCGAGTGCGCTTCTCGAGCGCCCGGCGCAGATGCAGCTTCGCAGGCGACATGAAGAAGGCCATGCTGCCGCCTACAGCTACGATAGCGTAGAAATAGACGCGGGCCCAGGCTATGAGGCATTTATCGAGCTGCAATATGACAAAGGGTGCCACAGTGAAGGAGAAGACGGCCTGAGTAGCGAACCAGGAAGCGAAGTCGTAGTATTTCTTGTTGGGGGTGGGTTTTTGGGTTACAGAGTCGAGGAAGAAAGGGCGAACATTGCGACGGTAATCTGGAAGGGCAATGTTAGATTGGGATAGGGGGTGATAAGTAGGGAGGCAGGCTTACGCTTTGCGGCGGTCTGGACGAAGCTGGCAAGGATGAAGGATAGGTAATACCCCGGGTAGAAGCCGTGCCAGAAAGCACTAGTGACGAACGTGACCATGCTTGCGCGAAAGCCAGGCTTCCTACCCTTCGGCGTGACTCGCAGATAAATGTAGTTCCTCAACCATTTATTGGTGTTCATGTTCCAGTTGCCTAGGTATGCGCGACTGTTCTGTGCGCCCTCCACTCCCCATGGGTTGATGTTCTGCAAACGGTCCCACGAGATTCTGCCTGTGGAGGGGTCTACTCCGTTGTAGCCCAGGCCAGCTAGAATGCAAGATCCCTCAGCGAGCGACCATACGCCATAATATTTCAGCCGCGCTGTGAAGCCCACCATGTGCATGATTAGGACTCGCCGGAGGAAGTTGTACGTCATATAGCGGTCCGTGAACAGAACGTTTGAGCCCCACCACTTGTTGCAGTTCACAAAAAGGAATATCCAGAACAGACCGCTGGCCATCTTCCACGTGGCAGGTGTACCACTTCGTGGAATCTTGCGCTTCTTTCTAGTCGGGGGCTTCTTGGTCGGATCGACGGTCGCAGGAATGTCGAACATGGAGCAGTCTATCCAGGCTTTGTACTCATTATAGTCGAATGCAGGGCCAGCCATCAAGGAGGGGAAGAAGAGAACATATCCAGCAAAGTCCAGCAGACTCGGCAACTCGAGTAATCTCCGCTGCTTCTGGAAGTCGCTGAGCTCGTCCTCAGGCAACGTCCCATCGAAAACGTTCCAAGAGAAAGCCGACAGCTTCATGAGCAAGACCATTTGCGCGCCAGTGATATCGATGGCAAAGGGGTTGTCAGCAAACTGTCGTTCGAGCTGATTCACGGCCATGTGGCCCATGAGGAAGACGAATGCAAGCCATGGCATATAGGGTGAGGTTCGCAGGTAGTAAGCCAAGGCATAAGTACCGCTGGCAGCGATGAAAAGGGTTTTAACGCCTGCCCATAACGAGAATAGGCCTACCAAGTAGAAAAGACCACCACTGTAATAAGGAACCGTGTCAGTCCTAACTCTTCCCTCGATTTACCAATTGGGAAACACAGAAGAGGCCGTACGCTATGATAAAGAGGTTCTTGAGGCCTGGCTTGGCATCTGGAACACGTTTGAGGAGGCCGGCGAGTGGGTAGGACAGCAAAAAGGAGAAAATGAGTTTGACTACGCAGGGATGTCAGTCTCGGTGTGGTGAGATAGGGTTTGCGGGTCGGCACGCACGCTCATCTGGAGAAGCACCGACTGCTCCAGAGAGTAACTCGAAGGCTGCTAGCTGGTTAGCTCAAGGCGGCAGGTAGCTTATGCGAGGTGTCGTACGTTTGTTGATGTAGGGCAGCATATTTAGCAGTAGGCGTTTGTCTTATCCGAGGAGTTGCTGTTACCCCCCGGAAAGAAACAGGACGGTTGTAGGAGGCGGCGAAAATACGAGGGGAAAGGAGAGAGGTCAAGGAGTAATAGATCTTGCTATATACATGTTCAAACAACTGCTATCTAGCTTAGCTGGAGTTTCTTTGTCGCAAGTCAAAACAGAGGTTGTTGAAAGTGCCTGTAGAAGGTGGTTCAAGGAACTTTGTCGATCTGAACCCTCACATGATGTCACTTGCCAGCAGGCCTGGTAGAGCCCCACTCTGGGGCAGGTGGCAGTTGGCATGTGGGAGCCGTATGTAGTGGGCCAGATCTGATACTTCCAATCTTGGCAGCCAGATGGAATACGTGCCTCGGCACGTGGTAGTGGCTGAAACGTCGCTCTTCTCTGCAAGAGTGAAGAACAAAACCATTTTGCCGGTAGGTAATGGGGAAACAGAAGTATATCATACGAAAGAAAAAGGAAGATCTCAGTGCCTCACGGGATGACTTGTCTGGTGTCCGTTGTTTATCGTCTCTCCGGCTGCTGTGTCCCTTCGGACTTCAATGGGTCATTAGTAGGTATTCCGCTCAATCGAACTCCGATAAATTCGGAATACCTATAGCTTGATCGGAGGATAAAGTCGGACTAATGACACAATTGTCCGTGAACCGGTGCCTGGCAAGCCTAGAAACTCAAACATAAGTAGTATCAATAGGCAGTGGTCAGCGAAGTGATAAGACGATGTGACTGTACCATGCGGATATCGTTTGTGAGCAACCAACAGACGTCAGGTCCTTCCCAGCTGAAAACACCCCTTACTCCATGTATTTATAGAGGTGTATATGTGCTGAAGTTTACCGCTTCAAGGTCAAATACCAGTCCAGTATTACGCAAACTGGCTTATACCTAGCTCAAGCGAGTTCATCTTCATCACAAATCATTCATTCTACCCGTTGCTCGATAACTCGCTATGACGGACAAACAACAAGTCCAGGCCGAGCCTGCTACATTAGAAGACGTGCCTGCCCTCGTTGCCACATGGGCCAGTGCCTTCGGCCAGCTTTCGATGGAGAATCTCTTCCCAAGCGAAGAGTATAGAGCGCGGATCTGGGGAAAATGGATCAGTCCAACGCCAGAGAATGAGCCAGAATGTCGCGTGCGTGTGGTGAAAGACGAGAAGGGTAAGTGAGCAAGTCAAGTGTGGTAGACCCTCAATAACTAATAGCCTGCTTCCAAAAGGCCAAGTCGTCGCTGCGGCAGCATATCATATTGGCCGTCCTGGTCAGGACATGGCCGGCGAGAGCTACAGAACAAGATATCCAGCCTGCTCTGAGTTTGCTGAAATGAACGATGAGTTGCTTCATTCGTTCTTCACCACGATGGCAATTAGCCACAAATATGCCATGGAGGATAAGCCGCACATATGTTAGTAGCTGAAGTGAATATACTGTCGGTTGATACAACATATACTTATTTTTTTATAGTCCTCGAGTGTCTCATCTGTCATGAAGACCATCATGGGAAAGGGTACGGAGGCGCATTATTGCAGTGGGGAAGTGATCTTGCCGAGGAGCTGGGTTACGACTTATATCTCGATGCTTCAACCAAGGCTATTCCTCTATACGAGAGGCACGGCTATGTAAAGCAGAATGTAGACGCCGCCTTTGCCGCAATTGGCGGCAAGAGACCAGAGACCGTTTCAACGCCCATGATCCGCGCGAAGGAAGTTTAGTTGAAGCAAGAGGTGTACTTTTTGGGGAAAGACGCGCGTTTCAGAATTACATGAAAGTGCGGGATAGAAACAGTAATTGCCCAAACTCTCTCCTTCTGTTGACTGAGTTCTTGGTACTCCAAATAAAGCAATAACCTTGTACGTGAAAGGGCTGCCCACCTTGAGATATTGTTACCCAGAACCAACTGCCATGGCTTCTGCAGGTGTGGAAATAATTCACCGTCAATGTAGGACGTTGTCATCAAGAGACCGTCAATGATGATACCTATCAAACAAGATCATATTACATTGTTGAAATTGATAGGTGGCTTGTATAACGCATGCACATACAAGGCAGTGAGTAACAATGGGAGCACATAAACATGGAACCACAGCGAGACTTCAACAGTCAGTGATTGGTAGGTTTGGTACTAGCTGTCATGACAGGAACGACCGTTGACGTTGACAATCGGACAATGGCGGTGGCGCCTGAAAAGGTAGGCCATGGATAATGCCACCTCAGCGCCCGATAAGGCCAGATTTAGCGCCCGGCTGAGATGGCATTGCCGCAACGCACCCATTCCTCCAAGGCTTCCTGCATGCTCTCATACAACACTTCACTCATCCATTTCACCTAGTAGTTGTCCTCGTCTCCTTTGTGTCTCACTTGACATTGATTCCCTAGAGAGATTTGCATCGGCTGCAGAGCCTCTCCTGCTCCTCCCCTACTCCGTCCACGCACGTCACCTAAAGACCTCGCCAGCATGGATCAGATGATGGGTGATGGCGGTCGCAACCCGCTCGAGGCTTGGTTCTGGGAGATGCCCATATGCACCAGATGGTGGACGACCGCCACGGTTTTGACCAGTGCCTTGGTTCAGTGCCAGATGGTCACCCCCTTCCAACTCTTCTACAGCGTCCGCACCGTTTTCAACAAGGGCGAGGTAAGTTGCGCGATGCAGAGAACCCTCACACACTTCGGCTATCATACTAACACCGCGGCGCGAACAGTACTGGAGGATGTTAACCACGTTCCTCTACTTCGGCCCTTTCTCGCTCGATCTCCTATTCCATGTCTATTTCCTGCAACGCTATGCGCGCCTCCTCGAAGAGTCCTCCGGCCGGTCGCCCGCCCACTTCTCCTGGCTACTGGTTTATTCCATGGCCTTCCTTCTCGTGCTGTCGCCTTTCGTATCCATGCCGTTCCTCGGACATCCCTTATCCTCGACGTTGGTCTACATATGGTCGCGAAGGAATCCAGAAACCCGACTCAGTTTCCTGGGCTTGCTCGTCTTCACCGCACCCTACCTACCGTGGGTATTAATGGGTTTCAGCCTCGTCATGCACGGCAGCGTACCGAAAGATGAGATCATGGGCGTCGTCATTGGCCATATCTGGTACTTCTTCACTGATGTCTACCCGCCGATGCACAATGGCTCCCGCCCTCTGGATCCGCCTATGTGGTGGCGCCGACTGTTTGAGGGCAGACCAAGAGAGGACACGGCTAATGATGTCGACAACGAGTTTGCTGTTGCTGGAGGGCCGGAACTTGCCCCCGCTGACGTGCGATGATTATAACGATGGAATTGTTAGATTATGACTTTGTTTTGAATTCATACCCTCATTCAAGGCGTTTTGGCAAGCGGTCAGAGTTCCGTGCTCCCAAGGATTGCAGCATGGGGAGGGCGGCGTCATTTTGGAACAGGACCGTGTAAAATGTGGCAGCGGAGAGGTCTTCTCGAGAAAGACCAATATGCATATCAAGTACACATACACATACACAACGTATGGCTTTTGAAACTGGCCTAGAAACTATTATTAGGGCGAATTGACTGGTCCGGAAACCTAGACGCTCCTCAGATGGTCTGTGGCATCCGTACAACTACTTGATGAGAAGATCTGCGGACGAACGTCACCCTAAACTGACCGCACCCTACCTAGACACGTTGATCTGGACTTCAACACATAGCTTTGGTGTTCCCTTTCCGCGCATACGCTGCACAGTAACGGTCTCGCTATCGGATATGCGGCTGTCAGCCCTAAGGACAAGTCTCTACCTAGAGCGACTTTCATTGACCAGTCATCAACTCTAGTCGAGTTGGTTTTCCCGTTTCACCGCGTATGTGGTCAACTTTCACGACACCAGTTGATGGTAGTGCTCACTAGCAAGTGGATTACGGCACGGAAGCACTTTGACCAAGGCCATGTACACTCTAGCCAGTCAAGTACAGGGGAGTAGAGAGCTGACCAATGTGCAGCCACTCAACCGTCAGTGAACGCAATCTGCGGGTCGGTGGAAACGCACTCCAACCCCACCAAGGGAACTGAAGGCGCAATACGAACCCCACCATGGAAAATAGAGGACCGACGTCACGCTTTGACTGCTACTAGAACCTTACTCGCACTGGAAGCCATTGTTGAGCTTTGCAGTAGATGTATACCTAAGCTTTCCCTTCTCCCAGAAGCTTGTAACTGCCTTCTAGTGTGCTGTCAACCTTGTTTGCAACTGTATACTCCTGGACTTCATAGAGCACGTTGAAATAAACATTCCAACATGCGAGCATACTGGTATGACAATGCACCCGTAAGTACCTCACTCATTTAACCAAGGTCGTAAAGCCTTGCGATCACGCCATCATCGCATATCTCAACTCTGACTGTCTACTCACTCATCTCACCCAGGGCGACCAGCGCCTCCCGCACGACAGCGGTAAGGACCTGGACACAGCGGCGTTGAAGCAGCTGGGCGTGCTCTACTACAACATCTCCGAGCTGGACGGCGTGAACCAGCTGGCGCAAGAGCGCGGCTACAGGAACCGTGATGAGATTACAGTGAGCCCGGAGAAGATGGGCGATGTTTACGAGGACAAGGTCAAGTCGTTCTTCCACGAGCACCTGCACGAGGATGAAGAGATCCGATATATCCGCAACGGCCAGGGGTACTTTGACGTGCGAAGCAAGGACGACAACTGGGTGCGGATCGCGCTCGAGAAGGTAAGGACGAGATCGTGGAATGAGAGGATATTTGGGAGATGGGTGAGGCACGCAGACTGACTTGGACCGCAAAGGATGACTTGATTATCCTGCCCCCCGGCATCTATCACAGGTTTACCACGGACGAAAAGAACGTAGGTTGCCCTAACATCGCGGACTGCTATCCTCCCGTGAGACTAATTGGCATCATTAGTACATCCAGGCCATGCGCCTCTTCAAAGATGAGCCCAAGTGGACGCCTCTCAACCGCTCCAACGATTTGGACGCGAACAAGTACCGGCAAGAGTATGTAGCGCAATACATCAATTAGACAATGGAATGCTTGGCGGTGGATTGTCAAAATCAGGGACTGGACATGAACAGGAAACTAGGTTAAAATAAGTTAGATGAACGTGGGAACAGAAATTTCAGTGACATTCTGGCGACAATATGACAGGAAGATGAGTGTTTGGTGACTTACTCCGTGCTCATGTTCCATGATCGAGCCTTTGTTATTAGTGTTGTTGTTGCTCAAGCTCCGTCTCCACGAGCCGGGCGAAATTGTGATCCAGACTGGGAAACTGCGGGGTCCCCACTTCTATACCACCGCGGTGTCATATTAGCAACGACTGCTCGTGCGCATTCTTGTCCCGGCACTGCATTGGAAAGTACCTACCTAAATATACTTTACTCCATGTTACTCTTACCTCGTCACGCCAGAGGAAGAGTCCCGACATGTCGCAGTATATCATCAATACGCGCAGAGGTCTCCCATCATGACAGCTTGTCAGTAGAAGACTATGGATTCAAAGCCTTCATCCGAGGTAGCCGGTGCCTCACCCGGGAGCACAAGCACACCTAGGGGAAAGCTGCTATTACCCTCGAGCTGCGAGCCTCCTCTACCGAATGCGCCGCGGAAACAACTCGTATGGATTGTGAGTATTCGCAACACCTCACCAAACTCCCATCCACGCACTGAAACTGATCCAACCCTCCCGTCTCCAGATCTTTGGAGGCACCGGCCACATGGGCCGGTCCCTGGTGAAGTGCGCCCTGGGCCGCGGCGACCTCGTGACCGACGTCGGGCGTACCTTTGAGTCCTCGCCCGAGAGCATGGCCTCGGAGCACGCCAACTACCTGGGGATGCTGTGCGACGTGCGGGCGCGGGCCTCGGTGGCGCACGTCGTCGAGCGGACGCGGGCGCACTTTGGGCGCGTCGACGTGGTCGCCAACTGCAGCGGGTACGGCGTCATCGGCGCCTGCGAGGACCAGGACGAGCACGAGATCCGCAACCAGTTCGAGACCAACTTCATGGGCACCCTGCACATCATCCAGGCCTCGCTGCCCTACTTCCGCCAACAGGGGGGCGGCCGCTACCTCATCTTCAGCTCCACGAGCGGCGCCCTGGGCGTCCCCGGCCTGGGCCCCTACTGCGCGACCAAGTACGCGGTCGAGGGCCTCATCGAGGCCATGCTGTACGAGATCGACAGCTTCAACGTCAAGGCGACGCTCGTGGAGCCCGGGCTGGTGCGGCGCGACGACCCGGAGTCGGAGCAGCAGGCGCCAGCGGGGACAGCGACAGCGGATGAAAAAGCAACGGCACCGCCGACATCACAGCAAGACGCGCACCCTCACCGCCAGCAAGGCCGCGGTGACGGCAGCAGTAACAGTAGCAAAGGGAAGGGAACCGCGGTCACACAGCCGCAGCCGCAGCCGCAGTCGCACCCACACCCCTTACCGACCTGGGGCCATTTCTTGATCAAGACGCCCGGGGAGGCGTACGCGCACGCGACGAGCCCGGCGCTGCACGCGAAGCGCATGGTGCAGTGGCTCGGGGACCGGCAGCCGACGAGCGCGGTCAAGTGCGCGGAGCTGGTGTGGCAGCTGGCGCACTGCAGCTACCCCCCCTTACGGCTCGTGCTGGGCAGCTACGCCATCGAGAGCATCCGGGATCGTCTGCGGAGCGTGACGGAGGAGCTGGAGGACTGGAAGCATTTGAACTACCCAGTCTCGGCGGAGGAAGGGGGCGGGGGAGGAGGGAGTGGTGGGGAGAAAGAGAAGGGGGAGGGGAAGGGGAAGGAGAGGGAGAAGGAGAAGGAGGATTATGAGAGGGAAAGGGATAGGGATGAGGATGGGGATGAGGAGATGGAGATGGATGGGGATACTATTGAGGTTCATGGGGATGGGAGTTGAGAGGGTATTAAGCCATTAAGGGGATATACTACCGCGGAGCCTTGACATGAACGTGAGTCAGCTTATATTCTGAAGACACTGGTCTCACGCTGGTCTACCTGGTCGTTGAAAAGACGGGATGAACATTGTTAGCGCTCAAGAAGAGGGCTGACTGGGCTGCCTACGTTGAATCGCTTCTAAGCAAAGTACAACATAGCAGAGGGATACAGCTCGTAGCTAAGATGGCTAGAGCTTGTATATAGCTACAATAAGTATCTGAGGATTTTGTTGATAGGTCAATGTGAACGAGTCCAGTACTGCAAGAGCATCGAAAATGGTGTCAAAGCCGAAGGACAGGTCAATATTGCAGTGTCTACAGAATAGCGAATATCCAACAACCCATGGGCAAAAAAATAACTTGAAAATCTCTCAATGCCAACTTGAAGTTTGAAGTAACCGCTGGCATAATAAGGGTTCTTGGGAGACAAATCCGGAGCTTGGTCCTCTGAAATGTCGACTTGCTCAATGGCAATGGAGATATAGGTTTCGATGAGAACGCGCCACGAGAGGATTCAAGAGGCAAATATCCAAGCCCATCCTACCTCATGATTACAGCACATGAAGCAGGAGAATGACTTGTGAGTAGCCTATCCATGGCTGCCGCCTGATAATGTCACCAGTAAACTCAAGGTCTATGTCGAATTTTATTGCGACTATTCTTTGTGTACAAAAGTCATTGCCCAAGCGAGTCGAGTCAAAAATGAAAGGAATTTTTTTTGGACATTTATTCGTACAATAGAACTATTCTCAATGAATCTTGCGGACATCATTGAGTAGATCATCCCAGCCGTGAAGTAGAGACATTGTCTAAAGTACCAACTGGACGAACACTAGGTTCAGTCATTTGGACGCGGCTGGCTGTGGAGTCGGTACACGGTGGAAGATATCGGGCTGAGGTAGCAAATTTACACACTGCCTCTTTCAACTTATAATACCCCAAACCTTTGCGAAAAGAAAAGAAATTGCTGCATACACGCTGACTTCTTATCTGCCCTTGCATTGTCTGCTAGAGTATGTCATGTAAGATGCTCTTGGCTGGATGGCCTTGGTAGAGGGAGACCGCAAAAGGAGGCGACTGCATTTTCTCAGTAATTGCATATTGTGCATACGAACTGCCCAGTTGCCTATCTTGATCCTTGTAGAACAAGCTGAGAAAGCGGGGAACCGATTTCTAAAATTGCGTCCATCCAATCAGCTTCCGCAGGCTTCGGTCAATGCAGGGCCGTGTCGAAGGCTAGGAAGGTTGTGCTAAGCCTCATTTAACCTCCACAAGGGTAAGTTGGTGGCCCCAAAGCGAATCCGCCAGCCAGCCCTCCCGCGCCCAGCCAGTCCAGTGCCGCAGAATGGTAATTTACCATTAAATCTTCTTGACACGCGTTCGGTAAGCCGATCAGATTTCTTCTTCTTCGACTTCGACATTCGTTCTTCCTCAAGTCTATCTCGTGCTTCACTGCATCCGAGATCATATCGTCGCTGCAGCCAGGAACCTCTAGACATTACTAGACCCTCGTCTGACCTGCCACCCGTTTGCTCACCTGCGCAACCCGTGGCACACGACACGTTGGCTCCCCCTTTACCCAGCGAGCCACAACCATCTCCCAGGCTACGACCGCGAGATACCTAGGTAGTCCTGCGATTCCCTACCTTAGCGCACATCGAATCACCTCCATCTACATCATGTCGGACAAGAAGAGCGACGACTATGCCATCCGCATGCCTGATTCGGGCATGCGAAGCCCGTACGCCGAGAAGGAGCCTTTCCTGTCTCCCCGGCCTTCGCGAGTCAACTCCCAGAACTCCTTATCCAGCACCCTCGCCAAGTTCGAGAACAACCCGGGAGTCTCTATCTTGGCTTACTGCTTGTCTTCCATCAGTATGACCGTCGTCAACAAGTACGTCGTGTCGGGATCTGAATGGAATTTGAACTTCTTCTACCTCGCTGTTCAGGTAACTACACATATTCCACCCATGTGATGGTCGATGGCCCTTACTGATAGTACCTCCGCAGTCGATAGTCTGTATCGCGACTATCGAGGTCTGCAAGCAAGCTGGCCTGATCAAGAACCTGGCTCCCTTTGACGTGAACAAGGGCAAGCGATGTATGTGTTACCGTCGAGGTAAAGCGGTCCAGTGGAGATGATGGGTCGCTAACAGTATATCCAGGGTTCCCCATCTCGCTTCTCCTCGTCGGTATGATCTACACGAGTACCAAGTCGCTGCAATATCTCTCGGTCCCCGTCTATACCATCTTCAAGAACTTGACCATCATCGTCATAGCCTATGGTGAGGTTCTGTGGTTTGGAGGGAGTGTCACTCCCTTGGCCCTTCTGTCCTTCGGTCTTATGGTTCTCTCATCCGTCGTGGCGGCTTGGGCAGACACGCGCCATGCCAGTCAGACGGCTGAGGCTGCCGAGGCACTCGCGACCCTCAATGCTGGGTACGCATGGATGGGCCTGAACGTCTTTTGCACTGCATCCTACGTTCTAGGCATGCGCAAGGTCATCAAGAACATGAACTTCAAGGATTGGGATAGTAAGCTCCATAACCATTTGCAACAGTGTATCAACAGGTCACTAACCAACAATAGCCATGTTCTACAACAACCTGCTCACGATTCCGGTCCTCATTGTTTGCTCCCTTATCGCCGAAGACTGGTCTAGCGAGAATCTGGCCAGGAACTTCCCTCCGGAGACGCGAAATGCTCTCTTCGTTGGTATGATCTACTCAGGCATGGCCGCTATCTTCATCTCATACTGCTCCGCATGGTGCATCCGAGTAACCTCTTCTACGACCTACTCGATGGTTGGCGCCCTCAACAAGCTTCCGATTGCCGTCAGTGGCCTTATCTTCTTCGCGGCACCGGTGACTGTCGGCAGCGTCTCGGCCATCTTCATTGGTTTCGTCAGTGGTATCGTGTATGCTTGGGCCAAGGTGCGCCAGTCAGAGGTCGCCAAGAATTCGCTTCCCACTACGCAACCTTCAGTCGTGAGCGCCAGCTCTCAAAGTAGCCGCGATGCCGCCAACTCGTAAGACCTTGGCGATCCGACATCCACCCAGGCCCTCAGGGTCATGGCACGCAACCCATTAGCATTCTGTGTGGGCGAGCACCCAACATTCAATATCGACTACATTACTGTAATATACTTGTCCGTTCAGGTTGGTGCCAAAAGGAAGGATGATCGATTCTGGTATAGACTTTTCAAAACTTATGAGGAAACGGAGCTCAACGGGAAGGGACAGTCATTGATACTACTGGCGGCGCATCAAGTGAAATGAAAGACCTTGGTAGATCGGGGCGCTCTGCCCGGATCGCTTGGAAGGCTACTACCTCTACGACGTGCATGTTGACAACGGTGTTCATCAAGAGACGATACTATTGGTACGATTTATTAGGGAACCATAATAGAAATCTTTTAATGCCCTTCGGGAGTTAGAATAATCTGTAAGCAGCAACTTACTTATTGGACTGGTTGATTTGAAGCTGTGGTCAATCTGTACACCTCACAAGTATACGTCAGATCTGATGAAATTTCCAATCTTTACAGATCATTGAACGGCTTGGACCTCGTCTTCGTACCTCACCTTGAGCTCCCCATCCAGGAACCCCAATATACTACATTGCAACAAAGGTTATGGTGCTGCAATGCACTAACCAGAGACCAAGCAGCGTCAATGCAGGGAGAAGCTTAGGCGCTTCTTTAGGGGCTCCTCACAGCGCTGCAGGGGCTGAAGTTCGACAAGGGGCGCGGGTGGTCTTGGCAGTTGCACGAGAGGCTTGCAGGGATTTTAATTGAAATGGCTGGACGCGGGCGCGCGCTAGATCGCGTCTTTGAGAGTTTCCATTCAATTTGCGACCAGCCATTTGCATTTCTCCCACATTCCCAGTTTCCCTTTTCTTCACCACCCGCGTCCGGGTTGATCTTTGCACTCTACCACTCTTTCTGTAATGCTTCGTGAATCCTGACCTTGTACATTTTTTCGCCATCCCATTGTTCTCCTCGGCGACTTTTCATTCTTCCGGCTCACCCACCTTACCCTTCCGCTGTGTGCTTTGGAGTGAATTAATTACTCTGCGATACCTAATACCTGCTTGATCCCTGTCGTCGGAGTAACAAAGGTACTGCCACTTGCAAGTCTTTGTCCCAACAATAGTCGGTATACTGCACGTCTCGCACTGTCGCATTGTCTACTCGAACCTCGACCCAACTCTTAATCCCGGCCTCGGTCCTTGTACCGAGTCCCGTCGCATCGCAATTGGAGCACTCAAAGAACCATGACCGGCCGTGGCGGCCGTGGAGGCCGCGCTGGCGGAGGCAGAGGACGAGGGAAAGCCAGTAGAGGTGGAGGAGGTGGTGCGGGAGGCTTAGGAGGGCCAGGCTCTATGAGAGCCGTGCAGCGTGCGTTCTCCCCCTCGTGGTCCGAGAGACCCCCAAGAGGCTCGCTCGAGCCATGGGAGCGCGATTCCGTCCAGCAGCGACTGACATTTGAACCACAGCCGGCGATCCCATACCCTACCCTCGGAAACGAAGATACAGACCCGGCACGCTAGCGCTGCGCGAGATCAAGCGACTGCAGAATAGCACGGATCTGCTCATAAGGAAGCTGCCGTTCTCTCGGCTGGTGAGTCCCTAAGGGGGGGGGGGGGGGGGGGGGGGGGGGGGGGGGGGGGGGGGGGGGGGGGGGGGGGGGGGGGGGGGGGGGGGGGGGGGGGGGGGGGGGGGGGGGGG
>MU388784.1:0-192279 GCA_022578815.1 Xylariaceae sp. FL0016
AAAATAAAGCCGGGAAGTCGAATTATAAAAATTCGAAAAGTAACGGTTAAAATATAACCGTAATATAAAGGTTACCACTTACGTACGGCTGCGTAAATTTGCAGACTTAGGTACAGGGTAAAACAAGCCGAATTCGAATTATAAAATTCGAAAAGTAACAGTTAAAATGTAACTGTAATGTAAGGGTTACTACTTACGTACGGCTGCGTGGTTTTACAAACTTAGGTATGTTACGAACCAACAAAGGGCGACCTAATACGGCGGCCCAGGATAAGGGGATTGTCCCAGGACAAGGACTTAGTCCTAGGACAAGGACTTAGTCCCAGGACCAGTTAACCAGTCCCAGGACAACAAACAGGCCCGGGACAAGGAACGGAAGAAACACGGACCGAAAGTCACGTAACGGATATGTTGGATCGCAATATATCCAGCCGATTTAACAACACTTTAGCTAATTAAGCAACGAAAGGATATATTAGATCGCAGCATATCTAACCGATCCACGGACAATTAGTAAAAAAATAAAGAACATATAAGGCAGAGGATTTTCCATGTAACTAGTTATTTATTACTTTAGTGATCAATCTAAGCTTTAGTTTACTTCTTAAAAACTAAAGGGAGTAATACTTTCTGGCGATTGATATCAAGTGAACCCCCAGCAACAGAAGACTCCATACACCACCAGCCTAATACTTGTACGGCTATCGTGCCCTACCTTAGGAACATAAACCTATACCTTATCTCCCTTTGTCAGCACGCAAGGGACGTATCGTCACAAGGTACAGGGTAAGGAAGATTGAATTCGAATTATAAAATTCGAAATAAACGGTAAATAACCGTTATATTCCCTTATAAAGTACGGCTGTACAAAAGTACAGGCTTAGGTACGGTAAATTACCCTGTAATATAGGGTAAATCGGCTTGGTTTTTACCGTTTAAACTGATATTATAAAGCTTTATCGTTATAACCGAGGAAAGGTTATGTAGTAACGAATAAAGTATAATATCGGGTAAACTTCGGTAAAAGTGGATCGAAAGGGTCGGTTCGAAAAAGCGTTTAAAAACGTGTAATCGCGGTAATATTATACCGGACCGGGCTCATAACCTGTTAAAAGGATATGTTGGGGTTATGCAACTAAAGTGCATAAGTGCTCGTTTAAATCATAAAGTGAAGCGTATGAAGTTATATGGGGTTATAACTTGGTTATTTTCTGCTTGATTTTCTAAAAGGAAAAAAGAAAAGAAATCCTCCTTTATATATACAATTTCCCGTGATTCCACTTAATTCCATATGTTTCCATATTACTAATCCTGCTTATAAATCAAGTATAACTTAAGTAATAATACTGAGTTATAACCAGTTGATTTATAAGCAACGGTTCCAGAATATTCTAAGTAATTCCATGTGGTTCCATGGAATTCCACCTGGCTTACCCTGTAGTTACAGGGTAATCCATCCTATTCTAAGGGCTGTACGGTGTAGTTACCCTTATTGTACAGGGTAAACTACGAATATAGCGGTATTCGTACAACATTTAGTTTTAAATATATATATAAAATTCAGCATAATTACGCCGTATTATTAAAATAAAACATCTTTAATCAGGATATACACACAGCTGTCTCATACTTTACTCTAAGTTTCACACCATTTCGATTAGTTTGCCAGTCCATAATTATGCCGGTGTGACAAATTGTATGAGAGTGCTCCTACCGTCGGTTGGACTCGACCACAAACTCAGGCCAAGATACTACCAACACGGACGATGCGCTAGGTCGGCAATCAACGAACAAGGAAACCACCGTTAGATGAGGCATTTCCATCTCTCCGGCGCCGTGCCGCACACCCTTCGCATTTAGCAGCTACAAGGCCCACCCGACTGTGTGTGAGCACCTTCCGTTGGCCCCAGGCTCACCCCAGGTCGTTGGCCCGGCCGCGTATGACGTGGTCCAGCCTGATCCAGAGGAAGCTTTTTAGCAATGGCGGTAAACAGTTCTCGGACGTTCTCGGCCGTCTTGGCCGATGTTTCGAAGAAAAGTAAGCCAGCCTCGTTTGCGTATGCCTCGGCGTCTGCAGTCGATATAGCGCGCTTGTCTGGTTGTTCATTGACCAGGTCCAGCTTGTTTCCAGCTAGGGCAATTATAATGTTCTCGTTCGCTTGTCTCTGTAGTTCTTTGACCCATGCCTTGGCCTTATCGAGTGAGGCCTGCACATCGCCCACCTCTGTCAGTACATTTCTTTATCCCCATAGGGCCGCTCAACCTACGGATTGGGTGATATCGTAGACAACGACGGCGCAGTTGGCATTTCGGTAATACATAGGAGCCAGGGATTTATATCTTTCCTGGCCAGCCGTATCCCAAATCTCGAATTTGACTGTCGTGCTTTCATCGAGCGAGATAGTTTGTGTAAGGAAAGCAGCGCCGATTGTAGATTCCCGATACGAGTCGAATTGATCCTGCGTGGCTTTGAATTAGTCTCTAGACAGAACGGGGAAAGAGCCAAGCTGCAGCTTACCTTGACAAATCTTAGGACGATGGAACTCTGGTAGGTTATGGTTAGCACAAACATGTCAGCGCTGGCTACGATGAGCTGTGAATGAATTACCTTGCCGACGGCTGACTCTCCTATGGAAAGCGTTAGCATTCGTCCCCGAGCGAGTCTATCAAAAGGGCGAATAAGTCATACCTAGTAGAACCAGTTTAAACTGTGCAAAGCGAGTGTTCATGCCGCGACCAGTGGCGGGGCCTCCTCGGGATGCCATTGCGATGGAAGTATGTGGTGCCGTCGAACTGCAAATGCAGTATAGGTATTTAAGATTGGAGGCAGTGGAAGTCGACAAAGGATAGCGGTAGTGGGTGCTGGCGGGCGTCTGTTGTCGGGGTCCCAGTAGGAGAGTAGCGGGCGATTATCGAGTCGATCTAGAGAGATACGGAGATCGGAGGGTTGATGAGCAACAGGGTTGGCGATAATGCAAGACGGCGGTTGTTGCGTGAGCGTGTTGCAAACGGGTGTCGAGTTGACAAGGAGCCAGATACTCGAGGTGGTAGATTGTGGGGGATAAGAGCGCTGATAGTATGTGAGGTAGTTGCTGCCTACTCGGAGATGTCGGCTGGAGGTGATTTATGATAACGCTGGAATGAGGTTGTCAGTAGGGAATGGCATAAGACGACACTGATTAAAAGAGTGGCAACCCAAAGTCAGCAGGCAAAACAGGACGTCAGGACCAGGCCTAGGAGGATTGGTTAGGGTATACAGAGATATCTACCTGATATGTGCCTAGCGGTAGGTACTTTAGCATCTACCTAGTACCTACTATTTGGCAGTACGATTTGTGTAAAAATAGCTAGTGAAGTATACAGCTATTAAGTAAATTAAGCGCTGTTTGTGAAAACACTTTAATTCAGCTTATTATTATTTTATTTAAAATATTTACATTTATTTGCGGTAATAGGTATTAAAGTACTTAATAGTTCGAATCACATACCTAGATATGCATGTAAGCTGCGTAAGTGCAAATTAACTACTAAGTATAAAGGGGAAATAAGGTACATTTCAGATGTACCTGAGGTACTAGGTATGTAGGTCGGTAGGCAAGAACTCGATCTCCCTCAACCCCAGTGTCCCGATTTGAACCTTGCCAAGTATATTGTGCGCCTTGTTGTTTCTATCACCACTCATAATTCTCAATACCCTCGGTCTATAGGGCTCGCTGCGCACTCGAGGTGGTACGCATCTGGAGGACAGCTATGCCCATTTGTTCTCAAAACGGCACGAAGCATCGCTGACTCCCTCATCATGTCTCTTCCCTATCGGGACATCAATGTTCATGTCGCCGCCGACTCCTACACCTTCACCTCGCCTTCCTCCCCTAATGCTCCCGCTTTAATTGTCGACCGTCCTACTGCCGATTTGAGCCTCAGCGAGCCCTCCTCCTATCCCAGCAGGCGCGTCTTGCGCGTCTCCAGCATCGCTGCCATACTTGGCATCATCTCCTTGAGACTGGACAAATATGTCATCGTCGTCACCAAAGCCCAGCCCATAGGCCGCCTCAAGGGACACATGGTCTACAAAGTCATTTCCACCGAATTTCTTCCTATGCGCGAACGTCAGATTCGCGATCCCGATGAAGACCAGTATCTCTACTTGATCAAGTCTTACGTCATGACTGGCCCCATGTACTTCTCCTATTCGTTGGACCTAACAAACAGCTTCCAGAGGCAGTCCTCTGTCGACAACTCGAGCCCTTTGTGGATGCGCGCCGACGATCGCTTCTTCTGGAACAAGTTCGTCCAGTCCGATCTCATCGAGTTCCGCAAGATGGGTAGCCGCTCGCAACCGGGTCCTCAATCTGCAATTGACCCCTATATACTGCCTGTCATCTGGGGGACTCTCGAAATTCGCCCCACCAAGCTCAAGAATACCCCATTAACCGTAGCTCTGATCACGCGAAAATCGAGATACCGCGCTGGCACCAGGTACTTCACTCGGGGTATCGATGAAAACGGCCATGCCTCCAACTATAACGAAACCGAGCAGATTGTTGTTTTGCACGACGCCAACAGTGGGTTGGGAGGCTATGCTGGAAGTGCCGATATGCAAAGCGGCAAGTTTGGGGATACTGGGGGTCGTGAGATGCAGATCCTCTCATATGTCCAAACGCGAGGCAGTGTGCCCGTGTACTGGGCTGAGATCAACTCCCTCAAGTACACACCAAAACTTCAAGTCCGTGGCATTGAGACTGCTCTCCCTGCTGCCCAAAAGCACTTTGACGAGCAAATCCGTATATACGGCGACAATTACCTTGTTAATTTGGTAAATCAGAAGGGCCGCGAGAAGCGTGTCAAAGAAGCCTACGAGCAGATGGTAGAGATGCTGGTGTCTGCGCCACAGCAGGCGCAGAAGGCCGACGTGCTCACGAACGAGAAGTTCCACGTCATAGAACCAAGTTCTTCGGCGCAGGAATTTGATCGCTTGCATTATGTCTACTTTGATTTCCATCACGAAACAAAAGGGTTGCAGATGCACCGCGCGATGATGCTCGTTGATAAGCTCCACGACGCGCTCATTGCGCAGCAATATTTCAGAGGCTTGGACATGCCGGCTAATGGTGGGTTGGAAACCAGGAATTTACAGACCAGTGTAGTGCGGACGAATTGTATGGACTCCCTTGACCGCACCAACGTGGTTCAGAGTATGTTGGCGAGATGGACTTTGGATCGTATGTTCGTCGACTTGGGTCTCCTCCAACGAGGCGAGACATTTGCTGGTGTTGACCCGGCATTTGAGTTCCTCTTCCGAAATATTTGGGCAGACAACGCCGATACGGTCTCCAAAGCGTATTCGGGCACTGGTGCGATGAAGACTGATCTCACGCGGCTGGGAAAACGTACGAAAGCGGGCACATTTCAAGACGGCAGAATCGCCGTTGCGCGTTACTATCTGAACAACTTCCGGGATGGGCCGAGGCAAGATGCGTATGATCTATTCCTTGGCGCGTATGAGCCCGCCGCATCCAACATTGGCTCTTCCCTGGCGTTTGCCGACCGCAGGCCTATCCTTATCCAGAGTATACCTTACGTCCTGGCTTTCAGCATATTCTTTGTGTTTGTGGGCATTTTCACCAAGCGTCTTCCAACCTCGGCTGTGCTGCCGATGAGACTTTTCATTTTATTTTGGACAGTAGTCGCGGCATGGTGTTTGAAGTTCATTTTCAGTAATGGAATGCTCTATGTGAGTCTTTTCGTTGCCTGTGGGCATGCGCAATACTAATACAATGACACGATAGGTGAATTGGCCCAAACTGAACCCAAGACCATGGGCAGTAGAAGGTTATCAGGACACGATCGGAAAGATAAGGAAAGATAAGCTAATTGGACCGTTGGTGGCAAGACATGAGCGTGGTCTAAGTACAGCAAGATATCTCAATGCCGAGGAAGGCAAGAAGAGAATCGAATAGGCATGGTCTGAAGCTCTTGGCGAGAGCGACCAAGCAGACGGAGGACCTCGAGAGCGACCTGGGATATAAACATGGAGACATGTTTCATATGTGGCCGTTCAGTGTAACTCATTGTACAGCTTTAATACCAAGATCAAATTTACGCCTTGATTCATCCTTAGATCAACACTATCTGCTTTTTAAGTGGCTGCTAGCTATGATGGGACAAGGCCGAACATTTGGCCACAAGGAACCGATAGAGGTGTCGGGCTTGCTAGTTTTGTTATATCGATATCGTCCCGGTCCCATCATGGGTTATTACACGGTTGTGGGCGGCTTTTGGTTTCACGCGCTGTTTATCAGTCACGTTGGGTACTTTGTTCCTGGAGCGGGAAAAGGAACGGGGGCGGATGGGAGCTCTTTTGAAGGCTTGTAAACAGAATCGAGGCCAGACACACGACTTACACGTGAAACCCGGATTTACGAATACTCGGTGTCGACGCCATTTTCACGTGTATTATTTGTACTGGGATACAGCATGAGTCGCGCGTGCTTTCTACCCTGTTTTCGCAGCCTAAACTGCCCAAGGTAGACATCAACGTATACAGATCATATAACTTCTTGGTTGGTGTTGAGGCTCGTCTAAAAAACAAAACTCTCGATCGGGGAATTGAACCCCGGCCACCTGCGTGACAAGCAGGTATCCTAACCACTAGACGAATCGAGATGACGCATTTTCCGCTTATTAAACATCAACAACAAAGTTTTCAGACGTCGATAGATCAAGAGCCACTTGGTCCACCTTAGGTCCACCTCCGGATTGGCGGACTCGGAACATTCAGCTACTTAAGTATATTTACCAGCACCTTTTGCAAGGCCCGGGATATCTGGCTTCGAGTCACAGAATCTACTAGTCGGGTCGAAGTCGGCATCGAAGTCTGATTTGCAAATTACCTCTGCCCGTAACCACCCTGGATGTTGGGGTTTATTGATATGTTCAGGATGTTACACTAGTGACTCGCGCACAATTGCTTTGTTGGAGTCCACTAGTAGTAAGCTCAGGATAACATCATGTTACTTGATACCTACCGATACTGGGATGCTTAGCATCCCCATAACAGCACTCAAACATATAGTCGGGGCAGCTCGGCGGTATCTTGAGGTATTCCGTGTGTTTCTCTGAACAGATCTGAAGGACAACTGGTGTACGCATGTGGACTGGTCGAAATACCGTTTTTGCAACAGCTTCCATGTGAGATGAATTCATCATAGGCATGTCCGGTCGGCAACAAGTTTCAATAGCACAATCCTCTGGCAGCGGCTCGCTTCGCCCGATTTATGGACGGGGCAGTACATGATATATCAAACACTACTCGGCTACTCTATTCAAGCTGGGGTACTGCCACTGAGCACGAGATAGCAGCGTGTACACGGGGTGTACATGATTTGCCTACTCAACGGTACATTGACGCAAAAACTACCCGTTCCCGAAAATCCGTAAGTCTTCAGACCAGAATGCGTGTCTCGATCTATCGCGAAACGTCAGCTGCCAGGGGAGGTTCGTTCTGTCTCAAGGAATACCTTGGATCGATATATACCGTCGCCATATCCTTATATCGTCATCTTACGCACTCGTGTACGACCATGACATTGTCCTAGTACTTACACCGAGAAAGGATGCCGGCACAGTATGAGGCATATGAGGGCGAATAAGTTTCAAAAGCTAACATGGCATTAAAGAGACTAATTGCTGAGGCTCAAGTGGTAATTTTTTATTTTTACCATGCTGTCTTCGACGTAGACCGCAACTAGACCGTCTCACAAATGCCGGCAGAGGGCGGGCCCTTGGTGGCACAGGTGAGCCCCCATCCCCAAATCAGGGTATTTTGCGGATACAATAGCAAGCCATAGACAATGGGACAAGAACGGAACAGGTGGGCAGATTCTGGCACCTCACGATCGCTTCCTGGGCCCCAACCAACCGTGCGACACTAAATACTTTAGTTCATCTTAATCTGCTGTAATACTCTCACTGTAAAGTACAGCAGCCCTTGGTCTTATTCCAGCTATTGGATCTGGCCCGAAAACGTCTGCATGCTTTGACGACTCAGGTAACTCATGGGCTCAATCGTGTCACGGAGCTATATCTGTATGGAGATCCACATGAACTGTCTTGGGGTGGTTCAGGTTGGATGAGCCGATGTGGACTGGACGAATAGCCTTGGTTTGAATGGTCTCGTGCGTCGAACATCATCGTGATAGCTTTCGCCCGAAGAGAAATATGAGTGGCATATCCCAACACCCAGCAAGCTTCACTCGGTCCGCTATTACAACAAAACTACGAACGGCTAAGTCCCTGAGCTTGAGAGAAAGGAGGGGAGGGGGATTGTAACTATAGTGCTTGCGTATCAGCATCCGAGGGGGGTTAAAAAGGTCCAACTTCCAGACCGGTGTCATGCTTCTACTAAGATCGCTGCGCGCTAGATGATTGATGGTTGTATGGGACAAGCAGTCGCTTCCTTATAACATAGAGTTTATAGCATACCAGTTGGCGTCAATCGAGGCAGAATGGTTGACTGTGAGATATATTGTATGACATCCACTGGCACAAGCGAGCCGCCGGCTACCGAAACGCACAGCCAACTGGCCGCACGGCTGAGAAGTCGTAGGCCAAGATGACGACAGAGCGTTACAAATCTGATCTGTGGTTGGTTGAAGCACGTCAGCCCAACATCTGCCAGGGCACCCAGTTTTGCTGCCCCCCCCTCCTCTCTAAACCCCCTTTCCCCCTTCACTTTCTGACTTGATGCATAGCTATCTCGACTCTATTCGCATCGACTCCTGAGAATATAGGATGTCCCACCACCGTGCTCACTGGGCATCAACCTTACTGTCCAGTAACTAAGAAAACCACCTGTTGGTGAAATTAGTCAGAATGTATGCTGCTGCCCAAGTCTAGAGGCGTTCGAGTCCCTCGACTCGTGTGAAGCGAACACACATACGGTAATGTAGGGTCGCCCATACTAGAGGCCTTGGCTACTCCAGTTAACGTCGCATGTGGACGGATTCAATGGCCACCAGTCTCATGCGCAGGGCTACGAGGGTTGACAGCGGCGACTATATCATGGCTTGGCGCTCGATGTTACTATAAACAATGTCCCAAACCCATGATACCTTAGGCATATTGTTGCTCTGAATGTTGAAGCTGTCCACGGCACGGAACATGTACCAGGGTCGCGAGGCATTTTCTGCCGTGGCATCCCGGGCCAAATTGACGATCCCCCATCGCCTACTGACAGGCTTTAGCTCTTCAACTCGTAACCTGCTTGCGCGCGGCTTGGCGATGAAGCTCATGGTGGTGACGTCAAGCTCGGTTTGGGGCGGTAGAGATCTGACATATCGACGGAGCATCTCCTCAGACTGGCGGGCAAAAGGGGGCAACCGAAGGTGAACAAAGGTCACGAAAGGTGAGGTAACGTAGGCCACAAAAACGACCGGCACGATGGCCGACAACGTTGCTGGGCGTCGTCAGTAGACGCCTTCAGGGACTTGCCAGGCTTCAAGAACCTATGGGGCTGGGAAACCAAAACTGCACTTACTGCGAGCTACAGTGAGCGACAAACCCTCCTTTTGATAATAGGCTGGAGTGACTACAAAGCCAAAGAAGACGAATATGAATAGGGTAGAGAGCTTCAAGCAAGCCAGGAAAGTCACCCTACCAGTCCCCGCATGGTAGACACACAGCCGCTCAGGATACGCTATTATCGACACCAAGTGGTTAGCAACTCTTTCCTGGGGCATCGAGATAACAAGACGTACCATATCTGGGCTTTGATGTTTCGCGAGATACAGGAGCACTCGGTGTGCTTTCAAATCTCGATCCCTGAGTCATGTGACTACCTGATATTAGGGACGAACGGGTTGCCGTACTTCTTAATATGCAGGGCAGCTGCGTCCAAAGTCCCCGGCGGGATACCCTCAATGCAGCAGTGGCTAGCATAGTCATGTTGAGCGCGTGATTGTCACAATAAGAATTGCCAGATAGATACCTGGTCTCTCAGGGCACTAGATGAACATCTCCATGTGGGCAGGTAAAGTCCAGTCGGGCAGCACAACTCGTTGAGAACGCGACACACGCCATGTTAACAATGATACACGGGCCTGCTGCGAAAAGCACTTGTGGCCGTACATAACTGTTCAAGTGTGGCTATCTGTGGCTGGTGGGAGGACCAGTCTCCCTGTCGACGAATTAAAGGGTTTTGCAATTTACAGTTTAGTTCTACCTGATTAGGAAACCGCAATCGACATGACATAAATCCCTGCCCGTATCTATCTGCCTACCTGGTAGGTGTACGTTACCTCACTTCCACGAGGGCACAGCTATCTCAAGAGAGAATGCACCATGCACTCCAATATTCCTGCAGCTTCGTCAGTCGAATACATTCTGTAAGAGGGGCAATCTGTCCCGGTCGCCGTGCAATGGCAACCATCACTGGGCGAAGCTACAATGTAAACCACACCTATTCTCATGTCCGGCACGGACGCGACCACTGATTAGTCCGCTTTGTCGTCAGGATGCCATTGATGCCCTCAACTCGCTCCAAACGCCTTTCGCCATCCTGGAGGCTCGCCGCAAGGCTGGAATCCGACCCGATGCCGGTTCTATAGCCGAGATGCGCAGCTACTTGCGGCGCATCGGCTATGCGCCCTCCGACCTCGACCGCTTGAATGTAATGCATGTTGCCGGCACAAAAGGCAAAGGCAGCACCTGCGCCTTTGCCGCCTCTATACTTTCGCATTATCAACGTACGCACGGTGTGCCCGCGAAGATCGGCCTCTTTACCAGTCCCCACCTCATTGCTGTGCGTGAGCGCATCCGAGTCAACGGCATCCCCATAAGCGAGGATCTGTTTGCCCGGTACTTCTTCGAGGTCTGGGACAGGCTCGGGGAGGCTGAGACACAAGAGAGTGCGGCTGTGTTGGACACCCATTTGGGCGTGCCCATGCCGCAGAGGCCTATCTATGCCAGGTATCTAACGCTTATGAGCTACCACGTCTTTTTGCAGGAGGGTGTGGATGCTGCCGTGTATGAGACGGGAATCGGCGGCGAGTATGATGCCACGAATATCGTCCCGCGCCCTGTGGCTACTGCCATCTCTACTTTAGGCATCGATCATGTTTTTGCTCTGGGTTCCACTGTCGATAAGATAGCGTGGCACAAGGCGGGCATCATGAAGACCGGTTGCGCTGCATTCACCGTCGAGCAGGTACCGGAAGCAGCCGAGGTACTACAGAAAAGAGCTTTGGAGAAAGATGTGGCCTTGAAGGTTCTCGGCGTTGATCCTAGGCTAGAGGGGGTCAGAATTCGACCTGATGCTTCATTTCAGAAGAAGAACGCGAGCTTAGGAGTTTCCCTGGCCGAGGAAGCCCTGAGTCGGCTAGATGCTAGTTTCAGGCGAGATCCGGTGTCACTGTCACAGGAGTTCGTGGATGGGCTGGAGCAGGTAGTCTGGCGTGGACGTTGTGAAGTGAAGAGTGAGGGCTCGGTCATTTGGCATATCGACGGAGCACATACCATTGACAGCCTGAAAGTGGCCACAAAATGGTTCGCTGGTGAATGCGCGACCAAATCTGGTCCGAAAGCGTTGATATTCAATCAGCAGGGCCGTGAGGAGGCCATTGGCTTCCTCCAGGGTATGGTCACGGCTCTGAAGTCTCAGAACCAGGGTTCGTTCAATCACGTGGTATTCTGCACGAATGTCACCCACGCTGACACAGGATACAAACGAGACTTTGTGAATCACCAGTACGATGCCAGGGAAATACGGGCTCTCACTGCACAGCGTGCATTTGCCGAGAGATGGTCTTCTCTCGACCCCAGTGGGAAAGTGATCATCTTGCCCACAATAGAGGAAGCAATTAGCTACGTTAGGAGCCTCGGAGAGTGCTCGGAAAACGGCGATACGGTCCAAGTCCTCGTCACGGGCAGTTTGCACCTTGTCGGTGGTGCTTTAAGTATATTAGAGGGCGCAGATGTGCTTTGAAGGGCAGGGGCCAGAGTTAATATGCGACCTGAGTTAAATAAGACACCTGCAATGCTCAGTTGTGTCTTTCAAAGCAGTTTTGGTACCCTTCTTGACTGCTCATCATGGATCGACTAGGCTATTCACCTTGCTAGCCCAGAGAATACAGTATAAGCCGGGTTGAGCAGAGCAAGACCATCTACAATTTCGTTTTCCTTGGCTGGATGCAGCCGGCTGAAACTCATTAGCTCTTAGACCGCCCCCCCAAAGACAATATACGACAGTTCGTTAATATCTGCACCTTCCCCTGCCTCCGAGAGTTAGGTACCTACCTATCCAGGATCTCGTGGGATTCGAGAAGACCACGACTGATGCGCATGATGGCGGATAATGACACAATCCCCAGGTGCTTTGAGTAGTCTCAATCTTGACATATGTAGCGCTACGTAGACGTTATATTGGTTGAGCTACACAAGGTCGTGTGGCATAATTCTCCCGAGTCGCCTATGACAAATTATCAATGAGTCCGTACCTGGATAATTCCAGTGGCCCACGACGTAGCATCTTATACCACGTTCTTTGTGAGCCACCCTTGCCATTGCTCCTTGCTCCACCCAGAGCTGATATCGCCGGCAACTACACCGTCGAACATAACGGTTGGGCTAACATGTATGCCTACCAATCTTGCCATCTTGACCATGACCTTCAAGTCATTTGTTGTCTGATTGCCCGAGTTCAAGCTTCCATCATCGCCCGGTTTGTCGCTAATCGCGAGTAACTCGTACATCTTGCTTTCGTCTACACCCACACGGGCCCCGAGTTCGGCGAGGCGCCTGTATGTCTGATTCCTGGTCTCTCCGACAACCCTCACGTCAAAGAAGCTCTCCTGCTCCTTAAAGAGTGCATCGCTGAACGCCCAGTACTTACCGGGCGCCAGCTTCAGTATCGCAACAGCGGCCTCGTGAGTTAGTGTAGAAGATGGGTGCCACTAGAATAGCGTGGGTCAGTAACTTTCCACTTCCTAATAAATTGGCTGGTTACCAAAAGTTGCGATCCAGGGCTCAGTACACAATGACCTCTTCCATGAAACGGGCAATGGGCCCCTGAAACTCGCTGCAGTGAGTACTGGTCGGGCATATATGTGGACTTACTGGCTGAATTTGCTGCCGAAAGATGACTTGCAGCGAGGCCGCCCACTTTGGGTTCTCTCGGACCATGGGCACCACCGTGTTATAGACCATGTTGAATTGCTTGGCCGAGAAGGGACAGACATAGTCTAGGAAAAGCTCCACTGGAGATGGAGTAGTCAGTGAGTTATTTCTGTAGCAGTTCAGGAGATGTCTCGGGAGCTCTTTTTCTCGGTTGCCATCGTTTTCTTCTTGGGGAAATGGGAAAAAGGAGCGAGATGGCGAGAGAAAGATAGTTTTCAGTAAGATACAGTCGGCTCCCGAATCATAGAAGAAATAAGTCATGGTGTTCAATGACTATTGGATGAACTCACGCGTGTGCATAGTCGACGCCGTTGGGCCGTTGGCCACGGGTGTGCCAAAGACCAGCTTCTGGCCTGCGAACCTGGGTGGAAGCGCCATACCTTCGTGCGCGGGGTCCTTAGGAATTGTATTGTCACAAGCCGTGGAATTGCGATGCGGTGGAATGAACAAGCTCACCGTCGTTTATGGTGCCAGAAGTGGTGATTGCAAGTGCTGAGTAATCTGAAACCCGGTGGCGTGAGGGGCTCGTTGAGAGAAGTGGGATGTCCGTCGTCCAGCTACGGTACAAGCAGTGACGCCATCCTAACGCCCGCCTCACATGCGCGAAAGTTGCATAATAGATAAGTGCGTACTTCTGTACACAGTACCACGGGTATAGGACGCCCAACTATCACCGCCACCAGCGTCAATTTTTGAAGCCTGAAAGCTGCATGGATAGTGAACATCCGTGTTTCGACTTGGATCGGCACCTTACGTGTGTAGGTCCCAGGTCCCTGGTAGTCCCTACTTATGGTGACGTGTATCTATCGCTGTATCCATGCAAGAAAAGTACATGGCATTGGGTAGCCATTCAAAGAATGTACATCTTATTCGGTCTACCCAGGGACTATGACCGCCCACCGACTTAACAGAATGAGCGAGATACAATTATCTACTTGTCAACTGTATTCTTGGCTATGATCCCCCGGGCAAACTCCCCGAATGTGATGTGTTGGTCTAGGTCTACCTCGTCTTCTAGATTAGGCTGCGTGAAGACGGCCAATGTATTCCTCGCAATTCCTTTCGCGTATGCTCCTCTCACCGAATGCTCTACGGCTTTGAACTTACCACCCGTGATCCTCTCGAGTGTCTCCCCGGTTTGAAAGGCGATACAATCCCTCGGAATCTTGACTTGAACGGGCACCCCCTTTCTGTTCTTGATCCAAAGGCCAGCTTGCGAGTCTGGCGAGCCTGGCAACTCTTGGAGAGTAGGAAGTGTCTCTGGCACGTCTTCGCCAAATGCCGGCACCGTAGAGCTTGTTGTGAGCTCGTCCACGAACATGGCAGACGTAAGCCCAGTCAGGCAACCGTGGTCCTTGTGTACTGCGCACCAGTTGTCTTCCTCAGCGCCCTTGGCAAGAACGTCCTCGGGCATAGGGTAATAATGAAGCAACCTGGCCTTGGTCGTGGACGACGACTTTACCACCTGCTCTAAGTAGGCAGGTGGATAGCCTCGGATTTCCCGCTCGGCGAATCTATCACATGCTCTCGCGACGAGAACGGCTGTGTCGATGATCATGCTGCACATTTGTTCCATGACAGGTCTGAACCCCGGCAACATCTCCCTAGGTGGCCACGAGTTCGGGGCTAGGTACTCGGGAAACTTTTCCAAGGGGAACTGTTCGGTTGGCCTGGCCGATTCGAGTGACGGGTCCACATAGAAGGCGCAGTTTGCATAAAACGAGCCCTTGTACTCATCGGCGCTGCCATCCTTCAACTTCTCCTTGCCCTTGGACCAGCCTACCAAATATTTGGCGGTTTCGTTGGTGAAGGTTTCTGATCGATGTCAGGCTAAATGTAACGCGCATGTATGGTGATGGACATACCAAAGTCCTTTTCGGATAAGTTGCCCATGTATGAAGCATATGAAAGAAGCTTGTGCCGCAGTGCCGTGAAATCAGCGGGCACATCCTTGACAATCAGTATGCCCAGTGACTCGGGGCCAAATGCCTCCTGTAAGATCTCGAAAGATATATTTCCTAGGTATACAAATTAGTAAAGGGGTCAGGTACGTGATAGAAGCTGGCGTGAACTTGCCTTGCTGGAGATCAACCAACGATACCACGACAGGCTGTGCGATAGCCATGTTTATGATAGGATGAGGCCCGAACAATGCAGGAAAGGATGGATTTCTCGAAAACCGCCAAAGGAGGAAGCGAAGACAAAACAATTGCATGCACGAGTCTTCTTTCTTACCTGGTCCAATTACAGGTGCTAATGCAAAGCAAGCAGCGGTTGTCAAGCGTTGCAGGAACGTAAGGTACTATCTACCTATAGGTACGTCGGCGCACTCCGGGCGTTGACAGGAGATTGCCGGTGCAAGTAGTAGCCTTCGTGGATAACAAGCCCGGGACCCACTAATGCCAAAGCTGGAGCACTTACTTCATTGCGGTAATATTTATGCATTTGGCGAATAAATAGGTAGGCAGGTAGGCACTCTAAGTAGGCAGGTATAGAGAGGTACTCTGTAAGCTAGTGGATTGGCAAGCAGTGACCTAATTTGCCCGCAGCATTCTAGAAAGTGCCCCCTACCTACATACAAGTTCTCTTCTAATCAAGCATGTACCTAGGTACCTTAAGTACCTCATGTGCCTACAATCTCTGAATCTACACAAGTGGTCGCATTGAACATGATGCAGCCATGATGGTCCGTTATCCCCACAACGCGGAACTCCAACAAATACAAATCACCTTATCGTATTAAGTAGCAGTATTTAACACAACACACCACTTACAATGGTCAAACCGCTCTCTTTCAAGGGCGACAAAAAGCCGAAGAAAAGAAAGCGCACCGACAATGATCCTTCGGCGGAAGCTGCCCGCTCTAGTGATACCATTGCAGCCAGCGGCCATACAAGTCATCATATCGACCACGACCCTGAAGAGGACGACAGTTGGGTGTCTGCTGACACCATCGCTGATATCGTTGGGCCTGTTATGCTCGTTCTTCCCACTCAGCCGCCTACCTGCCTAGCCTGTGATGCGAATGGCTCGGTTTTTACCGACCCCATCGCCAACATCGTTGATGGAAACCCCACGAGCGCCGAGCCCCACGATGTCCGGCAAGTCTGGGTAGTGAACAAAATCTATGGCACAGACAATTACAGGTTCAAAGGTCGTTATGGCAAGTAAGTTCCCGATTGCAGAGCGTGTTTGGTCAGGTATGAAGATTCTGACGCGTCTTGTTCAGATATTTGAGCTGTGACAAATACGGCATTCTTAGCGCCACATCTGAGGCAGTCGCACCTCCGGAAACCTGGTCCGTCACAGAGACAGTCGCTGCGTCAGGGACTTTCCAGCTGCGCACTCAACGAGAGACCTTTGTAACTATCCAGGTCCCCACCAAGGCAAATGGCGCCCTTGAGGTCCGGGGAGATGCCAACGAGGCTGGTCCTGACACGGCATTGAGAATACGCTTGCAAGCACGCTTCAAACCCCGGCTGAAGGCCTCCAAGGAATCCAAGGAGAAAATCAAGGTCAGCCGCAAGGAGCTCGAGGAGGCTGTGGGCCGGCGTCTCGAGGAGGACGAGGTCAGGATGCTTAAGAGAGCCCGGCGGGAAGGCGATTATCACGAGCAGTTACTAGATCTCAAGTCAAAGAACAAGCACGATAAGTATGGTTGAAAGGCAGGCCCCAAGGAATGAATCTACGCATTAGGCTTCCACGCTTTGATATATCCATCCTCGCCTGCGCTAAAGACCATCTGGGCGTCATCGTAGAAGCAGAAACTGCGGACGATATCATCGGAATGTGCACCGGGCAATCCCACACTACTGACCCGGTCGAGCATCCAGTCACTTCCCTTGGTGAGATGAACCATTTCAAATGCCTGGTGTTCGTGCGCCCCAGCGCCGACGACAGCCCCGGCACCATTGATCTTGGGAAATATATTGGCAATGTATTGGCACCCGAGGGCGGCTCTCATGTCTCCGAAATCGATTGTTGCTGCGCCATTTTCAACTCGCTCAGCCATATCGAATAATGCAAGCCTCTCGTCGTGGGACAGGGCGTAGACCTCGGTGTCGTTGAGAAAGGCCGCATGGTGCACAGACGAGCCGAGGTTGAAGGTTTGGATGACAACCTCATCCTCATCAGCAATGCTCGTGTCGCATATGTTCACGAGGCCGTCGGTTGACCCCGACAGCAATATACTTGGGTTGCTGGGATGGAAGTTGAGCTTTCCTGAGTCAGCGTATCTCACGCAAGCCGTGTTTATTTGAAAAATCGTACCTCGGTAACATCGTCGCTGTGAACTTCTTTGTAATGGATTTTTGGGACCGGTGAAGCCCGCACATCCCTAGTTTCCTATAAGCTAACCCTGAGACCCACGGGTAAAGTTGCAGCTCACCACATCAGAATTGAAGCTTGGTGATTCAACAGTTCGGTACCAGCCACGACAGAGGCCCCTGATCTGGAACACGCAAGAGACACAATGGGAATCTGATTATCTACTGCCCCTTAGTACGGTATATAACACATGGGCTTCCGCAGATGAGATTACTACCCACTTGTCATTCTGGCGGCCTCAGCACATCGTGCATCCATCCTGAGATCCCAAATAGAGACGGAGCCATTCTCTCCGGCAGTGCAGCAGATAGAAGCGTCAGGGTCGAAGGCTTCTGCGCAAGTGATGTTCCCATGGTTTGTGAGGAGATGTACCAAAGGCCCTGTTTGAAGGCTGGTAGGGTCAAATGCAGAAAGCTTTTGGTCTGATGAGATAGTGGCAGGGCCCGAAGTCAGGGGAATGATGTCGAGGACATAGACCTCTTCCCGGATGGGAATTTTATACCTGTCAACGCAGGTGAGAGGGTACATGGTGTACTTTGATATTTCTTCCTTCTGTGAGATAAAGGTATTCAGATGGCTCTGTCGTCAAATATCTGTGGAACTAAGGTTAACCATTTTCGACTCGAATATGCGTTTATCTTAGCAGGACAGACAGTGCACTATAAGTACATCCAGGTAGCTCAATACTAGGTAGCATCAACACTTATATATGCACGTGGTCTTACCCTGCGATACTGTTGGAATCCAACTTAAAGAAAGTGGGCAACCTGGTTGGTTATTGTTTGTAAAATTCCGTCAGGTCTATAAAGGCGTTTAGCTAATAAAGCACCTACTTAGTACCTTAGGTACCTACCTAGGCACCTACCTAGGTGCCCGTCTTCCAAACATGCCCCGCTTAAAGCAGATCTCATGGCCAATTGGGAGACTCTACAGGGGCTGACGTTGCCTTTAGCTCCAGATTCACTGCAGGTGCCCTTTTCCAGCCAATCTGGACAACTCGACAGAAAGAGGTACCAAAGTACCTTACTATGGATACCTAGATCCTCAGGTATGAGGTAGGTACAGGTGGCTGGCTACCTGTCATCTATCAACCACAGCACATCTATATTCTACGACGGTTCTAAACACCACAGACTGGAACCAGACCCTGACCATCGAGAGCCTAACTACATCAGCGGCCTCCCCAGGGACCATGATATCGCTAAAGCTCCTCTCCCCTTGCTTATAGCGCATTGTCGAACATGAGGCTGTGGCTCGTCTCTGTCCTCCGTAGGTTACTTTTACTGCCTGTCTCCTGATCAATTATGCTGATAAGCTCTCCATACAGTGCTGTTGCAGGCTGGAAGTCTCGCGCTCGCCGTCGAGCAGAAGACCTTAAGAACCGATGGCTCGCAAACGTCCACCATTCCCGAATCCGCTACGGGAACCGATTTAGTCTCTAACGCTCGGAATACCTGGACTCCCTATCAGAATGGTAAGATATCTGCACCGTATATTCTGGGCAATAGTCTCTGATACAAGCAGGCTGGGAGTTGGTGAACGAAGCCATGACCGAGTTTCGAAAAATCCGTACCCTACCTTACCGACGCTCCAAGAAGCAGTCCGGTATGTTCACGGCTCTGTTCCAATATGCTATCAAAGCCCTTCCAAGCCTGCGGGGTACCTCTCCGCCTGCCCAGCAAGACCATTCCTCTACTGCCGTCTCCGGGCCTTTACTCGAGGCTGTGAGGCTGCTCCAGCAATCCGCTGACCAGAACAATACCGATGCCATATACCTCCTGGCCCAGCTCAACTTCTATGGCAACTATTCCCACCCCCGGAATTTCAAAACAGCCTTTGATCACTACAGCCGACTGGCCTCATACCATGCAAATAGTTCAGCCCAATTCATGGTCGGTCTGATGTATGCGACTGGCATCGGTGGCGCCGTAGAGAAGGATCAGGCCAAGGCCCTCTTATACCACACCTTTGCCGCCAATCAAGGCCACACCAAGTCGGAAATGACGGTTGCCGCTCGTCACTTAAGCGGCATAGGTGTGCCCAAGAGCTGTGAGACCGCTTGCAAATACTACAAACGGGTGGCCGACAAGGCTATGCTCTGGTTTCGCTCTGGCCCGCCCGGGGGAATGACCATCATTCCGGAGGCCTATCGTATTGCTGACGAAATGGGGGGCGTATATGGCGAAGGCGCAAGCGTGGTTAGCTCCGGCATCAACGCCCTTAAAGCAAGCCCCAACTCGGATGCTTATGCCTCTATCGACGATGTCATTGAGTATCTTGACCTTATGTCGCAGAAAGGTGATTTCAAGGCCTCCTTTAACTTGGGAAGGCTATACTACGAGGGACAACGAGGCCTTGATAGGAACGTCGAGCTTGCCCGACGATACTTTCTCGGCGTGGCTCAGAAATACTGGCGAGCTAAGGACGGCCGAGTCACTGACCAGCCAAAACCGCAGCTTGAAAAGATTGCAAGCAAAGCAGCTGGATACATCGGCCGGATCTGGTTACGGGGAGAAGGGGTTAACCAAGACTTCAAGATAGCTCAGCGATGGTTTGAGCGTGGAATCAAGCATGGCGACGCGCAGTCGCAGTGGGGTCTTGGTATTATGTTTCTCCGAGGCTATGGTGTGACCAGAAACATTCCCCGAGCCACTGAGTTGTTCAAAGCGTCAGCAGACCAAGACTACAGCCTTGCCCATGTTGCCCTCGGGGCACTTCATCTGGATCAGGGACAGGCTGACGACTTGAAAATAGCAAGTTCATATTTTGAGGCTGCCGTGCGATGGGCCAATATAGAGGCGCAATATTACCTCGCGGAAATGATCCACCACGGTGTCGGACGGGACAAGACATGTGGCATGGCTATGGCATACTACAAGAATGTGGCCGAGAAGGCCGAACCTCTTCTGTCGTCTTGGGCCGAGGCCAACCAAGCATACGAAGACGGTGACTATGAATTGGCCTTGCTAGATTATGTGTTAGCCGCTGAACAGGGCTACGAAAAGGCACAGAACAATGTGGCCTATCTTTTGGACGAGACACAGTCGCTCTTTGCACTGCCGTCTTGGATCAAACAAAAGCTTCCAAGGCCCAGCCTCCTCCACAACCCGGCTCTGGCTCTGATCTATTGGACGCGATCCGCGATGCAGGCCAACATCGATTCGCTTGTGAAAATGGGAGATTACTACCTGAGTGGCGTCGGCACCGAGGTAGCTATGGACAAAGCGGCACAGTGCTATTCAGGAGCATCAGAGTACTTTCAAAGCGCACAAGCTCTCTATAACCTTGGTTGGATGCATGAGAATGGGGTAGGCCTCACTCAAGATTACCATTTGGCCAAGAGGTACTATGATCAAGCACTCGAGACGAACGAAGAAGCCTACCTACCCGTAACATTAAGCCTGCTCAAGCTGCGACTGCGCAGTGCGTGGAACACAATCACGCATGGGCGCATAAATTCGATTCGGGACGAGCCATGTGAGTTGAATGTTTCAATTATCTTGTCACTGCCGTCGAATAGGGCTAATGTTGGTCGCAGCACCGAAAAAGGATTGGTCTCTAAGTGAATGGGTAGCGAACTTCTTTCAGGATGACAGTCTCTACTACGATGATCCATACGAAGACCTCTATGACGACAGGATAGCGGGGAGCGATGGGGAGCCGATGGGCGAGGAGTTTGACGACCTAGATGGTGTTATTGAGAGCATCCTGATTATTGGACTGATCGGAGCCATAGGGTTCCTCATGTGGTACCGAGCACAGAGACAGCAGGCACACCGGCAGGCGCAGGACAACGCAGTCCGACAAGGTGCGGCGGCAGGGCAGAGGAGACCATTTCCTCAGGCTGGAGATCCGAATTTCGGTGGCTGGGGTCCGGGTGGTATTGGGCATTAGGTACCTGTACACATTCACCAACTGGAAATAAATGCCAGCGTGCAAACTTTATTCTACTTACCTTGAGGCCAGTACGAAGCCTGACTTGATCAAGTTATCTACATTGATCTTCTCTGGTGGTTATGAGGCACATCACAGTCACTTCGCATCTACCGACACTGGGTGGCTATCCATCGTAGGTAGAGCAGGCGCCGCTGTACGACAGCATACCCTTAACGCGAATATACGTAAGTACCAACTTTGCCTGGCTCTTAACCGTTTAATGTTTATATCTACCTACTACATACCTGGTATTGGGTACATGCACTTATGCCCTAGATACAGAGGGGGTAGGTACCTCGCAATAGAGATCAGATACTCTGATATGTACATGCTTTGCTAACCTTAATGAAACAATCTTGGCACATGCGCAGTACCTTGATCGTATGGGGTAGCACCCCTGATTTGGCCACCGCAGTGTGCTGTACCGGGCCGCACACGACATGGCACACCAGACCACACTAATTACTCTCATTTCGGGACTTGAAACGCGAAGCTGTTACGACCTTTGCCGCAGATGAGCTTCGGTTGCCCGACGCACACCGGGTCCCGTTCCCTGATCCCTTTGCCAACCGCGCAAACGCCACCCAGCCACATTGACTTGAAATACGCGGCCTGCCCTCGCCAAATCGATTTCCAAAAGGCTTGGCATTTGTCCATTCCACCTCCCTTCCCATAACTCTTGTGAACAAAACACCCTTTTCAACTTGATTTTGTTTATATTGTTGCTCGTTGATCGGCTCTTCTTGTCTATTGGGCCGCTCTGTGCCTACTAGTTCACGTTGCTACCAGCTTCATTTAATCTAACACCATGTACGGAAAAGCCAGACCAGGCAGTCAGCTCGACACTACCATGATCCAGCGACGGCAGTATGTCGAGGATGAGGACGGCCGTCTTGTTTGGTTCTGGTATACAAAGGTGTGTCTCCACGTCATTCGAGGCCTGATCGCCTCCTTGCCCCCCGTTTCGATCATGACTAATACTGCGGCATGTTGCGCAACGCATAGACTGGCTACATTATCAAATGGGTGCTCTTTCTGAGCTTCATACTTATCATGGCTGTATGGATCGTCGGCGGCCGCATCCACGCTAAAAAAAGGCTCCGTAAGGGATTGAAGCCCATGGGATACCATGCCGTATGTCTTGACCTTGATCCCTGGTCGCTTGGTGCAGAGTAACGAGCGTACTGACATATACATTTAGTGGCTTCTGTCTCGCCAGGAGCGTGCCCGTGTCGATCCGGCCTACGCCTGGCCTCAAGCTCACTATGCGCAATACCCTCCCCCGGGCCCAGGTGGCTACGGTACTTATGGAATGCAGCCGATGCCGCCACCTGTCTATGATCCCAACCGGCCGCCCATGTACGATGGTCAGGGCATGCCCCAATCCAAGGTCGATCCCAACCAGCAGAGTTCAGGCGTGGAACATCGCCCTGACGATGGCTATATGCCTCCTGCGGGACCACCTCCCGGCGCTGCCATGCGATAGATGAGCGTTTCAAAATGTGATTTGGGACATGTCGAGGGATGGCACTTGATGAATAGCAGCAGGAGGAGATGCTTGGGTAGGATTTACCAAAAGTCGCAACGATCGTACAATGCTTGATGCGCTCGAAGTCGCGCTTTGGTTGAATTCTTTCGGAGGGGCTCCGCGCATACTATGTAATTGCACACCAGTGCTATGCTGTACTATCAGGAATAGACTATCAGATGAGCCCACGAGGTCATAAACCAGTACCAAGAAACTCCGTGCCCGTCCCTTTTGATTATCAAATACCGAAGAACTCCGAGATATCCATTCGAGCAAACTATACACACCTGGCAAAGAAGTATTGAGGTGAGGTTACTAAAGCAATTTGATCTGGCACAGTAAGCACACAGCCTAGGAAGAAGAGCTTTGATCCGTCAAATTAGCATCAGTCCATCTCCATGGCGTCAGGGTCGTTCTCAACCAGGTTGGACCACGGAGTGCCGGTAGATGGAACTGTGGCTTCTGCGGCAGATGAATTGTAGCCAGTGGCGGGCAACATGGGCGCGGTGGCTTGATTGTATTCAATGGGAGCTGACCTTGGGGCGGACGTAGTTGAGGTGCTGGCAGGTGAAGCCACAACTGGCAGGCACGATTCCACGTCCATCGACTCTCTCTCTGCCCTTTGCTTGGCCCTCATGCGAGCCCTGGCATCTATGATGGCTTGACGCACAGAATCCTGGTCATGTGGGACGGTTAAGCTAGAGGGTTCCTTATAGAGGACCATCTGCATATGGTTGATATCATGACCAGCGTATTCACCATCTCGGTTGGCGAAGACAGCAGGCGGAATGCGATTTTGACGCAGATGCCTCCTGATGTCGGGTAGAAAGATGAGGTTGTCAGTGCGATCGCGAGCGGGTGAGCCCGAGCGGGAGTCGCTATCGCTATTGTCCGTGTCAGACAGCTCATCGTCGAGGTTGTAGATGTAGACCTTGTGCTTGGTGTTGTCGAGGTGCATGGTGTCGGGAGCGGAGGATAACTCGTTTTCGGGTGCCGCGGTCTCGGTGAGTGGTTTGAGCTGGGGACTCTCGACGGGGACGTAGAGTTTTTGGCCATTCTGCTCTGTAAGCCGGTGTCAATGACCAAAGACGGCATAATTTCTGAATTGCGGTTTTGTTCTTGTCTCGCCATTGTTCTGCAGATACAAGTGAATGGACCTACCCAAATTCAATAGACTCAGGCGCTTAGATAGCCTTTCATTGTCCTGAGATTCGGCTTTCCGCTTGCGCATAATGGGTGGGTTCGCGACATGGTTCGCGACGGCGCCGAACGGTTCAGTTGGAAAAGGGAACAGTTGATGTGAGTCCGGGGCGTAGTGTTGAGCTGGGAGGGAATTGGCCTGTGACAGCGATGGTAGCGACGGTAGCGGAGGTGGCCGAGGTGACGATGGAGGGCGTAGTGATAATGGCGATAGCGAGCTTAGTCCAGTCTGTTGGACGTCCATCTTGCTGTTTGATTGGTCACTGCTTGCTGCTGGTCTTCCCGGTCCCCAGTGTGCCTAGGGACGTTTACACAGGCCTCACAGGCTGCACAACGGCTTGGCCTCAGTCGCACCCTCTTTCGTCGGTCAATGGGTAGGTGAGCCAGTCAATCGCAATTGTTGGACAACGGCAAGGCGTGGTTGTTCGTGGTGGTAGATGTGATCGCATCAAATCAGAGAGAGAAACGAGAGGGAACGACAAGATCAACGGTTCTCACCACACAGCGGCCAGGGCTGGAGGCTTGATCTCTTTCTTTTCCTCTGCCTCTTGCTCCTCTGCCCGTCTCTACTTCTCTCCCCTTCCTCCCCGTCTTTCGAGGTTCCGTCGCTTTCGTTTTCCTTGCTTTGTTTGGCTTTGCTTTGCTTGGTGCGGTCGACTCGAGGGTCAAGCGTTCCGATTGCGCCCGTATTATCAGGGACAGGTGACACAGGTGGTACGGATAGTGGTGCCTCTGCCTCAGTTCGGAGCTATCGCACCCGCTAACAGATACCGTTACCTACATACCTAGCAGCCTGGGTGACAGGTGATGAGCGATGAGCTTCCGGTGCCGAGGGAGGGCGCCGCCGTTTATAGGCCTCTTGACTCACTCTTGTAGAACTTTCTACACCCCACGCCTAGCTTCGACCACCTCCGCCCTACTCCTTCCACCACGCCCCTCCAAATTCTTCTCGACCAACAGCGTCGCCAACAGCATCAACCACAACACCGCCAACTCCAAGGCCACCAACTTCAAGACAGCATACTCCGTAAGCAAAGAATTGGTCCGCAACGCCAATTCTGGCCCGCTTCGCCGTTTGCGCTCCTGCGCACGCCAAAATACCGTTACCACCCCGCACTCCCACTTGAGCTCGCTTTCCACCCTTGCCAGCATGGACGACAAGCCCAGGTGGTCGGGCGTCGAGGTCCGCAGCACCTTTTTCGACTTCTTCGAGAAGAGGAGCCACACCATCGGTATGCTACTTCCTTTGTCATTGTGCCTAGCAAGCTTACCTCGCCATGCTAACGCCACTGTATCCTTTCAGTACCCTCGTCTTCCGTCGTCCCGCACAATGACCCCACCTTGCTCTTCACCAATGCTGGTATGAACCAGTTCAAACCCATCTTTCTCGGCACCGTCGCCAGCACCGATCACATGTCCACCTTGAAGCGCGCCGTTGATACCCAAAAGGTTTCGATATATCCCTCCCTCGCGTGGCCGCCTTTTCTTGGCTCCCTACCGACTCAACTGACTCTTTCCTCCTAGTGTATACGTGCCGGTGGGAAACACAATGTGCGCCGATCCTTCTACTCGATATAACCAGAGGTATAGCCTCACTGATACCTGTGTAGGACCTCGATGATGTCGGAAAAGACAGTTATCACCACGTATGTCCAAAGCTCCAGCTCCCAAATCCCCCCATCGCCCCCTTTCCTGCATAACACAAGTAACCTTTGTGTCTTTACCAGACTTTCTTCGAAATGTTGGGCAACTGGTCCTTTGGCGACTATTTCAAGAAGGAAGCTATCCAGTGGTCTTGGGAGCTACTCACCAAGGTCTATGGCCTCGATCCTGCGAGACTGTACGTCACCTACTTCGAAGGTAACGCCGCCATGAACCTCGATCCCGATCTCGAGGCCAAAGATCTCTGGAAATCCGTAGGCGTACCCGAGGACCATATACTGCCCGGAAACATGAAGGACAACTTTTGGGAGATGGGGGATCAAGGTCCTTGTGGTCCTTGCAGCGAGGTCCACTACGACAAAGTAGGCGGACGGAACGCGGCACATCTTGTCAACCAGGACGATCCTCTCGTCGTTGAGATTTGGAACAACGTCTTTATTCAATACGATCGTCAAAAAGACAAATCACTCAAGTCTCTGCCCGCCAAGCATGTCGATACCGGCATGGGTTTCGAACGATTGGTGTCGGCCCTTCAAGATAAGACTTCCAACTACGCAACTGACATATTTACTCCACTTTTCGACAAGATCCAGGAGGTAACGGCGGCCAGGCCATACACAGACAAGTATGGCAAGGACGACACCGACGGTGTCGATACCGCCTATCGTGTCATTGCCGATCACATACGCCTACTCACATTCGCCATTTCGGATGGCGCTGTTCCCAACGCTGAGGGCAGGGGTTACGTCGTTCGGCGTGTCCTTCGACGAGGTGTACGGTACGCCAGGAAATATTTTAATGCCGAAATAGGGTCTTTCTTTTCCAAGATCTTGCCCGCGCTTGTCGAGCAGATGGGTGTGCAGTTCCCCGAGATCGTCAAGAAACAGCAGGACGTTGGGGAGATCCTGGATGAGGAAGAGGAGGCTTTCGCGCGGACACTAGATCGCGGGGAAAGACAATTCGAAAAGTACGCTGCTCAGGCTGTGGCCAATGGTACCAAAAAGCTTTCCGGGGCGGATGTCTGGCGGTTATATGACACATTTGGTTTCCCTGAAGATTTAACCAAGCTCATGGCTGAGGAGAGGGGGTTGCGTATGGACGAGGACGAGATTCGAGCGGCTCGTGAAAAGGCGCGTGAGGCCAGCAAGGCAGTCAAGGACAAGGTGCAGACTTTCGCCAAGCTCAATGTGCATCATCTGGCTGAGCTCAAGGATAAGCTTCAGCTGCCGGTTCCTAATGATGAGCCCAAGTTCTTGAAGGGTGATACTACCGCCAAGGTACAGCTGATGTACACTGGATCGGAGTTCCTTAGGTCGACCAAAGACCTCCCGCCAAACACGCCTTTCGCACTTCTCCTTGATAAGACCAGTTTCTACGCCGAGCAAGGTGGGCAAGTCGCGGACACCGGCAGAATCATGATCGATGACGTAGCCGAGTTCGAGGTACAAGACGTTCAACAGTCGGGTGGCTACGTTCTTCACAACGGCTTCCTGAAATATGGCGAGCTGAAGGCCGGAGACGAAGTCATATGCGAATACGACGAGTTGAGGCGGCATCCCATCCGTAACAACCACACTGGAACACACATCCTTAACCACTCACTAAGAGAAGTCTTGGGTGACGATATCAACCAGAAAGGGTCCCTGGTTGATCAAGATAAACTTCGTTTCGATTTTTCGCACAAGTCCCCAGTGAGTCTCCCTGAACTCAAGAAGATCGAACACCTGTCCAATGAGTACATTCGGCAAAACTGCAAAATATATTCCAAGGAAGTCGAACTGGATTTGGCGAAGCAGATCAACGGCGTTCGCGCTGTCTTCGGCGAGACATATCCCGATCCGGTGCGAGTTGTATCGGTTGGCATGGATGTCGATATGCTCCTTGAAACTCCTGAGAACCCAGAATGGCGAAAGGTTAGTGTTGAGTTCTGCGGCGGTACACATGTCGACCAAACTGGTATCATTAAGGATCTGGTCATCGTTGAGGAAAGTGGCATCGCCAAGGGAATCCGTCGTATAGTAGCATATACGGGGGATGAGGCTCATCGTGTTCAGCGCGATGCCGATGCCTTTGCCAACCGCATCTCAACCATTGAGGCTCTCCCATTCGGCCCCGAAAAGGAGGTCGAGGTGAAGCAGGCTACGGTAGATTTAAACAACCTAGTAATATCTTCGCTAGCCAAAGACGACCTCAAGACGCGCTTTGCAAAGGTCGCCAAGTCGGTGGTTGACGAGCAGAAGAAGCGCCAAAAGGCTGAAAGCAAAACCGCACTGGAAACAGTCATCGGACACTTTGCCAAGGACGAAAACAAGGATGCCAAGTACTACATTGGGCATTTGCCTATATCGGCCAATGCCAAGGCCATTGGGGAGGTTCTGAATCACTTCAAGAGCAAGGACAAGGAAAAGACGGTGTACCTCTTTGGTGGAAGCCACGCCGAAGGCACAGTCGCCCACGGTGTCTATGTCGGCTCGAGCTTAGCTTCCCAGGGTGTTACCGCAGAGAAATGGGCTGTTGCAGTCACAGACGTTGTTGGCGGCAAGTCTGGAGGCAAGGAGCCTACGAGACAAGGACAGGGAACCAACGCCGACCAAATCGACGAAGCTGTGGCTGTGGCGGAACGTTGGCTTGCCGAGAAGCTTAAAATTTCGGACTCAAAATGAGGAGAGAATGTGGTGGCTCTAGACATAGTGCGTCGACTATATGAATAGCAAGATAATCTTCGACCGTCCGGTACCCTGTACAATCGTGGTTAAGCGTGCCCCGTACCTATACTCATACGACCATGCCTGTCTCCTGGCTTTCTTTTCCGTGCTCAATGGCTTGTGGCATGAACAAGAGAGCGGGCGCCCGAGCGCACCGTTGACATGCTACACATTAAAACCGTTGAAAGAAATAAGCACCAATTATGGGCATTTTGGTGATACCACTCCACCAGCGCTGTCTTGTCTAAGGGCTAGCAGGTCATCCTTATAACTAAGCGCCTCTCGACGCTGTTCTACTTCCCGGTCTGGTGAGCTTTATCGAGACTCGATTGGTCTCAATATGTCGATGGGCCAGACTTTCTTCCCGCTCAACCATGCTCAACTTCGCTTCTCGAAAGAGCAACGGTTTTTCCTGCTATTGCCATCAATCCAGACCGCTGTCCCGACCCAGTCCTGTTACCGAGCGCAGTCGCTCCACCGCTAATTACGATCGGAAGAGAGGTGTTAAGTCATACGTAGAGCTGCGGACCTGTCCCTGATAATTGGGAATAGTATCCGACATTGAAACTGATGTTCGAGAAGTGTCCCTTGTGTCTGAATTTGATGGTGAGCGATGAATCAATATCGCTCACTTGCTATCTTGGCTATACCTGACTGGAGTCGATATGGTTGCCAGTGCTAGGCGACATGGGGAGAAAGTCACGTATGCCAAGATCAAGCAGGCTCTACGGGAGGTTCTTGGTATGTCGACAAGAAAGCACCCCGGGGTCCACATCAGTGCGGGACAATATTAGAACGACCGTGAAGACTTCTACCCTGTCCAGATTTCTGCGTCTGGTGGCGCATTTCGAGCCGGACTTCAGGGGGTATCTCTTCCCCTGGGACCTCACTCTCACGAATAGACGGCTATCGCCATTGGTTAAGACGTCTCTATAACTGATGTCTACTACACACTGGCTATATAAGGTTTCATATAGTCAGATTATCCCCCATCAGTTTGGCCAACACCCGTGCCTTTGCTACTTTGATAAGCTTTGATCAATTCGACTTGATTCCCCATACCCCACAGACTCTGGGAACGAGGCTACAGCCTACAGGCGCCTAGCAGCCGACATAGATAGCTATGATATGTTAGCTGGATATCAACCGAGGATTGGTGGGAAGGTCTAGCCTACCATTCGCAAAGAGAGCATACGAGTCGGCGTTGTTGAGCGCCTGTCGGGAGCTCAGCGCAGTGGCAGCCGCGTATCCATAGCCAAGGTCATCGGTGCCAGCAATCTGTGTCAGATGGGTGGTCTCGTGTAAGGTGGTGGTGGCCTGGTCCTGAGCATGGCAGGTGGAGGTCAGGGGTGTTAGGGCGCTGCAAGAAAGGCATGTAAGCTCAGGGAACCGCGACTGCTCCGGCCATTGAGTACGTACCTGAAGTAGAGGGGGCAGTTCACGATGTAGCTGCCAGAGGGCAGGGTATAGGCGAGGACATTGCTGCTGCAGGCGCCGTATACATCGGTACAGTAGGTATCGGAGACACCGGAGCTGGTGCTGCCACACTCGCTGACGACCTTCTTGAAGACGGCGGCGACTTGGGAGCCAACCGAGGTGGACTTGAAGTACTCGTTGACCTTGGCAGTGTTGGTTAGAGCAGCCGAAGAAGCGCTGGCGGCGAGCGAGCGGCAGTTCGACACGGCCGTGTTGGTGCGAGTAAGCTTGGTACCAGTGCAATCCGATTGCACGTCCTTTGGGTCCGCAGTGTCAGCGAGAGCTTGATTTACGCGGGAGACTAGGGGTGGGTATGAAGGGACTCTCGAGACCGGAGATCGACGTAACACTCACTGTGCGCTTGTTAATGAAGGCAGATCGAACCTCCATGGCCTGAGCACCATCGACGCTCGCCTTGACGGTGTTGCTCGAATAAGACACGGCACCGGCGATCTCGGTGCTGTCAGCCTTAGCGTACGAGAGGGCGCCGCTGGCAACAAGGTCAAAGTCGCCACCGGCACTTAGGTCGTGGAGCTCGGCTGCGTCGAAGTTGACCTCGATGGTCTCACCGGCGGCGATGGTCTGGAAGGATTCCTCGGCGAAGCCAGTGTAGGTGAGTCGCAGCTTGATGCCATCAAAAGCAACCTTGTCGCCTATGTGTAGCTCGGTGTGAGTTACGAGTCGATGGAAGATGGCAAACGGCACTACTCACCACTCTGGAAAACCTGGACCTTCTCGACAGGGGCAGTGTCAAGGATGCTGCCCGACTTGAAGACCTTGAGGCTTTCGGCTCCCGTGTTAGCGATGGTGGCCTTGACGCCCGTGTTTCCGGTCATCTCGAGCTGAACATCGAGAGGCGAGGCACGCTTGTTGATGGAAGCGGCACTGGCCAAAGGTGCCAGGAGTGCAAAGGAGCTGAGGAACTTCATGATTGAGGTTTTCTTGTTGCTAGCAAGGTGTGAGGGAACTGGCTGATGGGTAGACGGGTCTGGGATAGAGAGCGATATCTCATCAAAACCAGGGAAACACTGCAGGCTTTATACAGGCCGTCTATGCGAGTCTTCTATCTCCTTCGATCGTCGTCATACCAAAATTATAAACGCTTGGGAAGATAAGGAAGGTAACCTTCGGATCTCGTAGAGGAATGTGGCATCTCTGAGCCTTGTCGAGCGGAGGTGGGCAGCCTCTCGTGGCATGTCCGGAGCCCCTTGCTCGACCAACGGTATCCATCACTCGATGGCTAACGGACACGATCACTCAAGCATATTCTGCTTGCCGGGCCATGGCATGATACCGACTGAGCCCGCATTAGAGAGGTAGCGGAGCTGGAAGATATATCTAGACCGAGACGACAAAACATCAGGACCGCTTCGATCGCCTGCTGCCGGCGCGGCAATGGTGCGTCGACGGCCTGACCATAGACACTACCTACGACGTGATCCGGGAAGACCCAGATGGCCTCTCTCCAGGGGGGCGGCAAATCGCATATCCATTTGGAGCACTATCTGAGTCCGGAAGGAGGAGCTCAGTGCCAAGATGTTGGGAGTAATCAAGCTTTGTAATTCAAACATCTCGAAGCACAGCCGCAGGGGTCTGGAGTGCCGAATCTCTTGGCGTTTTATGCTTATCAGGTCGGGTGGTATTAGCCGGATCGTCGATCGACAGACTGGACCAATTACCTATGATCTATACGTATCTCAACTCTGGATGAGCGGGGAGGAGCGGGGAGCGTGGTTGCGTGGGCAGATGGTGCCCTCGCTCGCGGCCGGTGCTCCATAAGTCAACCATCTACCGATCAGTCTTATAAAGTGCGCGAGGATTCGGGAACCTCGAAACAAGTGAGAAGGCAACACAAGCGGGCAATCTTGATCGAGGTTGAACGGCTTTTTCGTGCATCCTTAGCGAGGCCTTCTCTGCCACGAGGGACTGATGTATTAGATCCAAATGGACACGTGCCGTGCTGGTATACAGACGTCTCATGGCTTGGAGAAAGGGAGCCGAAGCTGTTCCCCAGTATAGCTTCGAGCCACCCACAACACATGTATCGTCATGGAATTGCCTTCCTTGTTCGGGCGGCTCTTGGCGTCATTCCGCGATTTACGATAACAGGCAGGTTCATCGTCAAGGTTGGCCGAGGCGTGGGAGATCCCGGTGTTGTGCCCAGAGGCTCGGTCGATTGGTCATTCCCAGGGAGACATACTGCCGCCGATCCGCTGTTCGACGCCACGAGAAGGCATATACCCATTGGCTGGGCATCTCGGAGCTCTTTCTGCCTACCCGTAGGTTATGCGGCCCACTTTATAAAGAGCGTCGCAATGCTCCCGTCGCATCCCCAAATGATACCGTAGACGGAGCTTATACATGCTCGACGTTCTTGGCCGGATGTTGTTTTGAGATGATCACCATACATTTGGCACAGGACCCAGGGGCAAGTCTTGGAGTATAGTAATGCTCAGAGTACCCTCGTCATCATGGCTTCAGGGGGAGGAGGCAAAGAACGTTATCTGCGCGCTTACAGAGCAAGATAGCAGCTAAGCAGCTGCCTTTCCTGCTCGACGTGGCTTATTGGAATAGATAGAAGAGATGAGCTGCATGCGGAAGCGTCCCATCGACAAAGAATATGCAGGTCTTCAGTTTAACACTATTGTCTGTCATAGATGGCTTAGACCGTTGCACAAAATGAAGCTGCCGAGATGACCGATCATCTGTTGACAGCTCGTAGCGATTTAGATCCGATCGTATCACAGACCGGACGAACCTTCGCCCCAAGCTTTCTTGCAAGGTAGACAACCCTAATTAGTGTAACAACTAAGGGCAAATAGTCAGGTACAGTACAGTCGGTGGACAAAAAATCCAAGCGTTTTTTACTTTTTAAAGGCACCATGTGTCACAGTAAGTGGTGTAGTCAGGTACAGTTAGTGTATTACTTATGGTGCTCCGTTGTGGTTAACGGATACTTAGGGGACCTCCTGTCCCCTAAGGGGAGGGTGATGTTTTTGCTATATATATACGTAGCAGACCCGGGAGGTGCATGGTAGGTCCGAGAGCCTATGGCTCGGCCTTATCATAACAAATTGTTAAAAACATGTAACCTTTTTTTTAAACGAAAAATCACACTTAAGAAAAACTTAAAAAAGTATAACGTATAAGTATTAAAAACATGTTACTTGTAATTTGCTAACATAAAGGTAAATAATCACGGTTGTAAAATTAGTTATACTTTATTAGTTATTTTATTAGTAATTTAAAATTCATCCTTTAAAATACACCCCTTTAAATAACTAAACCTTTAAAATTCAAGCCCTTAAATAACTAATAAGCTTTAAAGTTTTTATTAGTTTAACTAAAATAATTAAAATTATAACCGTGTAAATAATCATAAAAGCACTTGCAGTTAAGTACAGCAGTATAAAGTAATAATGGTAATTGCAATTAATCCTTCAAAAAAAGTTTTCTTTGAGGGTTTAGGGAGCTATCGAAAAAATATTTAAGCTACTTCGTAGCTAAAACAGAAACGTAGCTAACTTATAGCTTATTTGCCGTGTTAATTGTTTTTTTTACTGTAGCTATTTTTAGCTACATAATAACTAGCAGTATGTTTTAGTTACGTAGTACCGCATACTAATATATACTTACTATTTAAATATTATCGATGTTATTATTATAGTTTTTTTAAGCATTAATTTTAGTTTTATATTTTAGGATTCTTTTGCTGTTTGCGCTTTTTTTGCCCTTTAATTATATTTTTTTCACTTATTATTTATTTGTTTTTTCTTTCGCTTTTAACATTATAATCTTTCATAATTATACTTCGTTTCGCTATTTGCTACTAAAATAAGCGCGTGCGCAACCGCAAGTACGGGCGCCGCAATTAAGCCCGATCCGTAAAAAAAATCCTGTTATACTGTAGCACATTTACGCGAGTTAAGTATTACTTTTAGCTTAATTTTAGCTTATTTATAGTATTAAAACATAAATTTTTAGCACTAAGTCTCTTTTTTTGCGCTAGTTGTTTTAAAACTAGTAGCTTTTATATCTCGGTATGGATTCGTTTTTTTCCCCGGGGAAGTATTATAAGCTAATTTAACTTTTAAGTTGCCGCTTTTATAAAGTTTAAAATACGCCGTTTTTAAAAGGCTATTAATTAGTTTTGAACTTTTTAGCACGAAGCTAAAGATGCTTTTAGTTTTTAGTGAAAAAGCTGCTTTTTGCAAGTTCGGCTTTTTTTTTTAAAGCTCATATAAAATTCGCTAGGGTTTAATACTAGTTACTGTAAGGTTTTGTCGTGTTTTGAATCGCTTATAAGCGTAATTATTTGCTTACCGGAAGCGTTAGTAAAATTTAATTACGTTAGCTAATAAATACTATAAATTTAAGCTTATATATATAAGTTTTTTACGTTAATTATACGCGGTTCATAGCCGAACGTTATTTTTTCGCTATAGCTATAATAAAGCCTATGGAGGTTTAAGCCGTAAATGTACTAATTCCCCCCGGGTTTCGTATATTTATTTAATGGGTTTCGCTAAAATAATACTGCCCGCAAAAAGTATAAGCTTGCCGTTATATTTTATATAAAACCTTATAATTGTAGTCTTGTTATTCAAGTAGTAACATTTAAAAAGTTTTTTAATATTGCGATAGCCGTTTATAAAACGACATTCCTTAAAAAGAAGTACAAAAAGTTAAAATTTTTTTAGTTTTAACTAAGCATATAAGGGTTTTAAGTTAGGTTTTTACGACTGTAATATAACTAATTAAAGTGCGGATTTTTATTCGAGCAAATAGGTTTAGGTCCTATTATTATGTTACATTTTATTATTATGTTTTTCCTAAAAAACAATAAAATCTAGTGTATAGCCCGGCATGGCGGCTTAGGATATTTATTTCCTTGTTTTTTTGTTTTTCCCCGTGTATTACGCTTTTTTTTTTTAAAAAAAAAGTCTTTGTATTAGTTTAAAGCAATTCGCGTTAGCTATAAGTACTTGTTAGTTATGTTTCGAAAGCTAGTTTTTTTTTCCGACTTTAAAGTAAGTTTTCGTTTGTAATGTTTTTTACTTTTTATTCGGCGTCGTTTTTTATGTTATAAAAGTTAGCACTAGTTCCGGCTTTTTACGGTTTTAATAGTTGCACCAAAAATATATTATGTAACTTAAAGTATTTAGCCGGAAATTTTAGCTAATTTGCCTTCTTTTTTACTTTGCTTACGACCTTAAAAAGTCTAATAGATTTTAGGGATAGTTTTCGGTTTCCGATTTTTAAATTTCTTGCTAATCAAGCTATTATTTGACTTATTTGAAACTCACGGTTGGCATTTAATAACTATTAGTCGACTAATTAATTATTCCTTTAGTCATTAGTCAGTTACAGCTTGTAACTAAGACTAAACTCTTTAATTACTAAGTGTAACTAAAACTAAACCCATCAATCACTGGGTGTAACTAAGATTAACTAAAGAAAATCAGTGATTGACTAAAGTGACTAAAGCATAATTTTACTGAGAAACGCTGTTATTAATTGAATAAATTATTAATAATAAGAACATAAGCCTTATTAAAAGTATTAGATTTCAATATAACTATTGATTTTAGAACCATTAAAAACAGTACATAAATAAGCAAGTTATAGCTATTTTAAGAATAAAGTTCACTAAACATTGATTCTATATTTTAAATACATTTTTACAAGAAATTAGTATGAAGACCTTGTTTTTGTACCGTTTGGAATCATTTTTTGTACTTAAGCGTAATAAAATCTTAACCTTATAGTATTGGTCATTTTGTATTTTTTACTTATTTTATTAGATATAAAAACTGTATTCATTAAAGTTTTTTCCACCTTAATTAAATTAAGCTTACTTAAAATAGCCGTAAATCTAGTAATAATCAGCACCTTATTTTACTTTTTATATTGATATATGTAATAAAACTGAAGGCTCTTACTAGTACATATAAAGCAAAAAAAAAACATATTCTTATGAATCAAGTTTACTAATAGTTTATTAGTCATTTTAGTCATTCTTTAAAACTTATTACTTATTTAAAGGCTTGGATTTTAAAGGTTTAGTCATTTAAAAGGGTGAATTTTAAAGGATGAATTTTGAATAACTAATAAAGCATGACTAATTTCACAACCGTGGCTTTTACTTTACAGCACAAGCTTTAAAAAGCTTTATATCGCAGAGTAAAGCTAAAAGCTTTTAGCAAGTAGCTATTATTTATTTATAGGACGTTTTAAGTGAAAGTTTGTTTACGATATAAAAAAAGGGAAAAAAATACGGAAAGCTCATTATATTGCTATCGATTAAAAATCAAATTTAAATATAGTATTATATATTACTTTATATAAGATTTTAAAAAGCTTTATATGTAAAATAGCCGCAATTTTAGTAATACTAAGTCGTTTTTATTTTTGTTACTGTTACAATTTATATGAAAAATATGAATTTTTTAAATTACAAAAAATAACTAAATCTCGTTATTTACGTATGCTTTAATTTAGTTTTACATTTTTCAAAAGAAATCTAGCAATAAAGTCAAAAATTAATTAATAATTAATAATTATATTATAATAATTTGTACTTTTAATACGTTTTTAATATAAAGTTCTTATATTAAACAATGTATTGTATTTTCAAAAAGCTTAAAATAATTAAAAAAAAATGTTTTTAAAATGTAAATTTTTATTTTAATAATTTACTTTCTAATAAGCATTTTTTAATTTTTTAAAAAGAAACCTTTAGTACTAATTAGTACTAATTAGTCATACTAAGACTAGTAGTAGTCCGGCTAAGTACTAAAGCCTTTAGTATTAGTTCGGGCAAGTACTAAGCTAAAAGAATTTGGACTAAAACTAATGTACTAAGGACTAAAAGGCTTAGTATTAGTACTACTAAGTACTAAACTAAGAAGTACTAAGATTAGTCGGACTAATTACCAACCCTGTACAAAAGCTTGCAAAAACTAAGCGCAATATTACATAGTAATTGTTACGTTGTTATAGTCTGACATGCTAGCTCCACCGGCGTCTTTAGCTAAAAAAATAGTGACTTTTTATTTGCCTTTCGCAAGCTAAAAACGCAATTAACTTTTACTACATTTATAACTATACAAACGTAATAACTAGTGCTTAGTATTAAGTTTAAACTAATATGCTAAAATTTAACTACATTAATAACTTTTACCGGACTTCCGTTATACACAAGTTCTAGCATATAAAGTACTAATAGCTAGCTTTCGCTAAATAAATAGTTAATTACAAACGCATTTGTTCCGAACAAAACGTTATAATTTGCAAAGCAAATAAAACCTAGCGCCATTTCAAAGCTATCGCTCGATTTAACTTGCTAAAAGGAAATTTTTAACTTTTTTAAATAACAAAAACATTTATTAATTAAGCTTTACCCCGAAAACTAAAAAAAACTAAAAACTAGCTCTTAATAAAGCTTAAATTTCCCTTTAAACCGCTATATATCGCAAGAAAGCAAGTAAAAGAATAAATTCTTTTATCGAAAAAAAGTGTTAAATACTTTAATAGAAACAAGACCTTTTTCGAGATATTAAACCCCTGATATACTAATACCGCACCTAAAATAAGCTTAATAGCCGATAACGGGGCTTTTTACGCTAACAGCAAAAAATGGAGATGTTTTATCGTTTAGCGGTTAATGCACGCCCAAAAATTTTCGTAACTTATAAAACGTTAATATAAGCAAGATTGCTTAGCGCTTTGTTAGCATAAGCATAATAATAAAATTTACCACGAAGTTACTAAATAAATTAATGAATTAAACGAATAAATAGGCGGATTTAAAGCGATTATTGCTAAAACTGCTGAAGAAGTAAAGCCGGCAGTTAGTTAAAATCTTTAATTTTGCGGTATTTAACCCGGACCGAAAAAATAAGCATAAAAACTTACTAGTAGTAATAAGAAATACTAATAGGGTTTTAATTTAAAGGAATGTCTATTTGTAAAAAGAAACGTATAAATACCTCAAATAACACAGCTGCCCGAAAAAAGCTATACGTACCAAAGGGTCCGTTTTACTCCGCGAATTAGCAGTTTTATGCAAGGTTGGTAAACTAATACTAAGGTACTCATACTAATCCAGGGTTGGTAATTAGTACTTCTAATCTTAGTATTGCCTTATACTTATACTAATTAGTATTAGTATTGCTAAAAGTACTAATAAGTACTAATTAGTACTAATATTATTCAAAAACTTACAATTTTATTTTTTACAATTTTTTATTTACATACGTTTAAAACTCAGTGTTTTAATAAGATTAAAAATAAATATTATAAAAAATCTATATAACTAAAAACCTTATTTTGGTTTTCTTCGTTTTTGTCGTCGTTCTTTTTGACTTCTTTTATATTTAATTTCTTCAAATACTTTATTTTCCAAAATCGATAATATTAGAAAATAGTTATAATTTAATAGGTAAACTCTCTTGATTATTGGAAATTACATTATTAGTTAAATGTTAATTATATAAAAAAATTAATATTAAACACACTTACTTTTCGGTTAATAACCGGCTTTTTTTAAATAAAAAGTAAATTTTTTTCTGTTAAAATACCGATTCCGTACGGCCCTAGCAATCTTTATAGTAAATAAATTAAAGGTTATGTAATCGTACGACCACGTAACTAGCCCTTTATTTTTCGTACGAAAGGATCGCTGGACTAGCTAGCGATCCTAACAAAAAAAAATAACAAAAATAAATAAATGAAACCTAGTTACTTAAACTCCGTACGCACGCGTATACTTTTAGCTACTTAACACTAATTAATAGTTATAAAGCAATTGCAAATTAGTAAAAGTAATAACAAAAACTTTTCGTACGGCAAGCTTAAAGTTAAATCCTTTTATTTTATTTGTACGATTTTTAAGTTTAAAACACTTATATAATTATTTAAAAATTAAATCTTTTTTTTTTAATCGTATAACCCTTTAAAACAAAAACCGCATATAACTGCTCGAAAATCAAATCCCTTTTTCTAGTCCGCACGATTCTTAAAGCAAACTTTATACAAAAGTTTAAAGGTTAAATTTCTTTTTTTGTTCGTACGATTTCTGTATTAATAAAACTATTCTATATATATCGATATAGTAATAACTACTAGCCGTACGAAAAGCTAAACGGCAAAAACAATAAAACAGCAACCTTAAATAATTCCTTAAATTTACTTTCGTACGAAAAATTCGCGGCAAAACTTAAGTGTTACGAACCAACAAAGGCGACCTAATACAGCGGCTTAAAACAAAGGAATTGTTTTAGGACAGGAACTTAGCCCTAGAATAATTACTTAGTCCCAGAACAATAGGCGGGCCCGGGATAAAGAACGGAAGAAACACGGACCGACGGTTACGTAATAGATATATTAAATCGCAATATATCCAGCCGATTTAATAACACTTTAGCTAATTAAGTAACGGAAGGATATGTTAGATAACAACATATGTAACCGATCTAAGGATAATTAGTAAAGGAATAAAGGACATATAAAGCAAAGGATTTCCTATGTAACTAGTTATTTATTACTTTAGTAATTAATTTAAGCTTTAGTTTACTTTTTAAAAACTAAAAGGAGCGGCACCTCCTGACGATCGATAGCAAGTGAACCCCCAGCGGCAGAAGACTCTATACACCATCAGCTTAATTCTTGTACGGCTACCGTGCCTTACCTTAGGAACATAAAGCCTATACCCTACCTCCCCTAGCTAGCGCGCAAAGGGACGTATCGTTACATTAAGCTTAACTTATTTATTTAAAAAAATACGCTATCCCGGAACTTTAAGATATTCCGGTAAATTTTAAGAATAACCTTACCGTTAAATATATAAATTCGTACGTATTTAACAGCTTATTTTTATATTTTTGCTTTAAAGTAATAAAAAAACGATTTTTTAAATCGTACGAATTTTTTTTTTGAAATCTAAACGAATAACGAGTTTTCGCAAGTTAACAGCGCGATTTAACAAAAATTATTCGAAAAATTAAAACAACGAAACATTTATTTATTTAATGATAAGATACGGCATTATTAAATACTAACAGCTATTGCAAACGGCAAATAAATTTTTCGCACGTAATAATTATAACTTAAAAAAAGCACTTTTTGCCGAATGACTTGCTAGCACCTTTTTTTATACGAAACTATTAAATACAATTTTTAACTTAATTACTTATATAAAAATAATAATTTAGCGGTATAACTAACTATTACTTGCGATTTACTTATTTACTTTTTCGCACGATAAGCTTTTTTAACTTTTTTTTTGCCCTTTATAGCCCGACTTAATATACGAAATACTTTAGCTACTTATGCCGGCAGCTAACTTTTATTACTTTCGTACGATATTTTATTATAGCGAAATATTTAAAACAGCTCGATCCCGGCTAAAAACGTTGTTACCTTTAAAAAGATATAGCAAAAAAAAAACGACAGTATATCAAAGAACTGTACGACATTGTATATAATAAAGCACGGATATTTATTACTACGTGCAAAAAGTTAAAAATTACAAAAAACTAGTACTACGCCGGTTTTTACGAAATATTAAGCGGTTATGCGAAAAACTACTAGTTATATAATATCGGTTTAAAACGTACGTTAAAAAAAACGTACGAAATGCTCGATAGGCATTTTAATATAAATACTATATACGCTTAATATTATACTACGTGGATATTATTTACTTTTTCGCGCGTACGATTTAATAACTTAAGTAAGTTTTTACCGGAAGTGCTCGATATCGTATTAAATATGCTAACTAAAATATAACGGGCACTTAAAAATAAATATTAAGGAAATATTAACTTACATATAATTATCGTACGAGCTTGCAAAAAAATTTTAAAGCTTAAAGCTGCGTTAATTTTGCGAAAGCTTTCGTGCGAAGCTTTATTAGTAAGCTTTCGAGCTTTATTAGTAAACTTTCGGTTTACTTTATAAGTTTTAATAAATTATAAAGTTATATAGTATGTTTAAAATTCGCACGAAAATAATATGTATTACATAAACTAACGTTATTACGGAATATAACGCCGGCTAAAACTTCGTTTTTTTTTTCTTGCTTTAACTTTCGTACAAACTTATCGTATTTAACTTCGCAGATATTAACACGTTTAACGTCACGAACTTTAAGTTCGGCACGAAAGCTACGCTGCTTGATTTATTAAAAATAATGCTAGTTAACTTACTACTTTTTATCCTAACGGTTCCGTGCTAAAAGCTAATATATTGTGTCGTACGAAATAGATTACAATAATCTTTTTTTACGACGAAATTACGGAGTATATTGTATCGTACGAAAGCAACTTACTTGCTCAAAACAATGACGCTAGCTTTTATTTATTTAACTACGATATCAAAATAATGTTAATAAATAACGCATTCTTGCACGGTATAACTAGCGAAAACATTTACCGACCGTACGATTTAAATAAAAGCGAAATTTTTGGGCTTAACAATTAAAATTATATAACGTACTAAAGCGAATTATAAAATATTAAAGCCGCAACATATTTTACTATAAGCAAAAATTAACTGCAAGCTTACTTAGGAAAGTTTTTTCGCATAAAAGTCAATTGGACTTTAAAGAGCGCTAATATTAACTTTAAAAGTATCGCTATAAAGCTATTTATTAGTACCGTACGAATTACTAACCATATTAGCGATGTTATATTTTATATTTTCGATACTTCGACCTTAAATTTTTTTTTTGCTATACAATACAAACCGGCTTATAGTATACTTTAATAACACACAGGATATAATCGTACGAAAAAACCGGTATTCAAATCTCTGTTTTCCGTAAATAAAGCTACCTTTGTTTTAACGTTACTTGCATAAAGCAAATAGCATACTTTATAAAAGTAAAGTTACAATAATTATACCGAAAATTTAGTTACTTTCGCGCGAAGCGATTATATACGTTACTTTAATATACTAGCTACGATACTAAATAATTTATGCTTATAAAAATCCAAAGGCTATGCTATTTTTATCAATCGCACGATTTAGCCCTAAAACGGTTTAAATTTATAGTTCAAAACGACTGTAAATATAATTACGAAGTTATTATTAATGTCGTATACCTTGATAAAAAGCTTAAGTTATATTATATCGATCGCATAACTTCGTTCTATGCCGCAACATTTTTACGATTTATATTTGCTCACGATATATAAAATGCCCTAAAATACTGCTGAATTAACACGTAGTACAGTTTCCCGAACTAAATCTCGCACGATTTCGGTACGAATTTTGCTTTACAGGACTCTTGTAACCGCGCGAAAATCGTTAAAATCTTTTGCAAAAAATGCTAATCGAAGCATATGAAACTATTAGCAAAATCGAAAAAGCACATTAGTTATTCGCTCGCGCGTATAAAATTTTAAAAAAAGATCTTAGTTATCGTACAGCAAAAAAATTGATCTTACAAATAGCAATTAAAGCCTTTAATAATACTGCCAGCTTTAACGGCTTAATACTAATTTTATTAGTATTTAGCGCTTACTTTTGGATTAACACCGATTTACTACTTTCAGAAAAAACTATTACTTACGTAAAAGCCGTTTAAAAAGCATTAAAAATTGTTGTACGAATACCGCTGTATTCGAAATTTACCCTGTACTACAGGGTAAGCCAGGTAGAACCCCGTGGAATTCCATGGAATCACATGGAATGTTCTGAAACTGTTGCTTATAAATCAACCAACTATAACTTAGTATTATTACTTAAGTTATACTTTATTTATAAGCAGGATTAGTAATATGGAAACATATGGAATCAAGTGGAATTATGGGAAAATTGTATATAAAGGAGGATTTCTTCTCTCTTTTTCTTTTAGAAAATCAAGCAGAAAATAACCAAGTTATAACCCCATATAACTTCATACGCTTCACTTTATGATTTAAACGAGCACTTATGCACTTTAGTTGCATAACCCCACATATCCTTTCAACAATAATTAATAAAACTCTAGTAAATTCTACCAGTTTTTATTAGATTCTATTAAATTTTAATGCTTAATAATTATTACTCCAGTAAATTTACCAGTTTCTATTAGATTTTATTGAATACGAAGCTAAAAGCTAGCGTGTAAATTACTTTTTAATTAATTTATAGTAGCTTATAATAAGTATTTTAGTAAATTCTATTTATCTTTATTAAATTTTATTTCATAAAAACATTTTGAATCCTTTTACAAACAATTAATATAATTGAATACCAAAAAGGTTTTTTTTTTTAAAATGCTAACTTAGTATTCTAGTAATACTAAAATTAGTATTAGTCCTTTTAAGCCGGTACTACTACTAATACTAATACTAACTAGTATTCAAAAATCGGTACTAATACTAATACTAATCTTAGTTTACTAAGATTAGTATGAATACCTTAGTATTAGTACACCAACCCTAACAGGAAGCTTCAGTATTTTCGTCAATAAAGCATAAGTAATATTATAGGCAAAAAACCCCCTCTTTGCTAAAATTTCCTTAATCGCTATTAAAGGAATAGGCGCGGGAGTTTAAATCACCGAAAAGGTTTTTTTTTTTTCGATTTTTACATTAATAAAAAAATCAGAAAGGCCGAAATTAGCGGCCATTTAATGGTAATAAGTAACGTTATTAAGGGTTTTGGTTTTGAAATGTTGTTAGGAAACGACTTTATAGCCGAACACGAAATGTAAATCGATGTTAAAAAGTCGACTTACAAACTAACTTTCGTATATAATATAACGATACTTATAATAATACATGAAAAACGCAAGCAAAAGTAACATAAAAAGTTACGGCGAGCTATTTTATATAAATACTATTAATATCAAGCGTCTTTATTAATACTGTATATATGTTATTACTAAATTGTTACGGCAAATAAGCCACAGGCTAGCTACATCCTCGTACTAGCCACGAAGTGGCTTAAATATCCCCTCGATAGCTCCTAGAACCCTTAAGGAAAACTTCCTTTTTTAAGGATTAATCGTAAATACTACCAATACTTATAGTTGCTGTACTTAGCTGCGAGTGCCCTTATAACTTTTAATCTTTCTTTATTAGCTACCTACAGCAATAAGTCCTCCTATAACTAAGGCCCATTCGCGAGAACAAACAGCTACCGCGTAAATCTAAAACGAGGCCAAACAAGACAACAAAATGGAAACTTAAAGCTTTTCCGCCACGATTCCGCAAACTTAAGGAAGGATTTTACGAGGTTAAAAACGCAAGCGGGAATCGTCTAGCTCTCGGGGGGGGGACACGCTAAACCCCTATAATTCTGCTTAAGAGTTGGACCTAAACTCGAATTCCGATGTGCTTAGTAACATAAGCAAAAAAAACCTAGTAAAACTTCTAAAGCAATTAATTACTAGACCTCAAAAAAAAAGAAAAACGCCGAAGTAAAAAACAAGCGTTAAGTGGCTCGAATAAAAGTTTAAACGCCCTTTTTAAAGTGAAGCGGAATCCTAAAGGAAAAATAGGTATATCGGGGAGGAATCGAATAAAAAACGATTTAAACTTAAATAGTAAACTAAATCTAACTAAACTAGCTAAGTTTGATTTAAAAAAGCTATCGATTACGTTTATATTCCCGAAATAAAAAACATGGAAAAATAAATGTAAACTAATGTTTAGTTATGCTACGCATAAATTTAAAAAAGATTTAACGAAAATCCTATTTGCAACCACGCAATTAAAGCAAAGCGTTAAGCAGTTATATTATACACAAGTTTAGCAAAAAACGAAAAAAAAAACAGGTCCGAATAAAGAACGATTAAACTACTTACTTTACTTAAACTAAGCCAATTATAAGGCCTTGCTAGCAATACAGCTAAAGAACGCCAAATAAAGACCGGAACAGAACCCGAGGGTGTTCAACCAGTACCTTTAAAGTTTAAAGTCCTAACAGAAACTTCGGCTAAAGAAAAAACTAGCATTTTTCTTTTTTGGAAAACTAAGACCTAAAGTAAAGGAAGCTATAAAAAAAGGAGTTAATATACTACTAACACGAAGGAACGACATAGTAAATTCAGCAATAAAAAAATAGGAATACTTATCGGCAAAAAACAAAGGAATCGATACCCTAAAAAAAAAGTCCCGAGGGAAAAACGATAACCGAAAAAAAAAGCAAATTTGCTAAAAAAAACAGAAATAACACTTTAAAGTTATCTAAAGAAAGAAATCAAAAAAAAAAAAAGCCGAAAAAAAACCTAAAAAACATTAAGTGTTATAAGTGTAAAAAAATAAAACACTATGCCTCATTTTACAATTAGGATTTAAGGGTACAAAAGGTAAAAGTTAAAAACCTTATCTTAAAAAACTAAATGGAGGTTTAGTACCTAAATTGCTTACTAAACCTATACCTTTTATGCCTGTTTTACGGCGATTCCATGTTAAATGTACTATACACCCTAAAACTGCAAAACAAGGTCCTTTAGAAACTCACGCAGACCTAAATACTTGCTTTAAAGTAAATCTAATTAGCTACTCTTTTGCTAAGAAGTATCGGCTAAAAAAGGCCCCTTTTCGAGCAGTACTTTTACTATTAGCGGGTAATACACTAATACATACATATAAATGCTACTAGATGCTACTTACACTTACGGATTTACGAAAAAGTACTTGATCCTTACGTATCCCGTGTTAAGGAATATTAAGGGATTATAAACTCGGGGGAAGCCCCTTATTACTAAAACAACCATTCCTAAGAAAAAAAAAGTTCTCCTTAACCCAAAATAGAATAAATAGTATTTTAGTGTAACAAATAACGAGGACTTCGAGTTTATTTTAGCGGAATAGCTCCTTAAAAAAGCAAAAAATATAAACCGTGTATATGCAGTAACTACGATTAACGAAAAAAAAGGAATATACAGTAACAAAGTCCGGTGCGATTACAGTAACGAAAAAAAACGAAAGGAGGGCTATATAGACCCGGTTAAAAAGTTCCTAGTATTTTTTAATGCAAATAACGCAAGCATTTTATTATTACACCGAAATACAAATCACGCCATAAAGCTAAACCCTCTAAACGCACAACTTCCACGCTACTCGATTTACCCCCTAGCCTATAACGAACTTAAGGCGTTAAAGCAGTAGCTAAATAAAATGTTAGCTACTAAAAAGATTTGGCCTTTAAAAAGTCCAGCGAGGGCACTAATTCTGTTCGTACTAAAAAAAAATGAAAGCTTAAGGCTTTACGTGGACTTTCGTAAACTTAACAAGATTACGAGGAAGAATTAATACACTTTCCCCCTTATTTCGGAAATAATAAACCGAGTCGGAAAATGTAAAATATTTTTAAAGATTAACCTAAAAAATGCGTATTACCGAATCCGCATTAAGGAAGGAAATAAATAAAAAACAGCTTTTAATACCCGATACAGGCACTACGAGTTTACGGTAGTAGCTATAGGCTTAACTAACAGCCTAGCTACATTTTAAAGCTATATTACAAAAGCCCTAAGTGATTTAATTAACGAGTGTATAGTAATTTACCTAAATAATATCCTTATTTTTTTAAAGAACGACGAACAGCACTAGGAATACTTTCAAAAGGTAATCGATAGGCTAAAAAAAGCGGACTTATACGCTAAACCATCCAAATGCTAGTTCTATAGGGATAGGATCGAATTCCTGGGATACGTATTGTTAGGAAACGGTATCTTTACAGACCCATCTCGGATAAATGTAATTCGGAACTAGCTACTTTTAAAGTCCGTTTATAACTTATAATCATTCTTGGGGTTTTGCAACTTCTACTGCCGCTTTATAAATAAATACTCCTAACTAGCAGCCCTTATAATTAGCTAACTAAAAGGGCTAAACAAAGGAAAAAAACCAGGCAGATTAGTGCTTAAAGGCAGGATCAAGAAAAAATACGAGGAATCGTTCCAGAAATTAAAAACTGCCTTTTAGCACGCGCTTTTTTTGTTGCATTTCGATCCGGAGAAAATAATAATAGTAGAAACCGACGCCTTTAATTACGCTATAGCGGGTACTTTATTTTAAAAAGACGATCGTAGAAAAACCTACCTTGTTTCGTTTTAGTTTCGCAAGTATATAGCAGCTAAATTAAACTACGTTATACTTAATAAAAAAATAATGGCGATAATAGAATTATTGAAGCACTAAAGATACTACCTTTAAGGGACTAAATACCTTATAAAAGTTCTGTTAAATTATACTAATTTAACGTCGTTTATAAAAACGCAAAAGTTAAATAAGCAACAGGCAAAATAGTGTATGTTATTAACAGGATATAACTTTATAATAAAGTATAAACCAGGAAAGCGAAATAAAGCTAATAAACTTTCGAAACGTACAGATTACAAGCTAAAACGAGAAATAAATCTAGATTTCTTGCTTACCTTAGCAAAAAAGATAGCGGTACAAACTTAGCATAAAAATGTAAACCTAGCTAGGCTAAAAGAGGTACACGCAGAGGCGTTTCTAAAGGCTAGTAAAAGGAAAAAATACATAATTTCCACGCAAGCAGTAACCCGTGCAAGGGCTTATAATTCTGTTGCGGGCGGAGATATATATAAGGAATCTTATAGCTCGCAATCCCTTAAGGACCTAATCTAGGAGATCTAGGACCGGGACTTAAAAGTACGACAAATACGGGCCCGAATTAAGGAGGAAAGCCCCGTAAAACCCGAATGGAGCCTCTCGGAAAGCCTACTGTTATATAACAAACGGATTTATGTTTTATCCGAAGTAGCCTTTTAATAAGAGATTATTTAGCTATACTATAATAACCCCCTCGGGGGTTATTTCGGAAAAAACAGGACTAAGGAATTAGTTTTATGGCACTTTTATTAAAATACCTTAAGCCGCGACGTTCGAAAATACGTTAAGGGATGCTTTACTTGTGATATTAATAAAACTAAACGCTACCGAAAGTACGGCGAACTGGAGCCGTTACCCCTGCCATTAATACCATTTAAGGAAATATTTATGGATTTTATTACGGAACTACTAGAAACTAGATTTAATAGCGAGCTGGTTAATAGCATTTTAGTTATCGTGGATAGATTAACTAAGTTCTTTACTTTCTTTGCGGTTAAAACTACAATAAATTCGTTTAAATTAGCTACTTTATTTTACAGGGAAATAAAATGCCGGTACGATAGCCCTAAAGGTATTATAATAAACCGAGGGTTTGTTTTTACTAGCAAATTCTGGTTAGATTTTTATTACTGGACTAAGGTAAAAAGAAGGCTTTCGACGGCCTTTTATGCTAAAACCGATAAACAAACGGAGAGGATAAACCAGACTTTAAAAACGTACTTACGGTGCTTTACATAAACAAACCAGACATGTTAGCTATAATTACTAGCTTTTGTTTTATACGTTATTAACTCGGGTTTAAATGCAACTACAAGGAAAGCCCCTTTCGAAGCCTTAATGGGGTATTTGCTAAAATTTAAAAAGTTCGTGGAGGACTACAACACTTTAAAGGGGGTACTAGCAGTACAAGCTAAAATCTTTAAGCTAAAAAAGCTTAGAATAGAAATAGCGGAATATTAGGGAATCGCTAGCGAAAGCTAAAAAAAGTACTACGATAAAAAGCATAAACCCATTGAATTTAAAATAAATTAAATAGTGGCATTATTAACAAAAAATCTTAAAATAAGAAACAAAAAACTGTTTCCGAGATTTATCGGACCTTTTTAAGTTATAAGCAGAATAAAAAAGCAGGCATATAAGCTAAGTTTCCCGGCTAAATACTTCAGGCTACATAATGTATTCTTTGTGCAGCTACTAAAACCGTGGAAAGCCGGAACTAAAGCCAGCTTACTTAACTTAAAAAACGACGATAAATGGGAAGTTAAAAATATTATGGACGAAAAGGTTTAAGAAAACGAAACTTACGTTAAAGTCCAATAAAAAGACTAGCTCTTTAAATACGACCAATAAGTGCGTAAAGCTAACATAAACTGCCTTAAATTAATACAGGGATTCAAAAAAAAGCGCGACACACAAAAAAAGAAACGAAAGACAAAAAAATAATCATCTTAAATTGCCACGCCGGGCCACATACTAATTTTTATTAATCCCAAAAAAAAAACACTAACAAAACTTTTTGTAATAATAGGATTCGAACCTATTTAATCGGATAAAGTCCGCACTTTATTTAGTTACATCACGGTCGTAGGAACCTAAACTAAACCCCCCTGTAACTTAATTAAAGCTAAAGAACAACTCCTTTAAAGGCTCGTATTTTTTATTAGGATACGCCTTCTCGAAGGCCTCGGACGCAATATCCACAAATTCTTTAAAAGTAGCTACTTAAGCAGCGAAGCTACAGTTAAAGGCTGTGACGATACGTCCCTTTGCGTGCTGGCGAAAGGAAATAAGGTATAGGGTTTATGTTCTTAAGGTAGGGCACGATAGCCGTACAAGTATTAGGCGGGTGGCGTATAGAGTTTTCTGCCGCTAGGGGTTCATTTAATATCGATCGTTAAAAGGTATTGCTTCTTTTAGTTTCTAAAAAGTAAACTAAAGCTTAAATTAATTACTAAAGTAATAAATAACTAGTTACATAGGAAATCCTCCGCTTTATATGTCCTTTATTCCTTTACTGATTTACCTTTAGCCGTTAGCTTAAGCCGCCCGGATAGCCTCGCTATCCCGGCTATCTAGATATGTTAGATAGCTTCGCTATCCAAGCTATTCAGTTACGTAACCTTCGGTCCGTATTTGTTCCGTTTTTTGTTTTAAGCCCGTTTGTTGTCCTAAAACTAACCCACTTGTCCTAGAACTGGTTGACTTGTTTTGGGACCTAGTCCCTGTCCTAAAATAATTCCTTTATCCCGGGCCGCTGTATTAGGTCGCCCTTATTAGTTTGTAACATTATTCCCCTTTTTTTAAAGCTTTTGTCCGTAAAGCCATAAATAGTAAGCGTGTGCTTAAGTTCCTTTCTTAAGCCTTTATTCCTTTTATTGTTTCTTTTTACCTTTTTCGCTAACGTCGTTATGTTAAGTTATATCGCGAAATCTTGTCGCGCGCCAAAAACAAAGCAAAAAAACGCGCTTTTTGCTACCTTTTTTTACTCGGCCGTAAAAATGCCTTTTTGCTTCTTTTATAAAGGCCGAGGTATTACTTTATGCTAGGCTTTTTTTTTGGATTCGTTTCGTTGCGCTAAGTGTGTTCGCCTTAGTCGTTCCTGCTGTAACGTTTTAGGACCTTCGCTTAAAAACCTTCGTGCTGTTGCTATATAGCACTAGAAGTTAAAGTTCGAGCTAAAGGCCGCTAAAAAAAAGCGTCGTAAGGCTAACGCTTAAGTAAAGCGTTTTCGAAAACAAAAAAAATTATAGTTTAAAAAATTAATGCGTGCGGTACGTTATAGCATTAATAGTATTAAGGAGTTAAAGCGTATTAAGCACAAAAAGGCTAAAGCCAAGGAAGCTTATCGTGTCGTTAACTGCTTTTTTTTTTTGGTCGATCGTTTTTTACTTAATAATTTCGAGATTAAGTAAAACGCCGTGTATTTTAAAGTATCTTTAAATCCTTTATTAATAGTCGATCCGGGTTTTGCTAATAAAACCGTTAAACCTGCTTAAAATAGTTCGTAAGGTGCTTAATAAGTTTTTATATGTTATCTTTTAGTAGGTAGTTTTTTTACTTAATTAAGTACTTAATTTAGTTTTTTTTTAATTAGGTGTTTAGGATTTGTTCGACTTTATATTTTTTTAGGTTTTTTCGGGTTTCGACTTATGTTTTTAGCGGGGTGTTTTGTGGTGCTAGTTTTAATAGTAAAATATAAAATACTAGGTATATTTGCATTTCTTGTAATAATAATAGTTAGTAGTTAGTATCGGAAATTACTTAATTGATTTCGAATAATCCTAATTTTTTAAAGTTAAGTTTTTCGCTTAGTTTTTTAGTTTTAATGTTTCGTTGTAAAAAGTAAACTCGGTTTCCTTTTATTAAGATTAGTCCCGCAATCCTTTTGCTATTATAGTATCGTTTTATACGTTCCTAAAGGAATTAAAGTTCCTTTTAGAAGTACTTGTAAAGTCCTTTAAGCTCCTTTGTTTTTGTTCCTGCCTTAAGTGCGTTTGCTTTTTATAAGGGGTTTTTAGTAATATTTAGTTCGTATTTGTAATTAGCTTTAAACGGTAATATTTAAAGTAACTTGTTAGTACTTCCATTGTACGCTAGCTTTATTAGTAGTAGTAAATATACCTAGTTGTTTTGTTATTTATTAATGTAACACTTAAAGTACTGTTCCAGTATTTAATTTATTCGCTCGGTCTGCCTGTCTGTTTAGAAGTAATAGGCCGTAAATAGCTTTTGCTTAACTCCCATTTGCTTTATTAAGCTCGTTTAAAACCTTAATGTAAATAGCTTATTTCGGTTAAATATAACTTCGTCCGGTAGTTTATGTTTACTAACTACGTATTAAAAAAATATATATGCTAGGTTTTTTGCTATACTTGCTTCTTTATATAAAATATAATGTGTTATTTTAGTAAGTTTATTTATAACGACTTATATACTGTCGTACCTTACTTTTATTATTAGCTCTTTCGAAGGTAGTAGTTTAGTAATAAAGTCCCATGCGATAGTGCTTTATGCCTTAGTAAGTATAAGTACCGGTTGTAGTAACCTGTAAGGTTTGTGGCGTTTTGCTTTTGCTTTATTATAAGTATTGCATTCCTTAATAACTTTTTTAATGGTGTCGGTAAGGGTTATAAACATGTAATATTGCCTTATTTTGGTTTTCGTTCGGAATACTTTTTAGTGTTTATATACGGAATGTTCGTAAAATGCTTTAATAAAGGCTTCCTTATAGTGCGCTAGTATTACTATTTTTCTTTTTATGCGTAGTTCGTTTTTAAGGCGCTTTATCCATTCGTTGTTAAAAGTTACTTAGTATGTAGCTCCGCAGATAAAGTATCTTTCCTTGTTTTGCCGCAAAAGGGTCTGGGCTTATTTAAGCACTAGCTGGTTATAGTTGCTTCGTTAGCTTAATATGTCTGCCCTAGCGTTTTCGGTTCCTTTAATATGAATAATTTTAAAGTTAAATTCGGATAGGAATTTTGCTTATTTTACTTGTCGCTTGTTGAGATCCTTAGTGGTTATAAATGCCGTAAGGTTTTTATAGTCGGTAAAAACTTCGACTAAAAGCGTGGTGCCGCTAAAATACGGTTTTTATTCCTTAAATGCCTTAATAATAGCCATAAGTTCTTTATTATGGATTTAGTAGTTAAGTTCTGGCCTGTTGAGCTTTTTTAAGAAAAAAGCTATAAGGTGTGACTTTCCGTTTTCGTTTTTTTATAAAAGTTGTCTTCCGATCGCGAAATCTAACGCATTAGTTTTTACCTCGAATTTTTTATTCGGTTTTAATAGTCGTAAAACTGGCTTATTTAAAATCTGTTTTTTAATAGCGTCGAATGCTTTTTGTTTTTGCTTTATTTATTAAAACGTAATGTCTTTTTTAGTTAGGTCCGTTAAAGGGGCCACAATCTTCCCGAAGTTTTTAATAAGGGGCCGGACGTAGTTCGTAAATCCTACAAACGCCCGGACGTCTGCAACGTTCTAGGGTACTAGCTACTTTTTAACTGCTAAAATTTTAAATTCCTGGATCCTTATTTCCCCTGGGGTTAAAGTAAATCCTAAGAAATCGACCTTTTGTGTATAAAACTCGCTTTTCTTTGGGCTAACTAGCAGCTTAGCCGCTTGTAGGGCTTTTAATACCTGTTTAACTGTGACGATACGTCCCTTTGCGTGCTGGCGAAGGGAAATAGGGTATAGGGTTTATGTTTTTAAAGTAAGGCACGATAGCCGTACAAGTATTAAGCTGGTAGTATATAAAGTTTTTTGCTGCTAGGGGTTCACTTAATATCGATCGTTAGGAGGTATTGCTTCCTTTAGTTTTTAAGAAGCAAACTGAAGCTTAAATTGATTACTAAAGTAATAAATAACTAGTTACATAGGAAATCCTTTGCTTTATATATTTTTTATTTTTTTACTAATTGTCTGTAGATCGGTTGGATATGTTGCGATCTAATATATCTTTTCGTTGCTTAGTTAGCTAGGGTGTTGTTAGATCGGCTGAATATATTGCGATCTAATATATCCGTTACGTAACCTTCGGTCCGTCTTTTTTCCGTTCCTTATTCCGGGCCTGTTTGTTATCCTGGAACTGACCCACTTGTTTTAGGACTAGTTAACTTATCTTAGGACCTAGTTCCTGTTTTAGGACCATTTCTTTGTTCCGGGCCGCCGTATTAGGTCGCCTTTAGTTAGTTCGTAACATTATTCCTTTTTTTTTAAGGCCTTTATCCGCAAAGCTATAAATAGTAAGTGCGCGCTTAGGTTCCTTTACTAGGTTTCTGTTTTTTTTTGTTTTTCTTTTTATTTTTTTTGCTAACGTCGTTATGTTAGGTTGTATTTTTAAACTTCGTTCGGCGAAAACGACTTAGCGCGATTCTTTTTTGTTCGCAATCCTTTAACATTTTATAAGCATGCTTTCTTGTTTTTACTACAAGGGCCGGGAGATCGATTTTTGTTAGGTCTTTTTGCGGGACTCTTTTTGCTGCGCCAAGTGCGTCCGTTTTAGCCGTTCCCGTTATAATGTTTTAAGTATAGGCGCTAAAAAGCTTCGTAACATTACTTTTTAGCATTAAAAGCTGAAAGACGAGCTATAGGTCGCGAAGGAAAAGGTACTTCGTTTGCGGAAGCAAAAAAAGCTATAGTTTAAAAAAATAATGCGTGTAATACGTCGTGGCATTAATAGTGTTAAGGAGTTAAAGCGTATTAAGCGTAAAAAAGCTAAAGCCGAAAAGGCTCGTTATGTCGTTAATTACTTTCTTTTTTTAGTTAATTGTTTTTTACTTAATAATTTTAAGATTAAGTAGGACGCCGTGTATTTTAAAGTGTCCTTAAATCCTTTACTAATAGTCGATTTAGGTTTTGCTAGTGGAACTATTAAATCTGCTTAGGGCAGTTCGCAAGGTGCTTTATAAGTTCCTACGTATTATCCTTTAGTAAGTAGTTTTTTTACTTAATTAAGTACTTAATTTAGTTTTTTTTTAATCGGGTGTTTAAGATCTGTTCGACCTCGTATTTTTTTGGGTTTTTTTGGGTTTTAACTTGTGTTTTTAGCGGGGTGTTTCGTAGTGCTAGTTTTAATAGTAAAATATAAAATACTAAGTATATTTGCATTTTTTGCGGTAGTAATAGTCGGTAGTTAGTGTCGGAAATTACTTAATTGATTTTAAATGGTTTTAATTTTTTAAAGTTAAGTTTTTCGCTTGGTTTTTTAGTTTTAATATTTTATCGTAAAAAGTAAACTCGGTCTCCCTTTATTAAGATTAGTCCCGCAATTCTTTTACTGTTATAATATCGTTTTATACGTTCCTGGAAAAATTAAAGTTCCTTTTGGAAGTACTTATAAAGTCCTTTGAGCTCCTTTGTTTTTGTTCTTGCTTTAGGTGCGTTTGCTTTTTGTAGGGGGTTTTTAGTGATATCTGGTTCGTATCCGTAGTTAGCTTTAAACGGTAACGTTTGAAGTAACTCGTTAGTGTTTCCGTTGTACGCTAGTTTTGCTAGTGGTAGTAAGTGTATTTAGTTGTTTTGTTGTTTGTTAATATAATATTTAAGGTACTGCTTTAGTATTTAATTTATTCGTTCGGTTTGTCCGTTCGTTTAGGGGTAGTAGGCCGTAAATAACTTTTGCTTAACTCCTATTTGCTTTATTAGGCTTATTTAAAATTTCGATGTAAATAGTTTATTTCGGTCGGATATAACTTCGTTCGGTAATCCGTATTTGCTAACTACGTATCGAAGGAATGCATACGCTAGGTTTTTTGCTGTACTTACTTCCTTATATAGGATATAGTGTGTTATTTTGGTAAGTTTGTTTGTAACGACTTATATGCTGTTATACCTTGCTTTTATTATTAGCTCCTTCGAGGGTAGTAGCTTAGTAATAAAGTTTTATGCGATAGTGCTTTATGCTTTAGTAGGTATAAGTACCGGTTATAGTAACTTGTAAGGTTTATGTCGTTTTGCTTTCGCTTTATTGCAAGTGTTGCATTTTTTAATGATTTTTTTAACGGTATCGGTAAGGGTTGCGAACATATAGTACTGCCCTATTTTGGTTTTTGTTCGGAATACTTTTTAATGTTTATGTACGGGATGTTCATGGAATGCTTTAATAAAAGCTTCCTTGTGGTGCGCTAGTACTACTATTTTTCCTTTTATGCGTGGTTCGTTTTTAAGGCGCTTTATTTATTTGTCGTTAGGAGTTATTTAGTATGTAGCTCCGCAAATAAAGTGTCCTTTTTTGTTTTGCCGTAAAAGGGTTTAAGCTTGTTTAAGTACTGGCTGGTTATAGTTGCTTCGTTAGCTTAATATGTTTGCTTTAGCGTTTTTGGTTCCTTTAACGTAAATAATTTTAAAGTTAAATTCGAATAGAAATTCTGCTTATTTTACTTGTTGTTTGTTAAAGTCCTTAGTAGTTATAAATGCTATAAGGTTTTTGTGGTCGGTAAAAACTTCGACTGGGAGCGTAGTGCCGCTAAAATACGGTTTTTACTTTTTAAATGCTTCAATAATAGCTATAAGTTTTTTATTATAGATCTAATAGTTAAGTTCTGGTCCGTTAAGCTTTTTTAAAAAAAATGCTATAAAGTGTAACTTTTTGTTTTCGTTTTTTTTGCGAGAGTTGTTTTTCGATCGCGAAATCCGACGCGTCGGTTTTTACCTCGAACTTTTTATTTGGTTCCGGTAGTCGTAAAACTGGTTCGTTTAGGATTTGTTTTTTAATGGCGTTAAATGCTTCTTGTTTTTGCTTCGTTTATTAAAACGTAATGTTTTTTTTAGTTAGGTCCGTTAGGGGGGCTGCGATTTTCCCGAAGTTTTTAATAAGGGGTCGGACGTAATTCGTAAATCCTACGAACGCCCGGACGTTTGTAACGTTTTAGGGTACTAGTTACTTTTTAACTGCTAAGATTTTAGATTCCTGGATTTTTACTTTCCCTGGGGTTAAGGTAAATCTTAGGAAATCGACTTTTTGTGTGTAAAACTCGCTTTTTTTTGGGCTAACTAGTAGCTTAGCTGCTTGTAGGGCTTTTAATACTTATTTAACGTGGTATTAGTGTTTCTTTATTGTTTTGGAATAAATTAGGATGTCGTTTAAGTAAATAACGATAAACTTGTCGATGAATTTTCGGAATACATGCGTAATTATTATTTAAAAGCTAGCTAAAGCGTTAGTTAGTTTAAATAGCATAACTAAGTACTTAAAGTATCCGTAAGTAGTGCGAAAGGCTGTTTTTTATTCCTTTCCTTTAGCGATTTAGATTAAGTTGTACGCGTTTAGTAAATCTAGCGCCGTAAACTATTAGGCTCTTTAGAGTTTGTTTTTAAGTTTTCTAATTAATAGTAATAAGTAGCGGTTTTTGATAGTAATGCTGTTAAGTTGTCGGTAATTAACGTATAGTTGTAATTTCCCGTTTTTCCTAGGTACGAATAGTATTAGGTATTCTGCTGGTAACTTAAATGGTTTAATGTATCCTTTTTTTAGGTTTTTATCGAGATACTTCCGGAGTTTTCGTTGCTATGTTTCGTTTAGTCCGTAAATTAGTTTAAAGTCGGGCTGCTTCCCTTTTTATAGGGGTATGCTATAGTTTTATTTACTGTGCTTTAATAAACCTGTTGCTATATCGTGTTTTCCGCTAAACAGGGCGTCGTACTGCTAGTACTTTTTTAGTACTTTAGTTTTATGTATCGGCTTAAACTCCTTAGTAATCAAGTATACTTTAAAGGTCTTTCGTAAATCCGTTTAAGGCTTTTTTATAGTTTTTTTAGGGACGTAATTCCTTTTTAGTGTATTCTACTAAAGTTAGCCTGTTTTTTAGTTAACTCCGGGATTGCTTACTTATAATCAAAGTATCTTTAATATTATTTCGTGCTTGGAAATATCCGTGATGTTAAGCGTAAGCTATTTTTAGTAATTTTAAATGTCGAGCGGGAGGTATATAGTTTTTCGCGCGATTTTTTTATTTTCGTATGTTACTAGGCTTTTATCGACGGTCTTAAGTCGGTAAGGAGCGTTTTTTTTTTTTATAGTATTTTTAGCTTATTAACGACTTATAGTAAAATATAGTTTCCTTAAGTTCTTATATTTATTATGGCCCGGATCGTATGTTTTTTATATCGTATTTCGATAATAAGGTACTTGTAGCTTCCTTCGTATAGTTCGTTTAGGGTTCTGTTAGGTTGCTAGGCCTAATGCTGCTTATTTAGCATCGGCTTTAGTCTTTTCCTTATAGCGCTGCGTAGTTAAAGCGTTATTGCTTTCGTTCGGCTATTCGCTTTTTGTTTTTTTGCGCGGCTTTTTTGTTTTATTGCTAATTTTTGGCTTTATTTGCGGCGTAAATTAAGCATGCACTAATTAAGCAGTAATACTAGTTACGCTAATGCGTTTTGCATTTCCTGGAGTACTTTAGGTTTAGTTATAGTATGGCGTAATTTTTTTCTGGCTTTATTATAACTAACTTTATTTTATGTTTTTAGTATAATACCGTTATAAAAGTACCTGCTTGTTGTTAAAGGAACTACCTTTAATATAGTTTTTCTTTAAGGTAATATCCGCAGCTGTTAATTACGCATAATATTTATAATAAGGCGTAATGTTTTACGTAGCTGGGGCGTAGGATCTCGCTAAATCTTTCGCTTTTACTCGGGGGCTCGTTAGCTATTAAAATTATTTTTTCGGGGTTTAGTAGTGCCGTCCCTCGGACTGCTATTTATTTGTCTCGATAAAGGTTTTGTTTCCGTGCTATTTTTTAGGCTTGCCGGTTGCTTTTTAAGCTTTAAAAGTGCCGGAGCTTAAAGCCGCAAAAGTAGTTGCTTTTATATGCGTCGGTGTCTTTTTCGTTGTTGCTTGCGTTAAGTTCGGGGTATTACATACAAATTGCTAATACGTAATACATGCATTCCCTTTCCCTGGCTTGCTAGCTATATAGCGCTTCGGGGTGTTATACACAGGCTTAGTTAGGGTACTTTTAATACCTGTTACACTGCTTAATAGTGCTATCCTTGTTATGCTTTAGGGGGTCTAATGGTTTTTCGGTTGGCTCCTTAGTAGCTGCGCCAAGTTATTTAGCTCGTGTAGTGGCCGAAGTCTGTTATATAGGTTCGGGAACCTTTTGCTATTTTTCTTAAAAACTTCTGCAGTTTCGGGCGAAGTATTTTTTTTTGCCGCAGTTATAGCATTTTTTACTTCCGCGCCTTTTGTTTCGCTAGGTCGCGTTAAAGTCTATTAGTCCTGCGTGGGTTCTAATAGCGGTAGACTAGTATTATTAGTAAGGGCGCCCTTAGCGTTGTTTCCCGGTATTAGCTTAAGGGCGCTTTTTGCCGTTCCAGGGGCTTTTCCCTTGCCGCTTTATACGTTACTTATATAGCCGGTTGTTAATTTTTACGGTTATCGTAATATAGTTATTTAGTTTGTTTAGTTTTTTTTTTTTAATTACTTTATTTTTAACGTCGTTTTTAAGTTTTACGTAGTATTACGCTATAAGGGCGTCGTCGTCGGTCTATTCGGTCCTAAAAGCAATCTATTTAAATTCCGCTGCATACTTAAAGGCCGAGCCCTTTTGCTTAAGCTACAGTAGTCGTCGTTCCGTAGTTTTTGCTTCGTTTAGGTTTCCGAATGTATTTTAAAGTTTTTCTGCGAACCTAGCGTACTTCCTAAATAGCTTTTTAGTGTTATCGTCTTAGTTTTCCTTGTCGTTATTTAAGTAGTTTTTTATAATAAGCTCGAACTATTTTAAAGCGTTACCCTTTAGTAGCCCTACGGCTACAAGAATCTTATCGGGCTTTATAGTAATCGTGCGGGCGTAAAATCGCAAGTACACCCGGACTTAAATAAAAAATCCTCGTACGTTGCTTTTTACTTTATCGTACTGGGGTGGAGTTATTAGTTTATAACCCCCGGTGGTATTCCTATTTGGGATTGCCGTAACTTAAGCCTTTAGCTGCTCGTTGTTTTTTTTTACGGCAACGAGTTATCGTTTTAGCGACAAAATGCGGTTTAGCATATCTTGCGCCGTTTGTGCTGGCGTGTTCGCCGTGCTCGGGGTAGGGGTTTAAGGTACTATAACTGTAGCGATGTTATTGCTTAATAGTTATATAGTAACGTACTAAATAAAAGTAATTAAAATATAACGATACGTCCTTTTACGTGCTAGCGAAAGGAAATAGGGTATAAGGTTTATGTTTTTAAGGTAAAGCACAATAGCCGTATAAGTATTAAGCTGGTAGTATATAGAGTTTTTTGCCGCTAGGGGTTCATTTAATATCGATCGTTAGGAAGTATTGCTTTTTTTAGTTTTTAAAAAGCAAACTAAAGCTTAAATTAATTACTAAAGTAATAAATAACTAGTTACATGGGAAATCCTTTGCTTTATATGTTTTTTATTTTTTTACTAATTATCCGTGGATCGGTTAAATATATTGCGATCTAACATATTTATTACGTAACCCTTAGTCCGTTTTTTTTTTGTTCCTTGTTCCGGGCCTGTTTGTTATCCTGGAACTGACCCACTTGTTTTAGGACTAGTTAACTTGTCCTAGAACCTAGTTCCTGTCTTAGGACTATTCCCTTGTCCCGGGCCGCTGTATTAAGTTGCTTTTAGTTAGTTCGTAACATTAACGTAGTATTTATGCTCTTTTATTGTTTTAAAATAAATCAGGATGTCGTTTAAGTAAACAACAATAAATTTATTAACAAATTCTTAGAATACATGCATAATTATTATTTAAAAGCTAGCCGATGCGTTAGTTAATCCAAACAGCATAACTAGGTACTCGAAATATCCGTAGGTAATGCAAAATACTATCTTCCATTCCTTTCCTTTAGCGATTCGGATTAAATTATACGCATTTAGTAGGTTTAGCGCGGTAAACCATTAGGCTCCTTAAAGTCTATCTTTAAGTTCTTTAATTAATAGTAATAAGTAGCGATTTTTAATAGTAATGCTGTTAAGTTATTAGTAGTTAACGCATAGTTATAATTTTCCGTTCTTTTTGGGTATAAATAATATTAGGTATCCTGCTAGCAACCTAAATAGTCTAATATATCCTTTTTTTAGGTTTTTATCGAAATACTCCTGAAGTTCTCGTCGCTATGTTTCGTTTAATCCGTAAATTAGCTTAAAGTCGGGTTGCTTCCTTTTTTGTAAGGGTATGCTATAGTCCTATTTATTGTGCTTTAATAAACCTGTTGCTGTATTATGTTTTCCGCTAAATAGGGCGCCGTATTGCTAATATTCTTTTAGTACTTTAGCTTTATATATCGGCTTGAACTCCTTAGTAATAACATATACTTTAAAGGTCTTTCGTAAATCCGTTTAAGGCTTTTTCGTGGCTTTTTAAGAACGTAATTCCTTTTTAGTATATTCCACTAAAGTTAGCCTGTTTTCCAGTTAACTCTGGAATTGCTTACTTATAACTAGGGTATCCTTAATATTATTTCGTGCTCGGAAATATCTGTAATGTCGAGCGTAAGCTGTTTTCGGTAATTTTAAATGTTAAGCGGGAGTTATACGGTCTTTCGTGCGATTTCTTTATTTTTATACGTTACTAGGCTTTTATCGACAGTTTTAAGTCGGTAAAGGGCGTTTTTCTTCTTTTACGGTATTTTTAGCTTATTAACGACTTATAGTAAAATGTAGTTTCTTTAAGCTCCTATATTTATTATAGCCTAAATCGTATATCTTTCGTACCGCACTTTAACAGTAAAATATTCGTGATTTCCGCTATATAGTTCGTTTAGGTTTCTGTTGGTTTATTGGGCCTGGTGCTGCCTGCTTAATATCGGCCTTAGTCTTTTTCCTGTAGCTTTGCGTAGCTAAAGCGTTGTTGCTTTCGTTCGGCCTTTCGCTTTTTATTCCGTTATATAGCTTTCTTGTTTTACTGCTAGTCCTTAGCTTTATTTGCGGCGTAGATTAGGCATGCGCTAACTAAGCAGTAGTACTAGTTGCGCTAATGCGTCTCGCACTTCTTAAGGTACTTTAGGTTTAGCTGTAATATAGCGTAATTTCCTTTTAGCTTTATTATAACTAACTTTATTTTATGTTTTTAATATAGCACTTTTATAAAAGTACTTGCTTGTTATTAAAAAAACTACCTTTAATGTAGTTTTTTTTTAAAGTAATATTCGTAGCTATTAATTACGCATAATATTTATAACAGGGCGTAGTAGTTTACGTAGCTAAAGTATAAAATCTCGTTAAATCCTTCGCTTTTGCTCGGGGGCTCGTTAGCTACTGCAATTGTTTCCTTAGGGTTTAGTAATACTGTCCCTCGGACTGCTATTTATTTATTTTAATAAAGGTCTTGTTTCCGTGTTATCCTTCGGGCTTGCCGGTCGCTTTTTAAGCTTTAGAAGTGCCGGAGCTTAAAGCCGCAAAAGTAGTCGTTTTTATATACGTCGGTATCTCCTTTGTTATTGCTTATATTTAGCTTAAGGTATTACGTATAAGTTACTAGCGCGTAATACATGCATCCCCGTGCCCTAGCTTACTAGCTATACGGCGCTTTAAAGTGCTATACATAGGCTTGGTTAAGGTGCTCCTAGCACTTGCTACATTATTTAGTAGTGCTATCTTTATTATGCTTTAAAAGGTCTAATAGTTCTTCGGTTAGCTCCTTAGTAACTGCGCTAAGTTGTCTGGCTCGTGTAGTAGCTAAAGTTTATCGTGTAGGTTCGGGAACTTTTCGCTATTTGTTTCGAAAACTTTTGCAGTTTCGGGCAAAATGTTTTTTTTTGCCGCAATTATAGCATTCCTTGTTTCCGCGCTTTTTGTCGCGTTAGGTTGCGTTAAAGTTTATTAGTCTTGCGTGGGTTCTAGTAGCGGTAGATTAATATTATTAGTAAGGGCGCCTTTAGCGTTATTTCCCGGTATTAGCCTAAAGGCGTCTTCCGCTGTTCCAAGAGCTTTTCCCTTGCTGCTCCATATGTTACTTATACAGCCGGTTATCGATTTTTACGGTTATCGTAATATAGTTATTTAGCTTGTTTAGTTGTTTTTTTTTAGCTACTTCGTCTTTAACGTCGTTTTTAAGTCCTACGTAATATTGCGCTATAAGGACGTTGTCGTTAGTTTATTTGGTCCTAAAAGCAATTTGCTTAAATTCCGCTGTATACTTAAAAGCTAAGCCCTTTTGCTTAAATTGCAATAGTTATCGTTCCGCGGTTTTTACCTCGTTTGGGTTTTTAAATATATTCTGGAGTTTTTCCTCGAACTTAGCGTACTTTTTAAATAGCTTTTTAGTGTCGTCGTTTTAGTCTTTCTCGTTGTTATTTAAGTAGTTTTTTATAATAAGCTCGAACTACTTTAAAGCGTCGCCCTTTAATAGTCCTGCGGCTACGAAAATCTTATTAAGCTCCGTAATAATCGTGCGGGCGTAAAATCGTAAGTACACTCGGACTTAAGTAAAAAATCTTCGTACGTTACTTTCTACTCCGTCGTATTAAGGTAAAGTTGCTAGCTTGTAGCTTCCGGTAGTTTTTCTATCTGGGGTTGCCGTAACTTAGGCCTTTAGCTATTTATTGCTTTCCTTTACGGCGGTAAGTTATTGTTTTAGCGATAAAATGCGATTTAGTATGTTTTATGCTATTTGTGCTAGCGTGTTTGCCGTGCTCGAAGTAAGGATTTAAAGTGCTATAATTATAGCAATGTTATTGCTTAATAGTTATATAGTAATATACTAAATAAAAGTAATTAAAATATAACGATACGTCCCTTTGCGTGCTAGCGAAAGAAAATAAGGTATAAGGTTTATGTTCCTAAAGTAAGGCACGATAGCCGTACAAGTATTAAGCGGGTAGCGTATGGAGTTTTTTGCCGCTAGGGGTTCACTTAATATCGATCGTTAGGAAGTATTGTTTCCTTTAGTTTTTAAAAAATAAACTAAAGCTTAAATTAATTACTAAAGTAATAAATAACTAGTTACATAGGAAATTCTCCGCTTTATATATCCTTTATTCCTTTACTAATTTACCTTTAGCCGTTAGCTTAAGCCGCCTAAATAGCCTCGCTATCCCGGCTATCTAGATATGTTAGATAGCTTCGCTATCCAGGCTATCCAGTTACGTAACCTTTAGTCCGTATTTGTTCCGTCTTTTGTTCTAGGCCTGTTTGTTATCCTAGGACTGACCCACTTGTCCTGGGACTAGTTAACTCGTCCTAGGACCTAGTCCCCATCCTAAGATAATTCCTTTGTCCCGGGCCGCTATATTGGGTTGCCCTTATTGGTTCGTAATAAAGGCCTCCATGCGAGGTATAACCGCTAACTTGTACTTCTTACGGGCGGCGTTATTTTAGTAAAACTCGTTAAATATAAGCACGAAACCCGGGGAAATTGCTTAATATACGGCAGATACTTTTATAGGCTTAACTATGCAAACGGCAAAAAAACGGCGCTAGTTAACTAAGCCCTAATAAGCGCAGCGAAAGTTTTAAAATAATTAGCATATATTAATAAATAGCGAAATTTTAGCGTACTTAAGTTTTGCTAATACCGCCGGTAAGCGAATGCTTACGCTTATAAGTAGTAAAAAAAGCGACGAAGCCCTTTAAAAGTTAATACTAAACCCTAAAAAGTTTAACGCGACTTTCCGCGGGAAAGGCAAACCGGCGTTCGGGCGCTAGCTTACTTTCGGCTACCGGTTTAGCTTCGACCTTTTTTTAAAAAGCTAAAAACTAATTAATAGCTTTTAGCAAGCGCTTTAGCTTAAACTTTATAAGCGCGGGCACTTAGCTTAAATTAATACACGATACTACCACAAAAAAGGGAGGAAACGTACAAGCATGCAGCTTATTTCGGCCTTAAAGCAGCCAGCATAGGCAGAAAAATTAGGTGCCAGGAACGCATGCTTTAATACTATAGGCAAGTTTCGATTAAGCTGAAAATTATACTTAGCCCGCGTAATAATGCTGCAATAAAGCAGCGAAGCTCCTACGGAACATGCTTAAAAGCGACGCTTATGCTTTTTGTTTTTAGTGCGTTTACTTTAACGCTTAACCCCACGAGGAAGCATAATAATAATAATAAAGTAAAAAGGAAAAAGTAAATAATTATATAAAAAAAAGTAAAAGCCTAAAGGAATAATAGGCGAAAAAGGAACGAAAAGTAATCGGAAATAAAAAAAATAAGGCATAATTCTAAAGGCGAAATTAAAGCTGCAGAAAGAAAAAAAGGGAAGGAAGCATTAATAAAGTACGAGACGGCAAGATATTAGGCAGACTAATGCTAGCATTATTAAGCAACTATAATGTTAATACTTAGTAGCTTTGTTAATATAGCTAAAAACAGCTACAGTAAAAGGAGGAACAATTATTACGGCAGATAAGCCACAGGCTAGCCACATCCCTGTACTAGCTACGAAGTGGCCTAAATATTCCCTCGATAGCTCCCAGAACCCTTAAGGAAGACTTCTTTCCTTAAGGATTAATCGTGAACACTACTATTACCTATAGTTGCTGTACCTAGCTGCGAGTGCCCTTACATAAATTTACTTGAAAACCTTTACTTATTAGCTAAGTTTTATTACTTTACCGCAATATATAACCTAGCTTACGATATAATAGTCAATCGTTATAGTTTTAAAAAAGCTTTAGTTCGTAATCCGTACGCATAAACCATAGATATTAAAGCCGGAACTAAACTTAATACTATTACCGTTCCCGGTAATAACAAAAAGGCATAACTAGCTGATAAAAACATCGTAAATTACTACTAGGGAAACGTTTTAAGTAAAGAAAAATAGGACGCGAAAACGAAAGCATTTTTCGTAACATATAACACGGTAAATAATATAACTAAGCTTAAAGAACTAAAATTAACTTTAATCTACAGCATTTAAAAGCTAAACGACGTTTTTATAGTACGTTCTAACGATAAAGTAGCGATTCTTTTTAATCAATTTAAATATAGTAGCTAGCGTTTAAAGGCTTTTTAACCGATTTAATATTTTCCGTAATAAAGGCATTGTACTTATAAATAATAATTACAAGATACGTAACGATTTCGTCGACAAATAACAAACGGAGCTTAAAATAGCAGAGTTTTATTTATTAAGTGTTAAAAATAAGAAATCTTTAAACAAAAAGCATAAAGAACTACACGCGCAAAAGAAACTTAGTTTTATATGTAATTTAATACTTGTAGCTTATTTAGTTTTTATTGTTTAAAAAACTGTTAATAGTAATACTAAAAGTAAAGCAGTAATCGACCTTCGCGCGCTTAATAAAATTACTGTTTTAAACGTATATTCCTTACTTAATTAAGATAATATTACGGCGGCTATAGCTAGTGAATTTTAGTTTATATCTTTGAATGCGTTTAGCTTTTTCTTTTAGCTACCCGTTAAAAATAAACATTGCAACCGTATAGTAGTAATTAGCTTTAAGGGGCTTAAACGCTTTAATGTAGCTTTACTAGATTTTAAAAACTTTCCTGCTTTTGCCTAAAGGTTTATAGATCGCTTATTTTTCGATTATTATAGCTATGTTCGCGTTTATTTTAACGACAACGTTATATTTAGCAAAACGAAAAAAAAAAAGCACTCACGTTATTTTAAAAGCGTGTAAATATTTTTTAATAAAGCATAAGTAGCTATTAGCCCTAAAAAAATCGTTCGCAGGTTTCCCTTTTAGTAAGCTACTAAAGCATATCGTTAACGGCATTAGTACTACTAAAACTAATAACTGTATCGTTAGATTTCGAAAGCTTGCTTTTCTGGATACCTTAAATAGCTTAAAAACCTACTTAAGTATAGCGGGATAGCTACAAAAAGGGGTTGCATGGTTTAACTGAAAAAACAACCCGCTATTAACTCAAAAACTAGCTTTAGTTGCTAAAATAAAGAAAAAAAGCTAACTGCTATAAAAAGTATTTAAGCAAAAAAAGCGTAGCTACACTTTAAAAAAAGATTTACTTTAACAAACAAAAAAGTCGCTAGCTTTAACAAGCTATAGTAATATTTATATTTTTAATACCGTTTGTATTTTTATAACCGTACTTAACTTTTATTCGTTAAAGTAGACTTTTATAAAAAGCATATAAGCTTATAATATTTTAACTTAGTAAAAAATAAAATAAAAAATCGATCTAAAGCAAAAACATACCGACAAAAAAAGTATAACCGATATTTTTTTTTTCTTAAAATTAACGTCCGGGGTTAAAAGAAAATACGGTTTTATAAAGGCCGAAGTAGCAGCGTTACTATAGGCCTGTAAAACGCAAAAAAAGCTACAATAGTTAAGTAACTTTACGGTTAACGTGCTAATAAATCATTTAGCTACTGAAAACATAATGACTTAAAACTTATTACGCACGCTTAACTTAAATGAAGCTAATTTTCGCTTTACTAATGCCGCAAATTACCTTTTTTTAGTTTTAACTAAACAATTTTTACATTTTAAGCGCTTTAAACGTTATCCCTAACGCTTTTTACCGTTTTTTTGTTGAGCTTTTTGACTAAAAAGCTTTAAAAGATTAATCGAGCACCATCGATAATATATAAAATAACTTAAACGTTTAGTGTTACTTTGTTAAAAACGAAACAACCGAAAACCACGTAATATAGCTTATAATGAACGAAAAAGTTTAAGTAAATTTAATCTAGGGGTACTAAAAACACAAAAAATATAGCAAGGTTTATAAGGTACTATACGATTTCGGCAAAAAAAAGAAAATTACTAAAGTTCGGCTATTAACTAAAAGCATACGAAAAAAAAACGATTTAGTTATTACGTATAGCCCCGTTCGAACTTAACGATAGTTTAATTTATTACGTTAATACAAATAGCATAAAAAAGCTTTGCATTACTTAGAAGTTCGTGCAAAAGATTTTAAAGCTAATGTATAACAATAGAAACTACTTCGAAGTAAAAAAATATATTACAAGAACTCGAAAGAATTTATTTTTTTCCGTAAGATTTAACTTATACGCTGTTTTATATAGCGTTATAGTCTTTGCGCTTTTAACTAAGTTAACAGGAATCCTGCTTTAGGTAAACTTATGCTTATTAATACTCCCGCTTTACTTTTTTACACTATAGCAATAAACTTCGTAGTAAACATGCTAAAAGTATATTTTAAAAACACTTTTTAGGCCCTTTTATTATATGAAACGCTAAGCTCGCTATATGTCATTCCCGATAAGTTTAGCAAAAAATTTTTTTTTATTTCTAGCAACATTAAATATATAGCGAAGGAATAAGCAATTATATAGTTTTACCGATGCTACATGTATATAACTGGGGCCTGCCTATAAATATTATTAGTAATAAAGATCCTAAATTGACTTCGGCTTTCTAGCAAGAAACATATAAACTGCTTAACGTCCGCGTTTTTATATTTACAGCCTATTATCCATACACTAACGGCATATAAAAAAAAGCAGGTAGTAAAAATCGCCTTCCGATTTTATATAAAATGGCGACTGGAAGTACTATAAACTAATGTCCTTTTTGCTCTATAACACTAAATAATACTTTAGCGGTAACTACAAGCAAGACTTTTAACGAGCTCGTCCTAAGATTTAAGCACGATTAGCATTTAATAAATATCAGTCGTCTAATTAATTATTCTTTTAGTTATTAGTTTATCACATCTTGTAACTAAAACTAACTCCATTAATTACCAGGTGTAAATAAGATCAACTACAAAAGATCAGTAATTAATTAAAGTAGCTAAAGTAACTAAAGCATAATTTAAGTAAAAAATGTAAATTATGCTTTTATCAGTTGAATAAATTAGGAAAAGCAAGTTAATAAGCTTTACTATGTATATTAGATTTTAATATAGCGCAAAGTTATAAAATAACTAAAGAAAACGTATTATTAAGTAAGCTATAGCTACTTTAAAAATAAAGTTCACTAAAAACACTAATTCAGTATTTTAAGTACATTTTAATAAGAAATTAATACTAAAGCCTTGTTTTTTTTTACCGTTTTAATTCGTTTCCTGTATTTAAGCGAATAAAATCTTAACGTTATATATAGTATTTGTCGTTTTGTACTTTTACTAATTTTATTAGATATAAAACGTTATTTATCAAAGTTTTTTTTATTTTAATTAAATTCAAATTACTTAAAACATGTTTTCTTTTTGCTTTTTATGTACTTGTAAAAACATTGAATTTCATTACATATAATAATATAAAAAGTAAAATAAAATACTGATTATTACTAAAGTTACGACTACTTTAAAAATAAAGTTTACTAAAAACTCCGATTTAAGACTTTAAAAAGTAAAACAAGAAACTAGTAGTATTAGCTTATTTAAAGTTATTTTAACTTTATTACATGTTGCTTGTAAGCGTAATAAAATATAGTAACTAATGTAATGTCGCTATCGCATTTTCTTTTAATTAAATAAAGCTTATAACTTTTATTTACTAGTAAGCTTTATTTTTCTTAAAAAAAACCGCTTCAATCACTTTTGGTTATTTTAGTTCGTTACTGATTTAGTTAAAATGACTTTAGTTAGTTACTATATGTAACTATAGTTAAACCTTTTAATTACGGGGTGTAACTAAAATTCAGTTAGTTAGTTACAAAGTGTAGCTTAAACTAAGTTAATTACAAAAAAAATTATTTTATCTAAATAACTAATAAGTTAGTTATTATTTTTAATCAATTATTTAATCATTTTGCTAACAGTGGATTCAACTCACGCTCGACTTTAAATGTAATTACTAGAAAAAAAAGGAACGGCCGTTAGTTACGACGCAGCAAAAGTGCTTAAAAGCAATTACGCAAAGAACGTAGCTTAGCTAATCAATTTAGCTGCTTTCGCTGCTAAGTAACGATATAATTCCCTCTGTTTACACGTAAACTTCAAGAAAAGTAACAAAATATATCTTAAGCTCCATTATAGTTACAATTTCCTAAGCAAACTAAAATGCAAATAGTTAGCACAAAAAGCAGGGCTTTTCGAGCTTCTCGAAATAAAAAGGCCCTCAGCTGCTTAACTAAACTTCACGGCTAAACAAAAAGTTTATTCCGTTGTATTAATAGCTTAAATATATAAGCTTAAATAAAAAAACCCTTTTCAAAAGAAACTAAAGCCCTTTTTTAGCCCGGTATTAAGCGAAAAAAACGATGCTTAATTAAAAATCGAAACACTCGTTAACAAGCGTATAATAAACGTTAATTATGCCTTTGCGGTATAGTATTTATCAGTAAAGTAAAAAAAATAGCTACTATCGGAGAAAAATTAAACGCACCGGGAATAGCTAAAAGTTACAGCTAGGGAAATAGTAGCTAAATATAACAAGAAAAACCTTATAGATTAAAATAAAATATAACGCTACTAAATTACTGTTTACGATAAAATGGATAAACTTTTGAAACTTAAGCTTTAAAATAACGATAAAGAACTAAAGCGAAAAAGGCTTTCACGAGGCAAAAACCGCTAATAAGCCGGAAGCTATAACAATAGTGCATAATATACTAGTATAAGTAAGTAATAACTAAGTTTAACTTTAGTTAACATATTTTATTCTCGAAGATTTCTAAAACTTTTTTCGCTAAAAATAGCGCTAGTACTAATAGCAATTACTATAACTAGTACACACCTGCCGTTTAAGCAGCTCATCCTATTTCAGGAAAAAAAAATACATACACTCGCTAACACGCAAAAATCTTTTTGCACTGGTACTTTTAACCGGCAACTAGAACGGTAAAACCGGCAATTAAAATTTTGCATTTAGCAAGAATAGCATAAATAAAACCTTTTGTAACTGCGAAATTATAACATTATCGGCTTAATTATAACTTTTTTCGTTTTTTTATAAATAGCTTAAGCATACTACTATTATTTCTTTAATAGTGCGCGCTTTTACTTTACTAGTGCGCCCGTTACTTACATATAAACTTAATACATTAAACCGGCATACTTAAATATACGCCCGCTACACTTAAACGCGCGCTTGCTTAATTTTGCAGTTATTAACTTTAAAAGCAAGCAAGTTAGTTTTATTGCCGTAAACAACAATAACGCGGCTAGCTATATTTAAGCTGCCGCTTACTATTATAACGCTTATTTAAATATAATTACAGCAAAAAACAAAACCTTAAAAAGTAGCTATAACGCTTAAAGGGCTATAAATAACGATTTTAACATGACACTCAACAATAAAGGAAAGCTAATAACAGCTGTTACTCTAATAATTTAAGCGGCTATTACAACAATAACCGTAATGTTACAAATAACCCAAAAGCTAAAATGTATCGCACTTTATTCGTTAGCTTTAGCGGTAATTATAATTTTAGTTTAATAGGCTTAACTGTTTGCAATTTTCGCTTATATTTTTTAAAACAACTAATTAAATAAAAAAAAGTAGTTTATAGGCGCGTAAAAAAGCGTGTTATTATGTTATCCCCCTTTTGTTTTTTTCGCCGTACGTTTTTTTACTTTTTTTTTCGAAAATGCTTCGTATACCTAACGTTCTTTATATAATTACTTTATGCTTTTTAAAGCTGTAAGCGTTAGTTTTACTTTTGCTTTTTTTTTCGGATACTAGCTGCGCCGCTTAATATTTAGCAATTTAGTTCTATACGGATGAGGTTTTTTTTGTTTGCTAACAAAAACCAGTGCAATTCGATTTAGCACGAGCTTCAGCCCGATATTTTTTTAAACGTAAGCTTATAAAGCTTTATAAAAAAGCGTAAGCTTGAACTTTAAATATAAGTTTTTACCGACCGATTTATAAAGATAAGCTTTATGTTCCTGCTTACAGCTGTAATTTTAGTTATTTTAGTTAATCTAATAAATACTTTAAAACCTATTAGTTATTTGGGCCGGGTAATTTTGAAGCTTTAGTTATTTAGGTAAATGATTTTCGAATGACATAAAAAACCCTTTAAATGAATGAAGTTTAACTGATTTTTTTCGAGTCAGTTAGTTAAATGTCTAAATAAATAAACCCACTTTAATTTAATTACTAAATAAAAAAGTTAAAAATAAATAAAAACATGATTATTAAGAATTATAATTCTTAACGCTTATATTTAATAAATCAAGCTAATAAAATCTTATATAAAACTAGTATAAAAACTTTGAACTAGGTTTTCATTGGACCTTATTTTACAATAGCTATAAGTTTAGTATTAAATAGTATTTTTTTTTAGTTTTTAAAGTTAAAGGTGCAGCAAATTTCAAAGTTTATTTTATTTTATTTTATTTACTATTTAAAATTAATTTGAATTTAGTCGTTTTAGTCAATCTTTAAGCCTTATTAGTTATTTAAGGGCTTAAAATTTAAAGGTTTCATCATTTACAAAAGTGAATTTTAAGGACGAACCTTAAATGACTAATGAAATAAATAATAGAGCATAACCAATTTCACAACCGTGTTAGTCAGTTACACAAAAAGGTAATTTTAACTGAATAACTAATTAGTTAGTCATTGGTTTTAATCAATCACTTAATTATTTCGTTAACCGTAACCTCGAGCTATAAAATGCGAAAACAAAAGAAAAATTATTTATGTTAAACCTTAAAAATAACAATAATAGGAAATAAAAAACACAGTAAGCAAGATTACTTACCGAAACGACTTATATTATAAAGTTAAAAAAGCAAAATAGCTTTCTAAATAAGACTAATAAGTATTAGCAAAAAACTTAAACGCACCAAAATTATTTGCAAAGTTCAAAAAAACTCAAACAAAAGAAAAAAAACGCAACTTAAGCAAGTAAAATACAAAAAGCACTGCCCTAAAAAAACAAAAGCAAGAACTTTTTTAAATCCAAGTAAATCAAAAGGTATTACTTTACAAACCGCAACTATAATAAAATTTAAACCAAACCTAACCGAAAATAACAAAATTGTTACAGTAGATAATATAGTTAGGTACAATTAGTGTATTACTTATAGTGCTCCGTAGTAGTTAACAGGGACTTAAGGGACCTTCTGTTCCTTAAGGGAAAGGTAATACCTCCGCTATATATACGTAGTGTACCCGGGAGGTGCACGGTAGGTTTACGAGCCCATGGCTCGGCTTTATTATAACAAAAAAATATAAACGCAACGAAACAAGCATTTTTAATAAAAATCGAACTAATATTAAGATAAGTATCTTTCTTTTATATAAAAAAATAAAAAGCCGGTAATAAAGTTAATAGCTAGCTCTTACATATGCCGGTTTAATACAAAGAAAGTAATTAGTCTGTTATAAAGCCGATAGTGTTTAAACTTAAATCCGAAGCAAATGTTATAGCTTTTTATATACTAAGCTACGTTTTGCTTTACGTTTAGCTAATAAAACTTTCGTTTTAGTAGCTTTTTAGTTCGTTTTTTTAAAGTAACGCGTTAGCTGTTCGTTATAATATAGCTCTATTAGTTCGTTTTGTAAGGCTTTTTTATAGTATATAAATCCTAAACTCATAAAAAACCGGTCCGTTTGCGTTTAAGCTCTATTAGCTATTCGTGAGGTTTCCGTTTTCATTTCTTTAAATACCGCGCGGCACTTTTAATCGCGGCTTCAAACTTTTTTAACTAAAAAAATAAAATCACTTAAGGTTTTATTAAAGTATAAGTCGTCACTTGTAAATGTTTTAAGCGATTTTAAGCGTATAACAAGTTATTTTAACGCTTTCCTTTTTTTTCTTTTGCTTTTTTACTTATATAAATTGCGCCGCCTAATAATTTCAGCACCTTTAGGCCTTTTTTAAATACTGCACTTACTGCTAATTTTCTTTTAAATACAAGCAAAAGATTTAATTTATTTTTCTTTTTTGGAAGTGATTTTAGCGTTTTAAAGGAAAATCGGCTAAGTTCCGCTGGCTCACTTAATGCCTAATAATGAAGTTAAATGTAAACAGCAACATAATTTATTTAGTTTATTTCGTTATGCGGCTTTGCCGTACTTATAAACGTTTTTAAATTCCCACAATTTAAAAAAACTTTAATAAAATGCTTGCTTTTTAAAAGTAGTGCCGCTAATGCTTAAATAATTTAACTATAGCTAGCTTTTTTTAATCTGCTGTAATATAATTTGCTTAACCGTCGTTACTTTTTTAGCTTTAAAGCGATATAAAGCGCTACCGTCTTTTGTTATTAGCTTATAATATAGTTTTAAAATATAGCGTACTTTGAAGCATCGGTTTTTAGCTTTATATGCGTTTTTAGATTGAAAAAGACTAAAAAAAAACCAAACTAAAATGTAGTTACTAGCTTTTTAAAAGCCGCACTGCTAACTTATTTAAGAAAGTTTATTTTTTTCCCAGCCCGGTTCCTTTTGTTTTTTTTTTAAAAAAAAAATTTAGCGGTGCGGCTTTGTTTAAAAAAACCCTTAAATAAAACGGCGATAAAAGTTGTAAAAGCTAACGAACCGCTGTGTTACAGTCGGTGGTATAATTAGGTACAGTTAGTATATTGCTTATAGGGTTCTGTAGTAGTTGACGGATACTTGGGGACCTCCTGTCCCTTAAGGGAAGGGCGGTGGCTTTCTTATATATGGGCGCGCCTGGCCCGGAAAGGACCCGATACGGCTACGAGGTTAAAATAAAGCCTTACTATAGTAATTACTTTTTTTTTCCTTTAAGGCCGTCCTTAGCTTAGTATTTTTATAGCTAATACTACTGCTATTTTATTTTGCTATTTATATGCTATTATTGTGCTGCTAGTTAATTGCGCTATTACTAAGTAATGTGCTAATTAAAATTGTAAGCGGTTTTTGTTTATCGTGCTTTAAGTACGCGAAGTTACTTGTTGCTTTAAGTCGCGTAAGTAATTCGCGTGTTTTGCGCTTGCTGCTTTTTGTGTATATAAATAACTTAGTGCACTTTCATTTTCCTTTTTTTCCTTTTTTCTTTAAGCTTTTACTTTATCGGTTTTTTTTTTAGTTCGTTTACTATTCGCTAACGATTTACATTGCTATTAAACACTTTATTATTATATATCTTACATTTTTTTTGGGGCTTTTTCCTTTAATATAGCTAAAGGCTTTAAAGATCCGGTGCTTCGTGCAGCTTTTAATCGTCGTCGCTTAAAGGCACGACGTTAAAAAAAAAACGCCGCGCGCGCTTAAAACCTTGCTTGCGCCGGTAGCATAACCCTTTTAACTTTTATACCGGTTAAAAGTTTTTTTGCTTTTTTCGTTCCTTTTACTTTTTTAATTTCTATTTCTCGCGCTTAATCCGAAGCAAAATCGGCCGCTTTTTTTGCGCTTCCTGTTATTCCCGTACTTTTTGCATTAAGCAGTCGCTAAAGCGCCGCCTAAAAAGCAAAAGGAAAGCTGTTACTACTAAGCGCGTTTTTTAAGTTTGCGTTTTTAAGCTTACTTTTGTGTTTTTTGTTAGTTTTTCGCTTATTGTAAAAAACAGTAAGTTAAGCGAAAAGCAGTTAAGCTTTAAGTAAAACAGCAAGTCGAGCTTTAAGCAAAATAGTAGCTTAAACGATACTAGTGCTTCGCCTGTTCCTCGTTATCGTTCCGCTTTCTTTATTTTCTTTTAGCTTGCTGCGCTCTTTTACTATGCTTTTATTAATGCTAGCGAATTTGCTAATATACATGCGCGCAATGTAAAGTTTTTTTATTTGCAGCCTTACGACTTGCAGTTAAAAGGTTGCCGCAATTGTTACGGCACCCTAAAACACTGTTTCGAGCCTGTTTCGAGCGAGCTTTTTAAGCTTTATTGCTTATTTTTATTACAATTTTCCTTTTTCTGTAATAAATGCACAGAAAAGCATATAACGTGCTTTGCTGTAAGCTTTTTTGCCCTCTTTTCGCTAAGCTTTTGGTGCTAATTTGTTAGTTTTCTTTTATTATAAGTTTTAACGTAATTTGCTTTCGGATCTTCGTATTTTAGTTTAGCAAACTTTTTAGTCGTTATATTAACAAAAACGGTAATATTTTATATATTACCGCTTTACAGGAGCGTATTTATTTTGGGGGTGTGTAGTTTCGGCTGTTTCGCTTGCTTATAGTAACCTAGTAAGCTTACTGCCGCTAGTTTTATTTAGCTAGCTTAAATAAAAATGCTAAAGTAAGTACTTGATTTTTTTTTTGCGATTTGTACTTATACCTGCAAGATAATTAAATTAAATATAAGCAAGTAGCTTACAGCCGCTTAGCAAAGCGAGCTACTATATTAACCTCCCTTTTTTACACTTCGTATATATTTTGCCTTTAATGCGGTAGTTTTTTATGCTTTTAACGTCCTTCGTATAGTTTTTTTAAGCTTTTATTACTTACGAGCGCTAGTTTCGTTTGCGCTTCCGTTTAAGTAACTACGGCTGTTTCGCTTAATTTGTGGCAGTTTAGTTATTCGTAGCTAAAGTCGATATAGTTTTTTAGGACTATAACGAAACGCAAGCGCATGTGTCGCGTTTCGCTTTTAATATTACTTCGTTTTTTTAAGTATAAGTCCGTAAAGCCTAATAGTAAAGCGCAAATCCTTTTAGGTCTAAAAAATGGGTTCGATTCCTATTACGGATGCTCGTTTCGTTTTATGTTCGTTTTAAGTTAGTTTTGTTTAGGTTTCGTTTAGTTTTCGTGGGTGTTACGGTTTTTTGTGGGGTAGTGCTTAATAATATACTTAAATCTGAAAAAGTTTTTTTTTAATTAAGGTAATGCCTTTTTAAGGTAATGCCTTTTTAATGTTAATTGCTTAAGTTACTTTTTTTTTGACTTTTTTTTCGAACTTTGCTAGTATTTATAGTGCGTAAAGGTTTTTTGCTAGTATTTATTGATTGTATTCCGAAAGCTAGCTTAACTATTTAACTTTATAGTATAAGTTAAACTTATAAGTCCTTTTGCTTATTATGTTTTTAACTTTTTACTTATCGTCGTTTTCGAAGTTTAGTATCGGGAGTTCCTTATTCGTTTTTGCGTTTTATAGCTTTAAATATTATATGAGGAACACGTTGTAAAGCCGGCTATATTTTTTTAGCAGTGCTATTTAGTACGCTTGTGATTTTATTTTTTGTAGTACCTGAAAGGGGATTATAAATTTAGGGTTTAACTTGCGGTACTTGATTTTTAAGTTTTTAGTAAATAGTGCTATTATTTGCTTTATTTTAGCGTTAACGGTTTGTGCTTAAAGTTATAGTACTTTGCGTGGGTTTCGGTAGCTTTTCGCTAGCGTTCTTTTAAATCGTTCTTAAGTTTCTGTAGCTTAAAAATGCGGACATGTGCTTTTAGCACTTTCTTAAGGGCGAGGTTTTTTTTTATAAACGCTTTAAACTTTAGTTAGTAACCGCATATAACTTTAAAGGGGCTATAACCCGTGGTTTAGTTTACGGCTAAATTTATCGCGAAAAATGCGTGTGACAGTAACTTAAGCCAGTTAACTTGCTAATTTGCGATAAAGCATTTTAAGTAACTTTCGAGGGTTTGATTTGTTTTTTCTGTTTGCTTATTAGTTTAAAAGTAAAACGCAGTAAAATACTTTAACTTAATTTTGCTATAATAGCATAGTTTAAACTAAAATTTGCTCGTAAATACTAAGCTTTTATTAAATGTTGTACGAATACCGCTATATTTGAAGTTTACCCTGCACAATAGGGTAACTACACCGTACAGCCCTTAAAATAGGATGGATTACCTTGTAACTACAGGGTAAGCCAGGTGGAATTCCATGGAACCACATGGAATTACTTAGAATATTCTGGAACCGTTGCTTATAAATCAACTGGTTATAACTCAGTATTATTACTTAAGTTATACTTGATTTATAAGCAGGATTAGTGATATGGAAACATATGGAATTAAGTGGAATTATGGGAAATTGTATATATAAAGGAGGATTTCTTCTCTTTTTTCCTTTTAGAAAATCAAGCAGAAAATAACCAAGTTATAACCCTATATAACTTCATACGCTTCACTTTATGATTTAAACGAGCACTTATGCACTTTAGTTGCATAACCCCACATATCCTTTCAACAGCTAATTTTACTGCTATTTTATATTGCCGCTAAATGCGCTAATTGCATTTCTATACTAATAGGAATTATATGTAGTTTTTTATTTACCGTAATCCGGGCGCGTAAGGCCGTAAGTTGCTTTGCGCTACATAAGTAATTCGCATAAATTGCGCCCGTTTCTATATATATATAAATATTTTTGGTGTATTCATTTTTTTTGGGGGGTTTTTCAGACTTTTACTATTTAGTTATCTTTTATACTTTTTACGTTTTTCGTTCCGATTTTACAAACTTTTCGATTTTTTAACCCCCTTACTTATTAGCACTATCATTATTATTAACATTATTATGAGTTGCTTTTTTAAAAGATTTTATCCGCCGCTAAAAATAAAACAAACGCAAAGCAAAAGCGCGTAAAGCATGAAAGCTTAGCTACCGTCTTAAGCGTGCTTTTGCTGCTGTTTTTTTTTTTTTTTTGCTGCCGCTGCTTTTTTGCCGTTGTCGACTAATTTTTTTATTTTACGTGTGCTGCCGGGTTTTGGTTTTTGTAAGCTTTTTAGGGATTAATCTAGCGCGCTTCGCGAATAATTCCCGCGATTATTTAATGCTTTTGCTAATTTTTTATAGCTTAAGTTTTAGCTATACTTTATTTGCTTTCTGAAAACTTTTCGCTTAGTAGTTATAGTAATAATAACTAATTAAATAGTAACATTTTTTTTTCAAACTTAATAAACGTAATCAAAATAACGAAAACAACTAAAACGACGAGCTTTTTTTCGACGATAGTAGTTTTAGTAGTTTTAATAATCTTAGCTTTTTTCGTTCTTTTGCTTTCAGGCTCCGTTAACTTTTCACTTGCTTTTTTATAGTGTTTTGTTATTTTTGAAAAATACGCTATTAGTAATAGCGTTGCCGCTAGCATATATATTTAAAAGCGTTAGTTCTTCTATTATTTTTAGCCCGTTAACTTGTGTTTAAAGTGCTATTGCTTTTACTACGGCTTTTTAAAGTGAAATCTTTTTCCGGATTTAAGTAAATCACTTAAAATAAAGTACGCTTTTTTAAGCTTAAGCAAATGAGTTTGCAATTACTGTTATTGCCGACATCATATTTGCAAGTTTATAAGTTTTTTCGCTTAGCTTTTATATGTATTTCGTTACTAATTTATTAGTTTCCGGCTTTGATAAGCTTCGACGTTTTTTGCTTCCGAACTTTAATTTTTTTTTAACAAAAAAGCTTTTTAGTTAGTTTGTAAAATATTATATATAACACCGCTTTTTACAAGCAAAAGTTTTTTGACCGCGACGCAATTTCGCTTGCTTTTCGAAAAATATTTTAAGCTAAAAAGCCTATTACCGCTAATTTCAACTCGCAGGACCTAAAAAGTATTTATAGTAAGTTTTATCTGTTATTATGAAATTTGTACGTAATATTTGCAGCTATATATAGGCGTATGCATAACAGGCGCGTAAATAACAGACGCATATAAAATAAGCGCGTAAGCAATAAGCGTAAAAATATTACGCAATTAAAAAAAGCTAACTTTCCGGTTCGGGACTTTTATATTTTGCATTGATGTTTTAACATTTGCAACATTGATGCAAATATTAGTTGCAAATGTAAAATAAAAAGCACCTGTTATAAAGCAATTAATGTTTTTGCGTGCAACAAATTACATATTACAATAATTTTCCGCAAGCTTTACATTTAGCTATTGCCGTTTATTTGCTTATTAATTACGTTTACTTTAATAATTATACTTCTTACTTCAAGTACCGGCTTCTAGTTATAGCTGCAGCTTTCGGAATATTTATATTTTTATAGTGCGTTTAAGCTAATAACAAATAAAAAGTGCTTAAACTTACATTTAATTTAACGCATTATTTTTTAGTTAAGCTCGTATACTGCTTTTCCGCAAAAATGCCGTAAACTCGATTAAATTTACTAGTATTGCTTTAAATGTTAGCAGCGAAACGTTAACATTTATTAATGCCCTTAAAAGCAAAGTAACTAACACTATAAATAATATTTTTAGCAATTTACTTACAAATATATTTAAACTGCTAAATTTTTTTAGTAATACTTACTGCATATCGGTTAATACTGCGAAAGTTACTTTACGCATACGCAATTGTTGTTAGCTTTTTATAACGTATTAAAATGTATTATAACCTTTCCGTTTAATCTATTAAATATAATACGCTAAAAAGTAAAAATTACCGTTTCTTTTCTTGCTAATATATAGTTTATAGCCGATTATATAGCTTACCTTTTTTTAGTAATTATTACTTTTTATGGCTTAGGATTTAAGCTTTATAGCTCTTTAACAGCTTCCTGTTTTGCTGCTCCTTTTTACGTAATAAGCCGGAACTATAAAAAGATCGTCGTAGCACATATTATAACTGCCGCGTTAGTTTCTTTATTTTTTATTGCCGTTAATGTTATTATTACATTTGTTGCTTATAAAGGAAGCTGTCGCTTAAACTAAGCTAAAAGTAGCATAAAAATCTATACACGCTAAAAAACGATGTTCTTAGCAATAACTTAAACGGCGTTTATACTAGTACTAGCAACTATGATACTTTATGTGCTGCTAGTTTTTTAGCGTGAAAAATATAATAAACGTGTTAAGCCTTACATTAGTACATTTACTTTAGGAAATAAGTTATCGCTTCGCACGAGTAATAAAATCGTTGACCGATTAATTTCCCTCGTGGGTTACTAATTAAAGCTAAAAGGTGTTTACTACGTAATCGAGGAAAACTGCGCTACTTTTTTCTTGTTAGGACGAAAGCAAGTAGAAAATTTTCCTGCAAACTTTAGTTAATAAAAGTAAATAAGGCGAAATAAAAAACTACTTTATTGAGCATGCATTTAAAATTAGCATTCGAGGTTTTTTTTTGGTTTTTTACTAAAATAAAAAACTACTTCATTTTGTATTATTTTGAGTGTAATTTAAAAGTTACTTCCTTAAATGGGCTTCCTTACCAAAAATAAAAGCTGCTTAGTTTAGTATCTTAAATATAGTATAGCTATCGCTTTCTCGAATAAGCTTATGATACTAAAAATTAAAGTTACTTAATCTAGCACTTTTGTTATAATGAAGCTCTGTCCCAGCCTCGTAGCCGTATCGGGCCTTCTTCGGGCTAGGCGCGCCTATATATAGGAAAGCTATCGCTTTCCTTTTAGGGAATAGGAGGTCCCTTAAGTATCCGTTAACTATTACGGAACCCTATAAGTAATATATTAACTGTACCTAACTATACTACCGACTGTAATAATTCGAATACTTTTTTTTTTAGTTACCTACAGTTACTGTATTACGATATTACTATGTTTACCGCAACTAAATACTTACGAAAAAGAAAGCAATTTAAGCGAAGTTCCATAATATTAACGGCGGAATTTTTAGTCCTAGGACCTTCGAAACAGCTAAAAAAAACTTAAGCGAAGTAATTAAAAACTTTAAGCAAGGGAAAACCAAAAACCCTAACTAAAATTTTAACTTAAAGGATATGCGAACTATCGGAAAGCTACGTGCTACATTAAAGGAAGCTAAAGCAACCGAAAAAAAAAAAAAAGCGCAAAGCTAATTTCGAACGTTAAATTAAAAAAAACCGAGCTTAAAGTAAAAACGATACGTTATTAGGCTCAAGTAATAGCTTAAATAACTTAAGTGCGAAATAGTACAAAAAACGCCACGAAAGAAAGGCGAATCGGAAACGCCGTTATAAAGCACGATTTTTTTTAAGTCCGACGTTAACTTTAGCAAGCTAGTTATTTTTAAAAGGGACCTTTTATTACTTTTATTTACATACAAGGACTAAAAAAATTAAATAGCAGCATGCAAGCAGATTTTTGCCGCATTACTAAGGAAGTTTCGGGAAAACCGGGCAAGGATTTTATTCGCAAGAAATAACTTTAGCGATATAGCAGGAAAGATGCTTTAGACCTAAATTGCTAGTGTTTCGCAAGCAAAAGCCGACTTCTTTAAAAGTAATTAAAACACGTTTTTGGAATAAACTAAAAGTTTCGTGCAGAACTTAGCTTACTTATAAGCTAATATAGTAGCTTTATTAAAAAATGCCGCACATAAAAGGAAACAGGACTTAAAAGAGTTTAATATATACCTAATAGGGCTAAAAACGCAAAAAGGACCTTTAGCATTAAATAAGGATCGGGCTTTAACTTTTTTCGGAAAGCTAAAAAAAACGCTGCGGGATAAAATATTAAAGAGAATAAAAACCCTACTAAAAAGAAAGAATAATATAGTAAACGTAATAGCGAGAACTTAAAGACTGCTAACACACTTGCAAAAGATGGAAAAATAAAAAAGAAGATTTACCCCGAAAAGGAAACGGGATGATAACGAAAAGTGCTCGAAAAGGCCCCAAACAAAAGGTTACCAAAATTCCTAATTTTCCTTTCGATCCGCACTACTATAACTAAAAGAACGAGGCACTTATAGAAGCTTTTACAAAGGAAAAGGCAATTATAGCTATAAAAAAGGAATTAAGCAAAAAAACGCGGGAAATGTATTATATAGCGCGGTAACATCCCTTAATAACACCCCGGTAAGTAATAAGCTAGTTAGGAATTACTACTAATGCAAAAAGCTAAGCCACTTTACGAAAAAATGCAAAAGAAATACGGGAAAAAAACCGAGGGCTTAAGTGCAAAATCCGATATTAAGTTCGAGGTAAAAGTATTTATTAGCGTTTCGAGGATTTTTTACACGGAATGCGTGGTGTTTTTGAGCAAAAAGGGGAACTTTAGCATTAAAACTTACGTAAATTTAGATATAGGCGCTGCGGTAGATTTAGTAAGCTATGCTTTTGCTTTGAAATATAAGCTACAAAAAGCTTTATATCGTAAAGTAGGGCTGGAAGCTTTAAAAAAGCAAGTACTGCTTACTTATAGGACATTTTAGGTTAAAGTCCAGTTAAAAGACGAAAAAGAAATAAAAAAGAAAATACGGAAAGCTTGTATTGCTATCGACCGAAACCCGAAAAACGAAAGCAGCCTAATTTTACTAAGTTAACTAACGTTAAAAGATAAACGTATTATTTTAAACCTAACAATAAATCGATAGTATTTCGGGCTTTAAAAAAAATCGAGCTTCTTACACTAGCATAGTTCGTTAGGGCTTATAAAAACTAAGCGCAGTGTTATGCAGTAGTAAAAATAAAAGAAAATGTAGCTAAGCTATAGGACGAGGAAAACGAGGACGCTTCGGAGGACTTATAAACTTTCCCCAAAGGAGTATTGCAGTACTTATACGAGTATATAGACTTTTTTAACGCGAATAAGGCGGATAAGTTACTTTATTGCAATAATGCGGATTATGCTATAAACTTAATTTCAGGAGCAAAAGTTTTTTACTTCCTTATTTACCTTTTAGCTTACGATAAACTTTAGGAGCTAAAAAACTAAATTAAGAAAATAAAAAAAAGAAGCAAGATCCGCGGTTCGAAAAGCTTAGTAGGAGCTTTTATTATTTTTGTACTAAAAAAAAACGGCGGGCTACGGCTTTGCGTGGATTATAAAGGCTTAAATAAAGTAACGGTAAAAAATGCCGACTTATATAGAAGCTAGCTATAAACTTTATTACCGGGCTTTTACTTATTTATATAAAGGAAATATAGTTAACTTGATTTTGTTATAAAACAGCTTTGCTAAATTTGCTGCATTTGTAGTTATTTTTAGTGGAAACACAAAAGCTATTTTTGTGAACCGGTCGACGATAACTAAAATTAAGTGCTGCTTTAAGGCACTATACGGCATTATCTTTAATGTTAAAAGGACATGTGGGGTTATGCAACTAAAGTGCATAAGTGCTCGTTTAAATCATAAAGTGAAGCGTATGAAGTTATATAGGGTTATAACTTGGTTATTTTCTGCTTGATTTTCTAAAAGGAAAAAAGAGAAGAAATCCTCCTTTATATATACAATTTCCCATAATTCCACTTAATTCCATATGTTTCCATATCACTAATCCTGCTTATAAATCAAGTATAACTTAAGTAATAATACTGAGTTATAACCAGTTGATTTATAAGCAACGGTTCCAGAATATTCTAAGTAATTCCATGTGGTTCCATGGAATTCCACCTGGCTTACCCTGTAGTTACAAGGTAATCCATCCTTATTCTAAGGACTGTACGGTGTAGTTACCCTATTGTACAGGGTAAACTTCGAATATAGCGGTATTCGTACAACATTAGCTAAAGCAAAGTATTCAACCGAAAGCGGCCCTAAGGGGAAAAAAGCAATTGTTATAATAAAGCTAAGCTATATATATATATATATATAGCAAAAACATTACGTTTCCTTTAAGGAACAAAAGGTTCTTTAAGTAATTATTAATTACTATAAAATACTATAAGCAATACACTAACTATACCTAACTATATTACTTACTGTAACAGTTTGCGACACGGTTGGTTGCGGTATTTTTTAGGTTTGCCAGTTTATTACTTAAGCAGCAAAATAAAACGTTTAAAATAACCGGCCGGCCCGGCCGGTAAAAAATTTAAAAACGAAAACTACTAAAGAATTCGAACTCAGGAACTCAATGCTAGTTTTATAGCTTTATAGTAGCAAAATGCTCAAGGTTTTTATAGTCGGTAACTACTTTAACTATATGCTCGCACTTTTATAGGTTTAGCCGATATTTTTGAAAGCTTTTATAATAGCAAGCAGTCTTTTATTTACGGTTGTAATAAATGACTAATGATTGATTGTGACTTATTAGTTACTTATTATCTACTTACTTAAAATCACTTTTTTTAGTAACTAACTTAGTTTTAGTTACACCCCGTAACTGAAGGGTTTAGTTTAAATTACATATAGTGATTAAAGAGTAACAAAAGAAATGACTAATTAGTTTAACTAATAGTCATTAGATCAAAACCGTAGTATTTAATATTAAAAGAAATGTATTTTTATTTTGATAATCACATTAAAATTAGTATTAATATTAAAAATTTGGTATTAAAATTAATTAAAATTAGTATTTCAAACCCGGTACTATTACTAATAACAATACTAACTAGTATTTGAAAGTTAGTACTGATACTAATACTAGCACTTACGGTTGCAATTTCAGTTATTTTAGTTAAACCAATAAATGATTCGAAACTCATTAGTTATTTGGGGTAGTGAATTTTAATGCTGTAGTTATTTAAGTCAGTGATTTTTGAATGACTAAAAAAAAACTTTAAATGATTGAACTTTAACTCACTTTTTTAGTTAGTCAGTCAGATGACTAAATGACAAGATAGAATCCACTTTTAATTTAAACACTAAATAAATTAGTTAAAAATAAATGAAAATCTATTTACAAAAGATTTTTTTGGCTTTTTAACGTAAAAGCCAAACAGAACTGCTTATAAGTACTAAAGTTATAGGTATTTTAAAATAAAGCTTATAAAAATTTAAAACCTTACCCTTAAAAACTAAATTGTATAAAGTGGTATTATAAGCTTATTCTAGTAGTTATAAAGTCGAAAACTTTTTAAAAATGTGGTTTATTATAAAAATGATCTTGTACTTTTACGAGTTAGTTTATATTTATCATTTAAAGTGGGCCAAGTTATTTTAATTATTTTAGTCATCTTAGTCAGAGGTGTAACTAACTAAAATGACTAAATCCACTTTAAATAATAAATAAAATCTAATTCGTAAAAATAAGAACTCATTTTTGTAATAAAAAAACATTTTTCAAAAACCCTTATTTGCTAATTTTCAACTTTATAGCTACTAGAATGAGCTTATAATACCACTGTTTACAAATTATTTTTAAGGGACAAGTTTTGATTTTTTATAGGCTTTATTTTAAAATAGCTAAAACTTTTGTACTTATAAGTAGTTCTTCTTACTTTTTGCGTCAAAAAGCAAAATAAAATACAGTTTTTTTCAAATCGATTTTTATTCATTTTTGACTATTTCATTTAACACTTCAATTAAAGTGGATCTACTTATTTAGTTATTTGACTGACTAACTAAAAAATATCAGTTAAACTTCAGTCATTTAAAGGTTTTCTTTAGCTTTAAAATTCACCGGCCTAAATAACTATTAAGTTTTGAAGTATTTATTAGTTTAACTAATTGACTGGAAATTGCATTCGTGGTTAGATATAATAAAAGAATGTAATAGATGATAATTAAAAAAAAAGATGTTTTCTAACAGGAATTTGGATTAGTTATATTAAAAACAAACCTTCGGCTACTAAGCTACTAAATCCGATATTCTGTCAGCTTTTACAGCTCTAACTGATATAAAACAAAGCTTTAATTTAAGATTTTAAAAACGTTAAATAAAGAACTAGTAATGTTAGCTTATCTAAAGTTATGTTAACTTCATTATATGTTTATAAGCGTAATAAAATACAAAGACTATAATAATTTCACTATCGAATTTTTGTTATTTTAATAAAGCTTATAATCTTTAAAAAAAACTGAAGCTTAGTAGTAAATAAAAGAAAAACCCTTTTAGTCACTTTTAGTCACTTTAATCAATTACTGATTTAGTTAATATAACCTTAATTTAGTTACACCCTGTAACTAATTAATTTAGTCATAAAAAAAGTGATTTTAACTGAATAACTAATTAGTTAGTTGTTAGTTATAATTAATCACATAGTACTACTTAATACTAACGATTGGCAAAACAACTAATACTAAAACTAGTAGTACTAATTACTAACCGTAAATCAAATACATGGTTTTTAAAAAATACGTTCAGTATTTAAGCTATTTCATACGTAATTTAAAGTAGTTTATTATATAAATAATTGTTTATATGTATTGTTTTCCGGTTTTATTATAAAAGGTTATAAATTTTGTTTTTTTCATATAACCTAAAAAACGTTAAATTTTAATATCTATACTATTATAAAAAGTCAGTTACAGGGCGTAATTTAAATTAAACTTAGTTACAAAAAATCGTGACTTCAATTAGATAACTGATTAATCACTTAGTTATTTGCTAAATTTATTTATAGAAGTACTACAAAGCTATAGCATTTTATAAGTAGTAATGTTACGGTATAAAGCTGCACTATTACAGTAGGTAGTATAATTAAGTATAGTTAGTGTGTTACTTATAACTTATAAGATTCCGTATTATTTAACGGATACTTAAAAGGACCTTTTATTTTTTTAAGGGAAAATAATGCCTTTGCTATATATTAAGGTTGTGATTTTAGTTATTTTAGTTAGATTAATAAATACTTCGAAACTCATTAGTTATTTGGGGTAGTAAATTTTGAAGGTTTAGTTATTTAGGTAGGTGAATTTTAAAGGATGAATTTTGAACAACTAATAAAATGACTAATGAAGCATGACTAACTTTACAACCGTGCTAGATATATATTTGTATTAGACCGAAAAGGGGCACGGTCAGCCCACGGGCCTAAAGCTCGGCCTTATTATAATATACACGCCATACCAGTACATTGCCACAAAATATAACGTTGTTAGGCCGGGGTCTTTAACTGTATGCAGCTACTTATACGTATGCATACTGTTAGAACTGGATTAAGCAAGCCTGGCTTAATTAGCGGGTTTAGCACGTATTGCTAGAAATACCTGCTAAAGTTTTTTTACTTTTCTTGATGAAGTTTTTTTCTTTGAAGATTACTTTTGTATTTTATCTATAGTAATTGTAATCACTGTTATTCCCTCACTGTACCGTAACTAGCCTGTAATCACCATAACAATGCCGGTGTAAACCCGGATTAGACCGTTTACAGTGAATATCCAGACATAGTAACTATATTTGATGGTATCAGTAGTCGGAAATCCATTCGCTGTATCCTACTCTATGTACAGTACGTGGTATGGTACCAAAATAATCGTTTTGAGGTAAAGGGGATAGCTTTTCTTTCTACCAAGCGCCGACGATTCCTGCAATCGGGATGTCAATACCAGTTGTGTACGTTGCTGTGTCGCTTAGCAGGTAAACATAAGCGCCGCCGAGTTCCTGTGGCAATGCAAGGCGCGGCATGCCACCATAATATTTCATCTTTGTATCCCAATCAGGGCTGGTCTCGACGTAGTAGGTGAGGGCGGTTTTGACAAAGCCGGGCGAGATGCTATTCACGCGGATGCCGTGTTGGGCCCACTCCATAGCCAGAGTGTGCGTCATGTTGCGTACAGCGGCCTTTGTGCCTCCGTATGGGGCAGATGGGGCAGCGCGGTTAGGGCGATATGAGGTCATGGAGGCGGTGAAGACGATGGAGCCCTTGGTCTTCAACTCAATGAACTTCCGAGCTGCCTGCGTGGCACATATCCACGACCCATTCACGTTGAGTTTGTATAGCTTCTCGAATTGCTCCATGGTGAAGTCCAGTGCTGGCTGATGCTTGGTGGCGCCAGCATTGGCAATCATACCGTCATACCGGCCCTTGGCCTCGACGATCTTATCCAATGCCGACTTCACGCTCTCTTCGCTTGTGACATCGGTCTGAATGAACTCGAGACGGCCGGGGTATCTCTTTAATAGTGCGGAGAAGTCGTCCCCAGGAGTGGAAATGTCAAGGGAGTAAACGCAGCCTGCCGAATTGGCAAGGCAAACTTCGGCCAGGCCAAGTCCAATACCTTGGTTTGCGCCGGTAACTGTTTCACCCGATTAGACAACAAGATCTCCCAGCTGGGCGAACAATGCCAACTTACTTGATATTACTTTGCTATCGAGTGTTATTTGCCAGTTGTGTCCGGGCTGAGGAAGGGTGCTGGGATAATTGTCGGCTGCGGGAGCAGCAGAACCGCTAGCAGATCCTTCGGCACTAGGAGACATGTTATGGAATGGATGGACGACTGAGTGAAATTGGCGAGTGAAGGTTGATATGTAGTTTGTCTATCCCTGGATGAGTGCTTGAGCAGCTTGCCAGGGCCTGGATGGAGGAGTGGGGAGGAGAAGAACAAGAAGAAATGGAAACAGTTGATGGAGGAATAACGACGGAGAGGTCAGAGCAAATGCATCGCAGTCGTCCTCTTTTAAATGCACCCGACCCCCGTCCATTCTCCCGAGAATGCCGTCGCGAGGCGAGATGCATCCAGACGGCACCCATAATGGATCTGGCCTCGACTCCGGTTCCCTTTCCCGAGACATCAAGGATGTCCATCTTCCGAGCCCCCGGGACGCAAACACGGGGGTGGCGGATGAAGAACTGCAGACCATGGCGGAGGCCTGGCTACTGAGTTGGTAGACCATAAGTAGCACCACATAGGCACGACAGCACTAGCTTTGCATCCCTCCCGTTCGCCATCCCTCGCCATCCCTCGCCATCCCGACCACGCGTGTCGAGGATGATCAGTGGCAGCTTTACCCGCGAGCAATCGGGCCTGCCTGGTACGATTGTGGACGACACATGGGCCCCCGAGACGCGGCTTCCAGCTATGTATGTAGGTTCGCGTACTGTCTCTTCTCTACCCCAGCCATTTGGCGCGGGAGGGTCAGTCGTCCCAGTCAGCCCCAGTCTCCTCGAGTCGGCCGCGTGCCCTGGCAAGCCCGCGTCACGAGGCTCTGTGGAGCTGGGAGGGCTCCCTGGTCGACAAGTCAACATGTCGACCAATACGGCCAAGATCTAACGGCCCTAGCCAGGACGGCCGTGTCCAACTAATGGAACGCGGAGTCCCCAGACCAAGCCATAGCAGGAGGAGCTTGGAGGAGGCATACCCCAAAGACCCAGTCAAGTTCCCCATGACCTCCCCCGGGCTGCCCCGGGCTCTGCCATGAGTCGCGCACAAGATGACGTTCCTGCCTGGTGGGACGGGCCAATGCTTCACCATGGCTGCCAGCTTGGTGGATCGTACGAGCCTCAGCCCTGCGCCAATTTCATTTTTTATTATAAAGGCATCGCGAAGTCATCTCGCGTTCAAGAAGCACGCCATCTGCCTACAACACCACCACTCCCCCAGCCCTTGACATCCGTCCCCAAGGTGTCTATCTGCTCCTCTACCCAGGCCAGCTTGTCTCATCCTCCTTTCATCATGACGAAACATGATCTCGGGGACATCCAGCATAAGGAGGACATGGAGGTTGAGGCGGTCGAGCAGAAGCGCCACGAGGCGTTAGTCGATGCTTACGTGCCCGATACACCTGAGGAACGGAAGCTTGTTCGCAAGATCGATCTGTACCTACTCCCAACAATCTGGTTGATGTACCTGCTATCCTACATGGATAGGACAAAGTACGTGGACGGAGGACGCCCTTCTTTTGAGCCGCCATTGGGTATTTAGTACTGATCGTTCGCAGTATCGGTAATGCTAAAATTGCAGGCATGGCCGACGACCTGAATTTGGACTCGAGCCGCTATTCCATCTCTCTTGTCGTTTTCTTCATTGGCTATGTTCTTTGCGAGGTGCCCTCCAAGTATGTGCCCGAGTCTGATTGCTTGCCAGGAGTGACTGACATGATTAAAGCATGATCCTGGCACGCACGAAACCCTCAGTCTTTCTCCCGACAATTATGACCTTGTGGGGGTTAGTAACAGTGGGTATGGGGTTTGTTCCCAATTACGAAGGGCTCGTCGGCCTACGTGTCGTCGTCGGTATCCTTGAGGCTGGCTTTGCCCCGGGTGTGCTTCTCATGCTATCCTCGTGGTATAAGAAATCCGAGCAGAGCAAACGTTTCGCCGTGGTAAGTATCCTATGATCTGATCCTCTCTCACCCATCTGATCAGCTGTCTCACTTCTGGGACTCTGCATCGTCATCTGTAATCAATGCACTGGATACTGACTGTCACGTTCCAGTATATTTCCGCGGCTGTCTTGTCGGGAGCATTCGGCGGCCTGATTGCCGGCGCCATCACTGATGGTCTCGACGGTGTCCACGGGCTCGCCGGCTGGCGCTGGCTGTTCATCGTCGAGGGCGCCGCTACAGCAGGCTGGTCCATAGTCTCAAGTTTCATACTTCTCGATTTCCCAGCCAACACCAACCGATTTTCAGCCCGAGAACGTGAGCTCGCCATCCAGCGCCTACTCTCTGAAGAGGTCCAGTCCAACACCGAAGATAGCCCAAAACCGACACACTTGCAAGCCTTGAAGATCGCCTTAATGAACTGGAGGGTCTGGTTATTTGTGATCGGGTACATGGCCATCGTTGGCTCGTCAACATTGTCCTACTTTTACCCGACATTGGTCAAGGGGCTGGGCTATGACTCGCACATTGCTCAATACATGACTATGTGAGTAGCATCGACTTTCTACTTGGTCCCACGCATCTACCGTCTGCGGAAGCGATGTGCTCCAAGGCAAACTCATGACTGACACATGTTATCCTAGCCCCATTTATGTCGCCGCCTTCTTTTGCACTGCTCTCACGGGTTATTTCATGGATCGCTACCCCGCTTGGCGAGCTATTGTTCTCGGATGTTGGATGAGTGTGGCTATGCTCTGCTCCATCATCATCTGTGCTGTCTACGACTTCAAGGCGCGATACGCTTTGCTCGTAATTATGGCGAGTGGTCTATGGGCATCGAATGGTCTAGCGTTGTCTTATGCCTCTTCCACTTTCGGCGCGATGTCTACAGAGGTACGGGCTATTGCACTGGCTTTTGTCAATGCCATGGGAAACCTCGCTCAGATATACGGAGCATATCTATTCCCCGACGACGACAAGCCAAAGTACTTGATGGGTTTTGGTGTCATCAGCGGCTTATGCTTGACTGGCGTTCTATCTTATCTGGCTCTGCACGTCCTCCTCAAACGATCGCCCCTGCGTGGTTGAACAGGGGTGTTTAGCGAAGCAAAATACTTGTGTGTATATATGTACATATATGTATATATATATATCAGAGTATGCTGAGTGATGCGATGCATACATTAAAATTTACAGCTGCATCATCTGGCCAATCTGGGAATTCCAATGTCGTGCTGTGTATAATGCGACCGTGTCATATACTCACTCACCCTAGTTATACAAGCTAGGCACTCTCATTGATTCGCACCGCCTCGATGGAGCTCGCAGTCCACAGACCAGACTATCCGGCAGGGGGCACAACTGCACATGCTCAAACATCGCGCTTGGGGTGCCTAGAGGACCAAGAGGCGTTCGTGGAAGGTCCATCATCTATACCAGGATCCTTTCCAGGACATAGTATGCCATGGTGCCAGATTGACCATATATGCGTCCCAGCGCATAGTAGCCACAGTAGGCAGAGGATGACTGTCAGGCCAGAAGCGAAGGCTTTCAGTCCGTTACTATCCAATGCCGTGCCCAATTTGATTGTTGCAATCGCCAAGCCAGCGTTGGGGAACACGAAAGCCCACCACTGGAGAACAAATCGCACTGCCGTATAGAAAGTGAGTACTTATTTTCTCCCTGCATGATACGGGGAGTCTTCAGGATTGCCAGGGTATAGCATGAGCGAGTTCACTTCGTGAGCAAAAGCCTTGAGTTCAGGCCCTTCTAGCTAGTACGAGGGATTCGGGCACATAGACTCACTCTGTTTTACGCCCCTGATGACAGACAGTGTTGTGAGGCCAGCAAACCACAACGCGACCATCCAGAGAAATAGGCCAGCCGGAACGGAAACTGCATACCATACATCGCGAGCGTCGATGGACGAAAGTCCCAAGTATACATTTGGCAGCTGATGCCTCCCTTGCTGTCCAAGTGCGATGAGTCCAGCACATGTATCTAATGAATGTGAGCATGACGTTAGGTGGGGTGGATAGTTCTTTAAGCAGCCATTTAGGAAGTCGATAATCGGGAGAAGAACACGTACTAAGAAAATGTTAGTAATAATACCACGCGCTCACCAGAAGAAAAGACAAAATCCGGTATGCGCAATGGGGTGCTATAATACCGACCACTAGGACAACAAGAGTTAGTTGTCAACCGTTCGAAACAGTGAGCTGGTCCTTAGACAGTGCAGGAAAAGATGTTCAAATCTTCGTATCTGACGTCACTTACCGATGCAGGACCGACTGACACAAACATACCCGGACGCTCACTCGGTCCGGGCAGGTCACTCTTGGCCAGGCGCATGAAATACAAGTTGTAGATAAGTAACGCAAGGATCCAGCCGAGACCCTGACCAGCTATTCCCGCCTATGCAGATTTATAAGTTAGCACTCGTGTTCCCCCGGTATTGCTTCGGTCCAGATTGATTTGGATTTGATGGGGGACACTGCCGCTGCTATGGTAGCTCAGGTGCATCCGAGTGGAGGCTTACGACGATGATCTGCACAGCGCTCTCATCCGGTTGAGACTTGGCTATCTGCGCAGCGAGGGGACCTGCGACAAGGAAAGGGTAGCTTGGTAAGACCCATGCGGGCACCGCAGCACTATGCGCCCAGATCAGTGCCGTGTTCTCGGTATGAGGGGCCTCTACTCATACTGCTCATCAAGCCTCTCAGCCTGGAAAATCACATGATCTGCCCATGTCTCATTAGCCTCCGGCTTGTAATATCGTCCTGTCGCTGTGTTATGTCGCGAAAGTCCCTCTATGGTTTCCACGTACTAGATGAGATTAGAACTTGCTTCAAACGGAACCACTATAAGAGGGGGACAACGGCATCGGATTGAGCTCGTGGTTACTTATGCGGAAATTCGTGCGTACCATTGGATTACAGCAAGGAGCATTGCACAAGCGAAATATGCCCAGAAAAGCACGCGCAAGGCTGATACTAGCCATGCGCTGCTGCCACCAAGCCCAGGTATCCCATAGGCAGACATTCCATATAATATCAAAGCCAGGGATACCCAAAAAGCCCCAAAGAAGAAGCACTCATCGGGTTGATGGAGACTAGATGCCAATGCCCGTGGCGTCCTCAGGAAACGAAGGCAAATGAGGGAACTGAATAGGCAAAACAGTACAATATCGATGATGAAGACGACGCGACCAATGACGTTCAGTCCCGGGAAGGAGAAGGGCTGTTGGCCAAGGAGACTCGCAAGAGCACCAGTTGACATGGTACAGGAAAACCACGCCCAGGTCAAGCGCATGGCACGTTGCTTCACAGGAAGATGGCGAGGTTCACCATCGCCATCCGCGCACGCGTCGTCTCGCTGGGGTGACGCCTCTACCGTCTCGTTTCCCATTGTCGAATTGCTTGATTTCGGGACGCCGAACGTGCTATAGTACCAGTGCAGGATCTTCTACCGTATGAGAAGATGAGGATTATCTGCCTGGATAGACACGGAAATCGCCTTGATAGAGGAGGAGACCGCTGGCAGCTGCTTGCCGGGGGGAAAAGGATGGGCGAACTAGGTTCGCACGAGTATCTGAGTCCTCAAAGTATTTTTCAAGTCGCACATCTCTGCGCCATCTAGTTGACTACCTAGTCAAGGCATACGTGGGTAGGACGTACGTATGAGGTATCCATCAAGCCAATACACCTGTTCGGTCGACGCGAGGCGGCCCGATTTACGTCACGAGTCTACGCCCACGCTAGTCGGCTCTGACGGCACATAAGACAACAACAACAACCTAGGATAAACTACGATTAGGATCGCAGCCCCCATCCGTGCATTAGGTAAGTAGGTGAGGGTTTGTGACGCCAATTGTCCGACAGCTATAATTCGGCCAGAACTTCGTGTCCACCGAGCATATATCATACCTCTCTAGGTATGATATCTTCATTCTGGACGTCTGTCATACGTGGAACACGTTGCATTAGACGTGAGACGACCTTTCACGAATGCACTGCAGGTTGCAGAATCGCCCTAGGCTCGGTAGTCATTGACATCCTGCTCCTCTGCCGAGAATGGCGTATATATATATATGTAGGTACGCGCGACCGTCCGCCGGTTTTCCGTATATCAATACATTAGGTATGAAACGGCTCACGGACTACCGTCAAGACACCATTGCCGAGAGCCGGTCGAAACGAAATTTCGGGCCACTGAAACAAGTAACTTCTCAACTTAAACCTCATACGCCGCGCATTCCTCGAGTCTCCTTTTGTACGCCGCCACACCTCCGAAGTACTGAAGTGGCGCTCTGGGTTTGTCGGGAATGTCATCGCCCATATACCACTGCATCACGATTTAGCTAACATCTCCTGACAAAGGCGTTCGCCCTCTGAAGGATGCCTGTGCTTCTCGTCTCATACACAAGCGTAGCTTTGGCTATGTCACTTGTTTCCCTGCTCCAAGCCGCCTACTCGCCTTGTCTGCGAATGTGGGAGATGGCCTTCATGATCCAGTCGCCCAGTCGTAATATCATCAGCCAGCACGGTGGAGCTTCAACAGATCTCGACGTTCAAGACAAAGGTCCGACACCTAATTTAGAGCCAATGGACGACACTGTGTACACAAATGTTGGCCAGGAAACCACGAAACGTAGGTTCTTTCTTACCTGAAGCACGGCACAGGTTGGTCCGTTGCAAAAGGCGGCTGGCGACTGTGGCCCGTATGAGAAAAACACATCTGCCGTGCGTCGTAAACCATGATGCCACTGCATGAGTGCTGATAGACCACAGTCCATCCCACCCCAGTTTGGCAGTTTTTCGTCTGTCAAACACCCCGTACACACGGTGTAGCTCAGATCATACTCACTGGGGGAATCAGAAACAGAAATGCCGAGATATGTTGACGGACACTGCAGTTCCTGCCATTTCTCACATAAATTCCGGTCTCGAATGCCTCGAATGTCAATGCTAGCCCAGCCCCCGGTCATGACATGGAACCCCGTTGTTAGAATAGTAACATCCAGATTCCATTTCTTTTCTACCGTCCTCAGACCATCCCTGGTGACCTCGAGCACGGGAGTCCAGTTGATATCTACTAGATGCACATTCCGCTGATTGAATACCTCGGAATATCCAATCTCCAGGGGAACTCGCTTGAAGCCGAACGCGTGAGGCTGTGATTTTGGAGCCAACATTCGCCGCATCTCGTCATCGTATATGCGCGTCAGAGTTCTCTCGCGCCAGAACTTGTGTGCTTCGTGATTCGCAGCTGGGGTCGAAAAGTGAGTCACCGTAGCAGCCAAGCCAGGCAAAGTTCCTTCCCCGGTACAGCGACTCATACATAGCACGACGTTGCTGCTGACTGTCATCGAATGTACCATGGGTTATGACCTTGAAGTCCAAGGCAAAATGCCTGTCCGTCGGGGACCGGAAGAACTGAGGCAAGTCTGGCTTGGGGATAGGACCTTCACCATCACTGTAGTCAGCTTGCGCCATGGGTATCGCCACATGGGGGTGCGTTGGACGACGAGAAGCTCGCCGACTACGGGTCCGAGGCTTTGAACTAGCTGAGCCCAGGTAGCCCCAGTACCAAATACCACTACCTTCTTGTTGCGTAGATCCAGACTCTGACGGGGCCGATGGGCGGAATGTTAGATCGTGCCCTCTAAGGGGCCCATGCCCTGCCACCTGGGTAATGACGTCTTCGCCGCAATACCGGTATGTGGAAGGAAGAATTGTGCTCCGAAGACACTATATCCACGAGAGTCAGCTGCCGTTATTTGCCAGCGCATACTCGCGGGACCAGCAACCTGATCACCGCCGGGCAAGGCTGGCATCAATGATGTTTAGGATATGCTTACTAGCCATTACTAGCTTTGATAATCCATCTCCCCTGTTCGTCGTCCCATTGAGCCGAAGTGATACGGGTGGTGCAATATGTATCATCCCTCAGGTTCCATCTATCCGCCACGAACTCAGAGTACGCTCTGATGTGATCGGGGAATCTTTGTCTCCCGTGCCAGTTCCGCCATAGATCGCGATCCGAGAATTGATAATGGGGTGCGTGGCCATCCGTTCGGGCACCTGGATAACGATTCCAATGCCAGAGCCAGATTCGACGACTTTGGCGCAACAACCCTCTTCACGAAGCTTCCTAAGCTAGTATACACCGCTGAATCCCGCAACGATGACCAGCGCGCCAAGATTTTCGAATTTGACATTGGTGAAAGAGACCATGTTCCTGCTAGGAGTCGACGGCTATGAGCTTTACAGATTAATTACAATAGTAACCCGAAGAACACACAGCAGACAACCTATTGTTGGGCTTGGTGAGCCGGACAGATTTTAAGGCTCGTAATACAAATATGGTGGCTGAAATACCCAATGATATAGACGGCAGCCTCTCTGGTTGACGAAACAGCTACCTAGGAATAACCATAGGCTTCGTGATCAAGAGTCGCCACTTGGGTATGGCCCCGCCATGCAGGAACGAGGCCAATGCCACAAACGCGTCGATGCACTCGCACTCGGGCAGCTCAACATCATCGGCGACCTGTTCAGAAGCCATGGCCATGCGGGACTAAGCCTGACAGAGAGCATCTCGCGAAGGGGAAAGCGTCCTTAGATTTCCACTGGCCTATAACCAAACATCCAATGCGTGCCAAGCTCGGCGATCAAGTGTGGTTATGGCCACCACAATCATGGCATAAGCTGGATGGCTGCCTGACCGATAGACTTAAGGTTGTGGAGCTGCAAGACACTAGCTGCAAGAGCATGCTATTAATGAGACAATGAAGACCTGATGTGGCTGGTGATGAGTTGTATGAGTGGCCTCTTTCCGTACATGTATCAAAGCACCGATCCCTTAATCCAATACAGTGCCAAAAGCGGGATGCTGTAGGGTCATGAACATACCAGCGCCCCCACGAATCAGCGATCGTTATCTGGATAGAAGCCTGAACATGCTTATTCAAACTACGAGAGGGGAGGAAATACACTTGCGATTGGATCGACAAACAAAGTAAGGGGATCAAAGTTCCGAGAACCTCGTCAATAGTATAGTCCGTGTTGTGCACATGTGCAGCCCATGCCAAGGGTCACAACTTTGGTAATGTATACCACAGATTCCCAACTGCAGTTGAATATAGTGGCCTTATATAGAATAATGGCAGTTCAGAGTAACGTCGCTTCCGATGGCAAGGCAGTAACCACCATCAAATCAAGCAGGAAGCTGGGTTGGCCAACCGGGAAAGGGGCTTTGCCTTCGATATAGGACTATTGCTCTGAATATATGCGTCAGAAGCTCGAAAAGGGTCCACATGGAAAACGTATTTAGAATGGGCACAAAACTTGCATACTTGCTGAATCTTATTGCGCAACCCGCCTCCAGGCACATCTCTGGCATTGACACAGAACATCCGAATCCAGCGTGCCTTCCACAGACTATGCCGAGTTGACCTCTGCCTCTTGCATAATAAGAGCAAACACGGGGCCATAAATCTGGGGTTGGTAGAGGGCAAATAAGCGCCTTAATACAGCGGCACCAGTGTGATGCTGTTAACCACAACGAATACCTCGCAATCTACTCACTGGCAAAAGACAGGCGCTCTATTTGGGCTCCTGGGGCACAGCCATGATCATAGGAGAGGCTAACATTATCCCTGCTGGCCAGTTAGTGGAACACTAATACCTGCACAATGGCGCTATTCGGGCAGGTGATTCGAAGTTCCCGGAGACACGGACTGGATTAGAGTGTTCCTAGACCTATTAAACTACATCGTGGTCAGATTCATGGACGACCAACAAAAAACCAGGACCTCATTGTATGGTGTCAGATTGGTTGGTCCGCAGAGTTAAGATAACCCACAAAGGTGTAAAGAAACACGCCATAGCGAGGATGTGTTCATGATCCCATGGAAGTGCGCGCAATGGCGGGCCACGAGGGTAGGGCTACGGGCCGCGGAAGATCACAATCGTGTTCGAGCCTTCTACGCCTGGATATATGGCTCGCACGTAAAATTAAAATCATCAAGGATATAAACCGTATGTACCGTATAGAGAGGATCTGTCGATAGATATCGTAATAGAGCACCGGCAAGCAGACTCGACAATGGGCACCTACGGTAAAGATGCTATATTACTGTAGGAAGGACAATGATTCCACATCAGCAGCGATGGATCTGAAGTCGGAAAGGTGACCATGCGGTAGTCGCATTAATTTCTCGACAATAAACGGCTGGAGTCAATTCACAGGGAATGGCAGCAAGACTGTGGCACCGGATTGAACTCAGCTGTTCAGGCTCGTTATATCTGTCTAGCCTCCTTGCCAATCATCTCGGGTCTGTCAACCTCCCATTCATCTTTGAGTATTGCGAAGGTTAGATCGCTAACCAACAAGCTCTGGCCTAGGCTCCACACGAGGGTTATGGCGTAGAAAAAGTTGGCATTACCGCTGCCTGCGTATATCCATAGGTGGTAGAAGGCAGGCCCCAAACAGGTCGAATACAGTACAGTCGAGGAGGTAAAGAAGCTGTAGCGCATCAAGGGAAAAACGTGGCGGAACAGGGGCACCAGAGCTAGGAAAAGGCTGACATCTGAGATACTAGGATATGGCTTGAAGATGCTGAAAATGCCGAGGAGAAGGGTGATAACGGCGAGCGGTTGCGACCGAATGCGAATAGAAAGGCCGGCAACGTATGAAGACAGATGCAGCCAGAAAACCCCCAGAAAAAAGGATCTGAAGCTGTCAAACATCTCGACGAAGAAGTACCACCAGAGACCAACGTTGGGCGTCAAATCTGTGAGGGTTAGTTGAACGCCGTACGTAGACGAGAGAAATTCGCAGGACCCGGTCAGAAGATAGGATACAGCGAACAAGACGAACAAGAACGCAGACACTGCGGCGACATTGAGGGCGGCGAAGCGCGGCAGGGACCTAGACTGGTAGAAGGAAAGCTGGCGGTCGTAGGCGAGCAAAACCAACGGCGGCAGAAGAAGAATCGGGTACATGGAGAGGTAGGCAGCGAAGGAGAGGGACAGCATTGAGGTAAAGGGGTTAGCGGCGATGGCTTTGGCGACTGCGTGAAGGATGGCGCAGGTGGTGAAGACGCTCGTGGGCCTTGCGAGGCATGTGGCAATGGTGAAAGGATTGAATAGAAAGCTGTCAGGCAGTATATCAGCGTTAGGCTTAAGACGCGGCATTGGTATCGACAATAAAGGGCTCTCGGGGGTCATACATGGCAGCTACTACGTAGCCGTTCCAAGCCCTGTCTCTACGGGCTGAAGTAAAGAGCCTAGAAGCGGCGGCCTCACCAGACTCGGCGATAGCGTAGAGGGCGTGAGCGCTGAGTAAATCGGCCATGATGTATAGGAAATAAGTGAAGATGGGATAGTTGGTTGGATCCGGAAGGAGGGAAAAGAGCGGCAACAGTAGAGGGGCCTGATGATAGACGCCGCCATCGTAGGGAGAGACATTGTGGTTGTATAGAAATAGACCCTCTTGAACTAATTGGCAAGGTGCAAGCAATGGTTAGTCAGGAACCGAGGACCAGGATGAGGACAGAAACACATACGTCTCTTGAAGCTCGTGACGGGGGTTGAGATCTCGACACGGCCTGTAAGGAGATCTGGAAGGGCGGGAAAGAAGGTAAAAAGGGACAGCCTCAGGAGAGCAGCAGCGGCGAAGAGGCCGGCTGTGTCCCGGAAAGAAAGCTGAATCTCACGGTTGCCCATGTCAATCTTCCATTATCCATTGAGACAGAGCTTGAGGCCGGCGGCGAGCGGAATTGTAGATGTTGGGCTGTGTAGGGTTGGCCTGTGTGTCCACAAGGAATGCGTCCACATAGGTCCGGTTGGTGTTTTAGTAGCAAGATGCATCAAAATCACATTGGGAGGTATCTCTAACCCACATAGGTAGCTAAGCATATATGGGGCACCTTGGGGTAATCATCTAAGTAGGTAAAATGCACCGGGACGGACAAGCAGCTTTCCAGTATCGAATGCATAAATGTCTTTAAGCAGTACAAGCAGGGATGTAGTTACATCGGCCTTATCACCTACCACAAGGTAGGTAACAAGTACCTGACTGACCCCCCTATCCAAATGTTTGTGGGAGTACCTAATAGGGTACTGCACATAGCTTACCTAGCAGCGAGCAAGGGTCATGCACAAGCCTCAGCATACCCTGGTACCTATACGCAACGATAAGAGATGCGATAAGATCAGATAACGACTTTGTCCAGAGAAAAAAAAGTAAAGTGCCCCGCCGAAACTTTGGTTTTGAGCATCTACCAACTTGTCGGCCTCCATAGAATATCTACCTACAACTACCTTTTTTAATTGACCCAACGCGCGGAGTGTTTCGAGAACAGCTCCTACGCTAAACACGTAACACAGCTCATTCAATTGCGTATCCGACGACCAGCGATCGCCATGGGGAGGATTAAGAAGAAAGGCGAGGCAGGCAATGCCAAGAACTACATCACCAGAACTCAGGCCGTGAAGAAACTCCAAATCAGTCTCCCTGACTTCAGAAGATTATGCATATGGAAAGGGTATGCCGATACACACCTCCATTCTCCGATGCCAGAGATTTATGCTGACTAGTCGACTAGAATCTTCCCCAGGGAGCCCCGGAATAGAAAGAAGGCCTCTAAAAGCTCGACGGCCTCCACTACCTTTTACTATGCAAAGGATATTCAATACCTTCTACACGAGCCCCTTCTTCAAAAGTTCAGAGACCAAAAGGTTCTTGAGAAGAAAATATCGAGAGCGCTCGGCCGCGGTGATGTTTCCGACGCGAGCCGCCTGGAGCGCAACGCTGCCCGGCCCGAAAAGACTGGCAAACCACCGTACAAGCTTGAACATGTCATCCGAGAACGCTACCCAACTTTTGTCGATGCTCTGCGTGATCTTGACGACTGCCTTTCCATGCTCTTTCTTTTCGCCAACTTACCATCTACCGACACCGTCCCCGCTAAGATGATTGCTCGCTGCGAACGTCTGTGCCACGAGTTCCAACACTACCTGATCGCCTCACAGAGCCTGCGCAAGTCATTCCTGTCCATTAAAGGTATATACTATCAGGCCACTATTCAGGGCGAAGACATCTTATGGCTTGTACCCTACAAATTCAACCAGAGAATCGTTGGCGATGTGGATTTCCGGATTATGGGCACTTTTGTTCAGTTTTACATGACGCTACTCGCGTCTATCAATTACCGACTCTACAACTCTATTGGCCTCAAGTACCCCCCCAAATTCGACCAGAGAAAGGATGATGACTCCGGCGAACTCGATGCTTTCAAGCTTGAGGGCGCCACCACTGTCTCCACAGAACCAGCTCAGGCCATAAATGACCAAATCGAGTCTGGTCCCGATCCGGAGACGCAAGCCAAAGTCACTGAGCTCATCAAGCAAATGACAGACACCGATCACGGGCTGGACCAGTCACCAACAGATGATGTGAACGACAAAGATGCGGCGACAGACGCCATCGACAAGTTCGAGCCGGCTGCACCTGGTGGTGATATCTTGCTGCAACCAACCTCTTCAGGTCCCGAACCAGAAAGTCTCTTCGCCAACTGCACATTTTTTCTCTCGCGGGAAACGCCAAGGCAACCACTGGAGTTTATACTGCGCGCCTTTGGGTGCAAACGAGTGGGTTGGGATGCAGTACTGGGGGAAGGCGCATTTACCACAAATGAACTGGACCCCTCCATCACCCACCACGTTGTAGACCGTCCGGTAGTGCAAGCTTCGCAAGGAGTAGACGGCGATGCAACTGACAACCAGACGTCTCAAAAGCTCGGGTCTAATTTGAGGGTGCCTGGTCGTACATACGTACAGCCCCAGTGGGTTTGGGACAGTGTCAATGACGGAGAGATGAAACAGCCAGCAGAATACGCACCTGGGGCTCAGTTACCGCCACACTTGAGCCCCTTCGTCCAGCACACTTCAGGTGCTTATGACCCGACGATACCATTAGAGGACCAACAGCCAGAGGGAGAGGCACTCGGAGACAGCGAAGACGAGGATATGGAAGGAGACGAAGACGAAGACGAAGACACTGAGAGGCCAGAGCACAAAGAAGCTGATAGCACAGACCATAGTCTGGCGGTCAAGAAGACTCGAGGCTTTGCCGAGGGAATGGATGTGGTAACTGACGAGGATGAACAGGTCAGTGACGATGGTTCTTTTGGCGGCTTCTCGGATGGAGAGGACGAAGTCGGCGGGCATGGCGAGGGGGTGGATGATGGAGGGGAGCAGGACAGCGATGACGAAGATGCTGAGATGCGATACCAACGAGAACTTGTGGCGGAGATGACGGGACAGCCAGTCAAGCAAGCGGATGAGAAGCCGCGTTCTAAGGTCAAGGACGAAACTAGGAAGAAGCTTGCGAGACAGGCCAGGGAGGATGCAGAGGAGATCGAGAGGCAAAAGGGTATGCTGAGCAAGAAGAAGCGGAAGCTCTTCGAGCAGATGCAGTATACGAACAACAAGAAGAGTGCCGAGGACCAAAAGCTGAGGGCCAAAAGAAGAAAACTAGAAAAACAAAAGGCCCGGGAACTCAGCAAGAACGGTTGATGTTATGCATAGAAATTAGCCAAATTACCACTTCAGCACCGTTTCTATCTCACGAGACGCATTCAGACGTTGCTCTGTTGTATACTCCACAGAGCCCAAGTCAATTTGGTGTTGGTAATCGATATGGGTGTATAGTGTGCTGGCATCGCAGCTGGGCGGCTGCTACCTGTCATGGTCATTTCGAGACTGTTTGCTATTCATAGTTATATCGTAATAAATTGATAGGTATCTTGAGGGAAAGCCAGGTATATGCTTGTGGGAATGTCCTTCATAACTACCTACCTAGCAACATATATGTACATAGGTACCTCATCAGGTACTAACGACCTAAAGGGGCACAGAGGCACTTATGGATTAAACCCATTCCTAGGAAGGTGTGGGAACCAACCTATTGCTTACCTAATGCACCTACAGTGTACGTCCTTAAGCACTTGTTCAACTTAGCCTTTGTGTCTATCAAAGATACCTCCAACCACACTTCCCTCTTGCAAGCCTAGGAAGAAATTTGGCGTGGTCCATTTCCGGACTCTAATAATCTCCAAATTGGCCGGATAGCTCTCTCACATACCGACTTATGTGGTTGCACATATTTGAGTAGTTCACTTGAATGTGTGTCCGAGTAGGTAGATCGAAGGCCTACAGACGCTTGCCACCAAAATGGCTCCGCCAACCCATAGCTCAGATGAATTATCACTATATTCTGATGACTCAGATGATAGAGAGCAGCGTCCAAATCGCTGGACAGGTCCGCCTTCCACATGGCAGCAGCTGAATAGTGTAGAACTCGACACCCTCGCTGCCTTCGACAACATGCGTAATCAGGACCTCGCGCTACATCTGTATAACGCTTTTGCTCTCAAACACAGACATCTGGCACCCCAACATGACACGACGCCAGTACCGGATCGGGTGGGTGACTGGCTCTAACATGGCCATGGCCATGGCCACCCACGCCTACGACTGAGAACTTGATGCTAAGCTCTAACACAGGATGTTGATGTTTTCACCGGGCGGCCCATCCAAAAGGAAGGCTGGAATCCGCCGAAGTCATGGGTAGCCTGGCCATTGCGCGCGGATAAGGTCCCGCAGCCTGCATTCAGCCAGGCGACTGGCGCCTCCAACAACGAATTCACCTCCAGGGCCCCAGTGGAGGCCAGCTTTAGCACACCCTTGGAGGACTCTATCTCGGCCACCATCCTGAGACTTGCCAAATCCAGGTTCAACGCTCGGCCCTGGGCGGATCATGGTCTGTCTAGAGCAGGCGATAATAATCATGATGATGACATGTCATCTACATCCACAGCCTCCACGGCTGCTTTGAAGACGGCCAAATACGAAAGCAGTGCCGGTGAAGAGAACCTGATGGATTTGGACACATCCGACGGTGGCCAGTCACATTCTGAGGGACGACCCAAGAAGCAGCTGTTCAAACCGACTGTCACTGCGGATGATCACCTTTCCAATGCACTTCTGCGGCCGTCAGTGCGGCACATTTTGACGAAGCTGGACACGACACTTTCAGTACTACACAATACCAGGGAGTCTTCTAACTACCGGTCGGATTCGGCCGACTCTGATGGTTCGAGTTCTGCAGACGAAACCCACGGCAGCCACCGACTCGCAGGCGAGAGCCTGCCGTCTGCAGAAAGAATGCGAGGTAGTGAACCTGGTTCTCACGACCCATCTGAACATGGATCAATGGCTGCGCCATCAGCCAACCCGGATAGGAAGCGAAAAGCTGGGAGGCCCAGGAAGAACTATGCGCGTTTACGAGAGGAAAATGACAGGGAATACGCAATTCGTGTGGCGAAATTACAGAAAAAGCCTATGCCTACCTTTGTTCATGAGCCGATGGAGCCAACCTTCGATACTGCCACGGACGCAGATGCCGAGACGGATGAACAGGATGCGGATGCGCATGATTTTGCCATCCCAGAGCGCCCACGTCCACGTCCACGGCCACGTCCAAATACCCCACGCACGAGCTTAGCTAGGAGGCCTCCCGAGGTAAACGCGGACAACTACATAGATAGTGAGATTCAGATCAATCCGCGGCTGGGTCTACGAGGCTGGAAAGACGTACTGGGTGCTGCGTCGTTGGCCGGGTTTCCAGCAGCCGCTATTGACAGAGCCGCCCGGCGCTGCGCCGATTTATTTGGCCAGCGGATGATACTTCACGCTCTTGTTGAGGGTATGTCTGACAGACAGGAAGACAGTTCCGTGACATTCCAGCCCGGAATGACCAATCCGCAATCATCATATGAGAGCGAGGCGGGGTCGGATTTCACCAGAAGAGGCCGCAATATACAAAAATCTCGCTCACGTGCCCCCAGCCGCGCCTTGAGCGCCGCGGATCATGCCATGGATGTTCCCTCTGACGAAGGCCGGTCCTCCTCCTTCCGTTCACGATCTCGAAGTGTCGTATCCCGCAGTGTGTCCAGGTCTGGATCGCAGTCAGGCGGTGGATACTACTTCTGCCCCTTCCATGGCTGTCCGCGGGCCACCGAGTCATTTACACGGCGAACAAATATGAAGCGCCACCTCAAACTTGTGCATGGGCGCGAGGATGAAGGACTACCAGTCGAAGTGGATAGTGAGGATGAGATGTTTGGAGCTGTCCACGTGGATGGCTTTCTGAAGCCGATCAAAGTTCGTACGGGCTGGAGGAACGCAGAGTAAGTGTCTGCTCCTGGATATGGCTTGGGATCTTGCTGTCACTCGCCAATAAACGCATGTCCTTGGAGTGTATACATCAACGCGCAGTCAGTCCCAATACAACGGGTAGTATTTTGCTAACGTCATTGTAGTGCGGCGCCAAGAAAACGCAGGAACCGAATAAAGGCTGACCATGAGTCGAGCCAAGATGACACATAGACCTTTTGAGGGGATTGTCCGTGGCAGGACTGACCGCTAGATCATACCTCTTACTACGCTGCAATTGGCCCGTCAAATGGTTGATTGTTCCTCATTGTTCGTCGTCGGAGCAAAGTAGCTAATTACTGAGTGGATGAAGGCCTCTGATTAGGATACACCTTGTGACCCCTTTCCATGTTCTACATATTTTTGGCAGCCATCTGGCGTTCTACCTCGTCAGCAAATGTACCAATAGTATCAAATCGCCACTCAAACGCGACCTGTCCCTTGAGCTCCTCTAGGCTACCTCCCACACCTTCCCGCTCCTTGTTTTCCCCTCCTCGTGAGATCCATACTAAATCACTGGAGTCAGCAACTACTTTGATTTGAGATGCACGTGTAGCTGTGAGGAACATTCTAGGATGGCTCATGCCCTGGAAGTTCAAGGACCCGGTTCTGAAAACTCGCTGAACAGGCATAGAACAGTCGTTGATGGTACTCACCACTGCGAAGGCCGACGGCCTTCGCTGGGACATGGTCGGCCGTCAGACTTCTAGCTACGTGCAGCAGATGCCCCTTCTGCACATCGACGTTGAGATACTGACGAGCATGTCCGAACAGGTACTGGAAGTTTGCATGGTTGGGCTTGTAGGAGCCAATGTCTTGTGCCTATATTCTGTTATCACATGATTACCAAGGCATATATGATTGAGAACGCAGTCGGAAGCTCACAGTATACACTGCATCAAACTTCACAGGACTCAGCTGCCTGTCGACGGTGGCAGCAATATTCGCGTTATCAACATTAGAGAGGATGATCAGCTTGTAGTATTTGGCCAGCCTCTGTAGCCCTTCGATGGTGTCAGAAAAGGCGGCCCATGTGCCGGGCGAATTGCCAAAGGGCTCAGCGATAGAGTCAGCGAGGGGCAGGTCTATCTCGGCGGCGAATTTGGTTATGGCCTCAGCTAGGAGCTCATTATAAGGCAAGGTAGGATGGGTACGTTCGAGATCGTTAGCGATGCTATGGACACGGAGCAAGGCGTCACGCGGCGGGTCGGTGTTGTATCTGTGATCTGAGGGGAGCTGGGAAGTGACGAGACGCAGGGTGTTGAGGGCACCAGACTCCCAGTCTATGAGAGTACCATAGCAGTCAAAGCTAGGAAGAGAATACGATAAGCCATGCAGATTCCAAGCTTGGCATCGACAGAGTAACTGCAAAGACAAGTGCATTGCGTCTCGAAGGGAGGAGTGGACTGGGTACTGACCTAAGAGCCTTGAATGAGGTCAGATCAGGGTGAGAGGACGACATCGTGTGCTGTGACTCTTGAACTATCGTGCGTCCTATATCACTCTGGGTGAATGTGGTATAAGTTATGACGGTAGGTAGTTAACTACAGTGGCGTCTTTATACACGGCATGTGGGCATGTAATCCAGATCGATAGAGCTCTCATGTACGGTATGCGCCCCGGCTTGGTTGTGACCGGGCGCCAACAGCCTTGACCCCTCCTCATTACCTAATACATGGCCTCTCAAGAGAGGTCCAGGTTGCTCGCTCTGCTAGCTACGTGCCTCGACTACATACCTACCTCCCTCTACGTGGTACCTACAGCTATGTATAGTATAAGAATTGGGGTACCCCGCGCGCCCTTCGCATGACAGATCACGGGTGAGCTGGGTCAGGTATATCTCAGCGCACATCATGTAGAATCTGGATACCTACCTCTTATATTTCTAAATATATAGGTACAGCGCAGGAGTGCATCGATAGTGAATGACGGTTGCCTTTATGTAGTAAGTCGTGCCATGTACCGCCAGAAGTACATGTCTACAAGGTGTGCGAAGGTAAATATACCTGGCACAGTACAATGGCCTTTTACAAGCGAAGCCATACATTGTCACAAATCTGACATGCATTGCACGATTCATAACATTGGCTATAGTAGATCTAATCAGATCCTGCCGTATCTACACGTACGGGGATTTTGTTACTTCAAAATTTGTTGTTCCTGTTTGTGTATTGCCGAGGTGCAGGTTCCAGTACGTGTGAGATCAATGTAAATGTCTACTTCCGAGCGTGGTGGCACTTGTATCTATGTTCCTCTACAGGACTTTGTGGGCATGACCATCAACGAGACCTGGACGCAGTCGTAGCCATCAAGCCACTTATGCCCACCCACGTCCGGGCGCTATGTGAGCCGAAGCAGTGTTATCAAGATGCGATTAAGGGGCTGTGTCCCTGCAGATGAGACTAGAAATGATTTCGGACCACTCCCACACCTTGAAGTCGTGGCCCGAGGTACCAAGACAGGATGCCCTGCTGCCATCCTCGCCATGGCTAAAGGAGGTGAGCCTCATGGGAAGTACTCGATATCGACCTGCCACTATCCCGAACAGCTCGAAGTCGAATTTCTCAACCGTGTCTCGTTCGACTCAGCTTCAATTCAATCATTCGCTCGCAAACGCCTGGCATTTACCGGTATGTAAGGTCGATTCGATATTAATAGCAGCCTGTAGATCTGGAAAGCCGGACACGCCTTTGGTACATCCTGATGATGTTGGACAGCGGGGAGTCATTGGGCCAGCATGAAAAGTGGTGGTATCTCCGCGATGCCTTCATAACCTTGGAATGGCGTACCTGGCGAAGAGCTGTACAAGAGACTTTCTTACGCCATCAGAAGCTGCGGAAACCCTGTTCACGGCATGATCACAGCCAGTCACCGATATTTCATCGCCGTCATCTGCATCATTGAGCAAATGGGCTTTGCTACGAGCCCAGTCGATCTTACAAGGTCGCGAGTCACACTTCGGGATTTAGACTGTGGAGGACTCTCGCGCTTACCTTTGCGAACCCAGGCCTTCTCCTCTCCAGTACCCTCCTTTGATGGAATCCTGCCGCGTCCCGACAGCCAGTCTGGTAGAAGCCGTCGCTATAGCTTATGTTCTATGCGCTGGCAAGACTCCAAGACACGGGATCCGGTGCATTGCCGAGCCTCACATATCGCGGCCAGAGTCCGATGCTGATTTGCTTCTTGTGACCAGCGAGATCCTGACTACCTATGTTCAGGGGACAGCGGCACCTACAACGCCACAGCTGATTGCGATCTCCTCTAGACACAAAGTTGTCAGACCCTTGCAACTCCCACCCCTGGAATATTCGGTAGCCAAAATAACGAATGTGACGCACAGCATCGACCAAGATACTTTGCCCTGCAGCAACTCCTATCAATGGCATTGCCATAGTATGATCGGGTTCATTGTCCAGCTAGTCCGTCTCGCAGCGGCGCCCAACATCGTTTTCTGACTTGTTTCCTGTCAAGTCCGGAAAGCGGCACAGGAGACCCGGCCTGGAACATGGCAGAGAGACGATCTACTCCCGAAGATCCTGACTAACTCGCAGTGGCTTAGTTGCCGAAGTGGAAGGGCGACCACGTCAACATGTCTCGATCGAGGTAGTTTGCGAGAGTTGGAGAACATGTGCTCAGTATTTGACGACGAGCAGAGCACCAGCCTGAGCTTGACACCCGATTGGCTAACACATCACGAGGAAGTAGATGAGTATATTTAGGGAGAATGTTTGCCGCTCGTTCATCTAATCTATCACATCTCCGGGGAAAGAATCATCAATTTGACTGACAGTCACTACAGTCCACTTGGGTATCAATTCCCCGATCGCAAACAAAGTGTAGCTCGGAAACAAGCTCAGCAGCCGGCTAATCAAACACAACGTGCATCGGCACGCTACTGAACAAGAGCCCACCCTTTGAGGGACCAATCGCACACGTGACCCGAATGAACATCACGAGGCTGTAATCTGGCCGCTTAAGACGGCAATTTCAAGGTCTGACCCGTCCACTATAACGGCGTAGCTTCGTAGAGAATGCCACAGAGGAGTGCTGGGCAATGCTCGGACGTGGTTAGCCTGAGTCTCAGGGCGAAAAGTGAGAAGTGAGAATGGTCACTATAGGCATCGCCGGGCGAAATAGATACGAAGGCGATGAGAGTGTTTACATTGCTCTTCGGACCTAGCGCTCGGACACACCTCGAACTTGTGTCACTGTATCCAAAAGCTAAAATCCACGTTGTCAATGCAGTATAGCGCTATATACCTGAGCTTATGTTGTGTACCCAGTAAGGTGATAGGATGTGTAGCATCATATAGATTCTGGCGATGTATGGCTAGGGACACACCTACCATGACAAACATTGAAATGATCAGGCCTCGAATGGAAAGGACTCTTCAATCCTAAATGCGAAGCGCTTTTAGCATGGTGCCAGCCTCGCCGAATCGTTGCAAGCCGGTCTTTTCTTCACCTTGAGGCTCAAAACGATGGGTGCTCGCGCCTTGAGGTGACGAGCCCCCGAGAAACACCGCGGCACCGATAGTTGCAAGCCCAGCGATTGCGCTGCCGACAGAAAGAGATATGAAAGAAGCAGCCTGATCAAGATCGGATGTGTCATGATTGAAATCGCCTCGTCTCCGTCGTCTCCAGACCTCACCGGCGCCGGGCACATTCTCCAACACATCGCTGGCGAAACCAACGATGACAGAACTGGCTTGTCTGGGTGGTGGCGGCCGGCGAGACACCGTGGCGTTGGCGATACGTACATCAATCTGCCTGAGAAGTCCCAGCAGGTAGCCATGCTTATTGACTAAAGCCTGTTTGAGAACCGGACGTGGTGTCTCGACGTGCATTAGTGACAGGTAACCATATGCTAAAAAGTCCAGCGACGTAGGCGGCTCTCGATCCCGCAATAGAAAGTCCTTGTCCGCGCGGAGATGGTCCAGGGTTGAGTAGAAGTCCTCGGCTAGATGACGGAAGCGAATAGCGGCCGTTTGCTCAGGAGCCATGGCTTTGGCCGGGCTCAGGGACTGGCGGAGGCGAATGAATCCGGTCGAGGTTGTCTCGACGGGGTCTAGAGACTCGTCCAGCTCGATTTCGGCAGCCAGATATGCTAAACCAAGATGATCTGCCTTCTCTAAAGCAGCGGCACGGATGGCCAGGGGTACGGTCCAGGTGAGCGGGAAGGGAAGTAGGTTAGAGTACGCAGGACGGGTCATGTTAGACCATGCACTGTGAGAGGCGTAAAGTGACAGGGCAAGTAAGCCGCCGCCGCGAGCCGCAAGGAAGGAGCTGTAAGCCAGGACATCGGCGGATTGTCCGGGGGTGAGGTCACGATCAATAGATGAATGGTGCTTCATGTACGCAACGATGTTGGCATAGCCAGAAGTCCAGGTGCCGCCGTGACACAATGCAGGTAACGCAGCTGGCAGCAGGAGATCATCAGCCGAGCGGTGCAGTCAGGGACCGGCGAGCAAACATACAGTGCGGACTTAGGGAAGGGTCATTGCTGTCGATCAGAGACCACGAGTCGACAGCGAGAACATGACGTAAGAGAGAGATGGCGGCCAGACATTCGGCATCAATCGAGTCGAGGCCGAAGGCAGGACCCCAGACATGTAGCTCGAAGGCCATGGCGGGTTCTCCAAGTCTGGAGATGGCGGTCGTTATCAAGGAGGCAAGTAGTAGGACGGAGTAGAGATGGAGGCAAGAGGCAGTAGGTTGATGGTGCCGTGTCCCCCACGTGCAACAAAGCTGCACCGAGAGGCTCGATGTGAGGTTCCAGTTGGTTGCAACCAGATATCAAATCACAGAGGTATTCCGGCAGGTCGAGGTCGAAACGGGATTGATCGCGTGGACCTTGCTTCGGTTCCCGGGGGTTGCTGAACGCGTTGAAAATCTTCCCCGGGTCCGGCTATCGTGCCGTTTCAACTTTAGGTAGGCTGCAAGGGGTTAGAGCCACGTGGTGATAAGGAAACAGGCAGGGGATGGAGAGGTGGGAGGGAAGGGGGGGAAAGCACATACCTACTGCGCTACTTGCCGGCTACCTCCTACCTCATTAACGAAGCAAGGAAAATCAAGACCATGATACCTACTAAGGTATGGAGAGATGCCACCTACCTAGGTACAGACAGATTTAACGAGGTATGGAATTGACGTACAACGGGAATATCTCACAAAAGGGTGTCCTGCCTCCCCTACTTACCCACTCATTCACCTTGAAGGTCGGTAAGATGAATGACTGTGATGCACATACTTACATACATTAGGTACATACCTCAAGTGAATGCACGAGCGGGCATGGTGCGACGGAAAACATCGTCTGGGTGAGGGTATTTCTCATCAGTCTCGCGTATCCATCAACCTATCTATGTAATAAGTTCGTTTTTTGCCTCCCCCTGACGATCCAGGAGGTGGCAAAACCACACCCAACCGAGGGTCCCTGCTTATGAAGCCCAGTTGATCTCTGGGGCCGCTACGTCGATCGATTCAATTAATCATCGAGAGAGCTGCTCCAACCTATGCTTCAACGTCATGCCATTCATTTATTGCCCATGCCTACCTACCTGTCTGGTATGGCCCGCTCACCTATAACACTACCCACGTGCAGTCTGAAATACACAGTTCCATGACCGAGGTATGCTTTTGGATGTCCTTCATACTGGTGCCTCAGGCAGATAGTACCGTAGGTACATGCTGCGATGTGTAGATATGTGGGGTTAGGTATGCCCCGTAGCAGTGACTTTACTAGGACTAACACCTCACCTGGTGCTGAAAACGAACGACGATCGGCCGTTGCGCCGTTTCAACCAGTCCGGGACGGATAGACCGCCTTCCCTCCCAATGTCGTGAGAGGTAGGTTAGGAAGTAGGTACTGGAATGCTAGGTTCCTGATCGTGGGCTGGCTAAGCAGCTACGGCTTACCTAACTATTATAGCCAGTCAACTTATAATTAGGTGCAACACCTAACGCACTTTTCACGACTCGTCCACCACGTGTGACTTTAGATCTAGCTGGCTGTCGCCGATGCAACTAGCAAGTCGTACTAAATGTGATCACCTAACTCGCAGGTCCAGCTTCATTTCGGATCACTATCCGTCCTGGGCTGCCTCCTGGATTGCATCCGCCTTATAAATCTATGTACCTACGGGCCTGCTACGGTAGGTAATAGATGATGTTCAATATCCGCCTTCCGTTTCTCATTCGACTCGCAAGCGCAACGATACCCTATAAATACTAGCACGGATGTGAACGCACTTAGTTCCTTAGTAGGCATGTGATGTCTTCCGAGCTGGGTCTTGAGCTGCGTGAGCTCAGCTTTGTTGCGTCGTGGCCGGGTCAGGAACAATGGCATAGTAGGGCTGTCCACATTGTACCGTCGTGCGCCTGGTGCCGCCAAGGATGACTGATGAGATCGCCGGGCTACAACTAGCCTGTCCTGAGCCCTATCTCAGTAATGTTCCCTGTATATAGGTGGAAAGCGGAGTGAAGATAGCATGAGTCGCTGCCTTGTTCACAAAATCCAAATCACCAGTTAAGCATCCGCCGAAGCCCATGTTAGCAGGCAATGTCACAGTCTAACGGAAGTAGAATATGGCACCGTCATCCCTAAACACAATCAAAGAGACTCATGATGATGAACGTGTAATCAAATCAATTCATAAAACCAGCCGCTATAATCGGCATCCTGTGGGCTCTTTCACCGACGCTCAATCGTAAAGTCTCGCCCTTCCTGTAGACTTCCTCTTCCTTGGGGTATCCTGCGCACGCTGGCCATTCTTTGCAGAAGACGCCCTGACAATGCTGTTCTCTATATGTACATATTCATCGTTTCGCCTTAAACACCTTCCCTGCCAAATATTATCCCGCCCAAATCCTTTCCATGCATATTCCGAAATGATCGCAATTAAAACGTTTTGTATCCAGGTATAATCGTACAGTGTCGGGCGCGGTAGGCGCGACGGCGGAGAAAATAAGGTGAAGAGCTTGTGGTTGGGCGTCCTATGGAGCCAGCTCCCAGGTACGTTGATAGCGATGTTCTTTGCTCACATGAGAAAGCATGGCCGCTGCTTAGGCAAAGCTGCTGCCGTCGACCATCGTGATGGTTAGATCTTTCCGCCGGCATTGGCCAAATCTCTTGCTGTCATTCGATGGATGGGATGACGCGAGACAGCGGAGATCCAGTTCGAACCACGCCATGCTCGAGTCGAGGATATGCCACGATGTGCTCAGGCTGACGAAAGGTGATATTGACCATTTTGAGACATGGTAGAGGCGGTCACCATCTGATCACCAACTGCCCGCCATCTTGACCCCGTATTCAAGGCACTGGTCTCTCATCGTTATAATTTCCAGAAGCAACCAGGTACGGACGAAGCGGAAGGGCTGTCGTCATGACTGGGCTGGACTGGACTGTCTGTGCTACGCTGGCTGGGCTTAACCACTCTTGGGAAGAGGTGGCAGAGGCCGGCTAGGTGGGGGGCCCGGGCAAGGCGGCAGCTGCGAAGGACGTTGCGAAGGCATGTCGAAAACTGATGTGGCAGCCATTGGATTTGGAAGCTTGGGTATCGGCTGTATATGAGCCTGGAATTTTTGTGATGAAGTTGCAGATATGAGAGCTGGAGTAGAGCAGCTGTCGTCGTATTCGTCGTCGTCGGCCTTGGTGTATACGAGAGGCAGAGTAAGGTACTAATAGAGGAACCGTAGCAATCTTAGAGCTCAGTAATGATGGCGATGTTGTTGGTTATGTGCTGAAGTGTTATTTGCTAACTTGGGTTGCTTGGGATGACGAATCTTCTGATGGGCTGGGGTAAATGAGAACCATGTGAGGAGCGGAGGGGAGGAAGCTGCCTTATGTATGTAGGTAGGCCGGCAGACATGAGATTGTCATCTCGTCGACTTCGCGCTCGCGAGTTCAGCAGTCAGGTACACCGCTTGGACGGGGTACTTCTGAGGAGCGTCTTCTTGCGGTGTAAGATTGGCGTGGAGACAGGATCCGTCGGGTACCTGAGGTGTCTGGATACCCGTATTGGGTACCTGACTACGTCGCTCGAGAATGGCAGTACTGGATCAGGTTAGGTGGCCGTGAAAGCCGGTATGGCGAGTTACGAAAATAATTGCCAGCTTCGGGACAGGGCCACAGTGACGCAGAGCCTTTCGCTTGGCCTGGCTTGGGGTCTGAACCAGGGGGGTCTGAGCTGGTGCTGGCCTTGGTGCTGGTTGGGCTGGGCGCTATTGGACTGGGGCCAAAACAAAAATGTCGTGTCTCCATGGAAGAAAATGAAACAAGCATAAGCCCCTGCTATCCCTGTCGCTCAGCAGCACATGTGCGCGGCCACGGCCCAGGGCCCACGGCTCAGACAGGGGCACCGCCTTGTACTGTACATGACCATCGTTCGAGAGTGACAATGCCGCATTGGATCGCCTGAAATGAGGACCTTCTGCTCCCGCCCCTCACAGGTACGTACCGCTGCACATGCTGGGAGATAGCTGCCCCCATTCCACGATCTACACCATACACAGTATGTGCGTGCACACACTCGTGGTGGCACACACCGAAAGAGAAGAAGGAAAAATGGGCTTCATCGTAGGCCCCGACAGACGTGTCCAGACGTGGGGAGGACTAGCAAGAGAGAGGCCCATTGCGAGGCCCATTGCGAGGCCCATAGAAAGAACAATGATGGAAGCATTCGAATGAGATCACGAAGTTCCCACTTGAGGGTTTGTGATTGCGTTTGGCGAATGCTACCTACCGGTAGGTAGCCAGTAGCAAACCTGAGCCTTGAATCCATCACTGCCTACCTTAGGTACCTACCTACCTACCTACCTTACAGGTGGTTGTACGGACATATGTATATCCCCTCAGGCGAGAAGAGGGGCGGAAATCATGATAGCCCCCATCCTGGTGTTTCGTACAAAGACAGAATTTAGAAACCTCCCAGCCGCGTTGTGAAGTGCGTGCATGGCCTGAGAGTCCCCATTCGGCCTATGCTGACCTGGCGCGGACGACAAAGTGATGAGAGCACCTCCACTAGGTATGTACTTGCACCTGGCTGAAGCCCTGGTGCCGGTTTGTCGTCTCCTGTCTGACTCTTCAAGCCAGGGGAAAGTGGGCCTCTCTAATTAATCAACCAAACCCTCATCAAGTCAACCTCTGACACCAAAAGGGGTGTGCGGCCGCCGGGGGGTAGGGAGGTTTTTTTTTTTTTTTTAGGACAGGTTTTTTCTTCTTCTTCACTCTGTGTGCGCTGGTCTTGAGGTCCCGTTCTTGTCCCATTCTGGAACATCAGACGAGGTTCGCCGGACCTGGGGAGATTGCTGCACGCAGGTGGGCGTGGTTCCAGAAGTATAAGGCTTGAAGTACTCGGTTAGGCGGCTCGCATCAGATCAGACAGATGCAACACAACTCCTGTCATCGCTCACCTGGCACGACATGGGCTGTTCGCTCGATTGACCGCACGGATTGTAGCAGCAACCCTCTTGTGTGAAGGAGCTTGTGGCTTTCCAATATATTGTGAGCATGTAACAAGCATAAGGGTCAGCTGCCTCTCTACCATATACGCTTTCGTCCATGATCCAGCTGAATACCTACCTTGCACCTAACCCCGAGTGGGGCAGGTTGCTGGGGATGTCAGCCTCTTTCTGACCATGGGTAATGAGTACTTTTTCAAATGCCAATCAATAGAAGCTGTGCATATATCTTATGTCCGTTCTTGTCTGACATTGAGGCACTCAAGCCACGCCAGGGATCCGGGGAAAATAGAGAGAGCTGAGTGCTGCTGACGGACGATTCACACATCACCATGCTAGCTCATGTTCTCTCGTTGTGGGTAGACTGCCTCGTATTATATCTTTATGCACCGCGTCAATGCCATCGTTCTCCTGCAATCCACATTGGCTCGCTTTAGCAGCTTCTCCCGTCAACGCAGGGCCGCAAACAGAGCGCAGTCGGGGGCGTGCGCAGCAGGTAGACGGTCAACGCTGGGCTTGATATTACTGCCGGCAGAATCGTCCGAAATGGGAACCTGCATCTGTAGCTTGCGGCCGTGACTCACAGTGACCTATCATTCCATCCACGCTGCAGTACATACACCCTGGGAACTGGGCTCACCACATTCAAATTTCTTACCAACCTTACTGGCGATCACCGACCAGGTGCCGGTCTGCTGGATGCTACAGGCTCTGTACAAGCTACCGAGCCTAGGCTGCAATACAGCAGGAGCAGAGAACACTAGGTACATGAACAGTATATTGCGGGCTGAACTGATGGCGGCTCTCACGCGCACCCTCAATTGTAGATAGGCATGTTCGCACTTCACGGAGATATTCCTTTTATTTTCCCGGCCACGTTTGGACTTACCTAGCAATATGGCAATACTTGTGCCTACCTCCAGAGTACATACCTAAGTTACATTGCAGGTAAGAGATAAATAGATACCAAATATATAGCATGCTGTTGTTTTCAACTATGATCGCGGTTTAATCACGCACTTCTTATTTCATCTATTTTCGATTTACAGCTTGCTACGTACCTACATACTTACCTATGTATGCACCCGCAAATAGACGCTTGATTAACAAGCGTATCGGTTTTGTGCACTGGGACGTGGCTGAGCAAGGTACTGGGCACCTACCTCATGTACCTGACCTGCTGGTCCATAGGTCTGCAAGTAGGTACCTTCATGTAAATACGTACTTATGAGTCAGTTAGTACATCAACTCCCGGACCTGGGCAAAGACGGGCAGAGTGCTCCTACCTACAGTAGCATCATTGATGCTGACGATCTTCAGGGACGATAGAACGCGACTTGATTGCCGTGCTTGCCATGGCGTCTTCTTCTAAGCGCTTTCATCCACCATAGTAAGGTTAGTACAGAATATCCTCATCAAGTCGCGTCCCTGAAATCCCCACGAATTCGCAATCGTCCAATGCGCGGATCATGAAGTCATAGACCCTGAGTCCCGACCAGGAGGAAGCGATAGACAGCCGGTGGTCCCAAGTGGAGATCTCAGGCTGTCGGTCATTTGCGATGGCGCATCGCAGATAATTTCCCTCCATTTCGTATCCGAGCTTTTTTTTTTCATGTGCTTGGCCGCATTTGGCAAGGAGATGCCTGCGCTCTACGCCAAGCCATTTTCAGGCCTCTCTGAATGAGATGGCGAGGGGCCACTCACAATCAGGGAAGATGCTGATATCTTTGCAAGGGCTTTTTTTCCCCCGATGACTTCAGGAAAGGGATACATAGATGGAGTGATGGGGCTTTTGTCCTTCTAGAAAAATTCGACGCCGCTGTGGGCCGAAAATATGGATGGTTTCAGGAGTCACAGAAGTTGCATGTCGTCTCCGCCGTTCTCATACTCCCTCTTTTTGATCAACGTCTCTCCTAGAGAGGAGACAGCACAAGGCTCCCGAAGCGGAATCTCGACCGCTTTACCTTAGTACGGGTACCAATCCGTTGACACACTTGAGTTTGAGCGTCGCTTAAGCCACCGGACCATCAATTCTCACCTTCGTAAAAGGGATGGAGGCTACGACATTCAACAGGACGCAGGCCAGGGAAAGTCCAGCTCCGCAAGGCACGCGAGGTACTTCCATACCTCTGTTGCCTGTCCTATCATGCAAAGTCAGGTTGGTCACGAGGTGTGTCCCGGTATAGCAGGGCACCGATATCAGGTTAGCGATTTACAGAATCACATCTTGGCCAAAGATTATCACCTTAAGGGGAGGAAAAGCAATGTGCATACAAAAGTCATCTGACGTACATGACAATAGTACCCGCTCAGACAAAAATGCATGCCGAATTAACCTTGATTCGGTAGTTCGCGCATAGGCCGTGATCTGGTGTTTCTTATTCCTGTTTGTGTCTCAGACAACGAAGAACTCCCTTTCCTAGCCATGACGGCTCCCAATAGGTCTATGAACTTCATGTCAAGTTGCTATACTAGATCGGTGTGATACAATATCAGCCCACAGTCGCCAGGGCAGCTGCTGTCACAGCTGCTGTCATGGAGGTTGTGTCAATTGTGTCTCTTCTTTGCACGTACCTTAGCAGGTGGGCACATGTAACATATGAGGTAACTACTCAAGGTATGTAGTGAGATTCGGGTAAGAGTTGGAGGAGAAAATCTTGGCCGGACTGCCAGCCCAGATGATCGTAGGCTGGACAGGCTGGACAGGCTGGACTGTACCAGCTGACAAGCGCTATGAACGTGGTAGTGCAGTTTGCTACTGCCAAGCCTGCCAACTTGGGGAAAGACGGGGGAGCTTTTCACGCATTCATCATCAGTCTTGATTACCGCGACCTAGCTAACCGTGCACATGCTGCTTGACTGATCGCCCACCCGCGTCTGGCACGGCTACCAACACAGACCGGGCTGGCGGTCAGGTAACCATACAAGGGGCCTTTCAGAGCATGCGACTTGCGGCTCGGGTATACAAAAAGAAGAAGAAACAGGCTATGGTCAGTGGGCTCTTCGTGAGACTTACATGCATGGCGCGTCGTATGCTATCAGTCAGCACCAGAGCAGGCCTCGTAAACAAGACCTGCCACTGCCAACCTCGCCTTGATAGGTACTTCATACAAGGCTGAGATAAGTAAGCGGTATACATGGATCACGCGCCAATGGACTTGCGACGAGTCATATCAACCAACTCATGCCACGTTCCTCTCTCGTCGTGAGCCAAAGACTGCATTCGGAGCCGAGGCTGGTCCCACCTCCGCAACGGTGAAGGTACGCACTGTCGCGGTTCATCCAAGGATGAGATACGAAAGTCATGTTGTTAAGCCGGTGGCACTGCCGTGCACCTTTGTATTGGGTATACCTGGATATCTGGATACCTAGGTAAATGCTTATGAGGACTCTGTGCAGGCTGATGAGGTGCCGACTGGTCCGGCCGAGCACTTGCTGAGACATTTCCTGGAACATCAATACCAACGAAACTGTTAACAAGAAAGCGGCGGTGTTGCCATGAACCAGCGGAGAACAGGCCATAGCAAGCCTCGCCCAACAGCTCCAGCGGTACATAGCTGTGACTGGCCTGGGGTCAAGACAGTCTAGCCTAGCCTTAACGCTGTCACAGCCGCCCACCACTACACACCATCATCCATCACTTCCGTCTAAAACTACCATGTCAAAAGTCCCACGTGGAGAAGCAAGGACTCTCCGACGAGTCAAGGAAGTGTCTCTGCATGGTATCAGCCAATAGCACCTTTCCGTGTTCCCTCACACTTGTCACTACCTCTGACTTCTACCTCGTGGGATTTGTGCACTATAGCTTGACACGAGTGTGATTGAAGTGATCCCGATTGCGGTACACAGCTAATGTCTCACAAGGATGGCAGTTGCCAGCCACCCGAGCCATCAGACGATCCATTTAGGAAGATTCCCGGGGTCCTTCTCCTCCACGCGTGTCCTCTATCTAGTACTAAGAAGTCAGCACTCATCATCGGCCGTACTTGGCCGAGAGACCGCAAGTGGCAATCCGAGGACACGGTGCTCTGCCGACTCCCCTGTTCTTACCGTACATCATGACCGCTCTTCTAGGAAGGCCGTAACGGCTTGGTCGGACACTTCGAATCAGGGCCAGAGGACTGATCACTGATGAGATTAGGAAGTGGTACATACTTCCTGGTAAGGTGTGGGTGCCTGTTTGCCTGTTCCTGGCCCCAACACGGATCAATGGAAGGCAAATACAGGCCAGACGCAAGGCATTGCGCATTTCGTTTACTATACTGACAGCCTGCATCCTTCTCAGCCGTATGATCATACATGAACTTCAAAGTACCCAAGGTGGGGGGGCATCTTAGCCCCCTTCAGTACCCGCTCAGAGGATTCCTCCAGGCATGAGGCAGGTCATTCACATATGTACATAGTAGATACATACCTCCGAGAAGTCGTGGCGAAGGTGTACGCCGGCTTCATGATTCTGTCCGTCATCCCTCGTCGGAGCCTGATCTCAGGCAGAAGCAGTGATCACTGCAGGATGAGGGGTATCCAGTTACTATGGGCAGCTAACTACCGGGAGGTAAAACAGAGTACATAAGACGCTGGTGGGTTAGGTGTAGGCTTCGTTTCCCATTGTCTACTCGGCCACACAGAGAGGTAGGTGGGTATCTATGTATGTATCTACCTTTGGTATACAGATAAGGTGTCAACCCTGTGCAGTGATGCCTTACAGGGCGTACTTGGTGTGCAGATATTGACTGTTGATCAGCAGCCGTCACCGCCATGCTGCCGCTGCCGCTGTCAATATCAATGAGGGGTCCTGGGCAAGATAGGTAGAAATAGACCACAGCTATGGCGCCACGGCAGCAATTGGTGGAGCGGCAGTATCCAGTATCGTACATTGTAGACGCATGACGAAAACACATGGCACGCACGTTCTATGCGGCTATGGGATGCGACTACTGCGACTTATCGCGATCTACTGCGGAGCGCAAAGCCCCCGCCCTGGTCGACCTTGCCGGCCGGACGTCTTCGGTTCTTAGCATGTAGTCTGTTCATATGCAGAATCATCCCGATGCAATCAACTCACCGTACTCTGACCGTACCGCTCAATGGTAGACTATACCTGGCCAGGCTCTACGTGTCATGCTGCTGCTGCTGTGGCGGAGAAGTGCACTTATCATGATCATGCTCGATTGAACGGTTCCTGATACTCGAAACAGGGACGACGACAGCAACGATGATGCCTATCCCAGGTCGCCAGAGACTTCCTGCCGACCGCTTGCTTACATGGCGATGTACATACATAGTATGTACTTGGTAGTATATATGTAGTAGCCTGGTCGGCCGAGGGAATCCGACAGTATGGAATGCCAAGCATCGATGATCTGCACCTGCAACACACGTGTCGTGCGTCGCCAGGGAAGCACAACATCCATCATCTCTCTCTGGATGGACTGGGTGACTGGATGTACAGTACACGGGGTACCTCTTGGCCAGAGCCTGCGCTATTAACCACTGATCAAGTTGTCCAGCCTATGGCAGCCAAATAGCCAGATCAATAGGAATACCACCGGTCATCGCATCTCGTCACCGCCTGCTCGTCTGACCAATCCGCAGCCCCAAATCTCTACCCATCCGTTCCGAGGTCCGTTATCCATGGCGACTAGACACACGATGAGTCAACCTCAAACCCGACCACAAGCCCATACGTCCCCACCGCAACCGCACGCCGGTGCAAGGGAGCTTGGGGGGGGGGGGGGGGGCGTAAACCCCGCATGCCTCGGCCTTGTTCTTATCGCAGCGTGTCGATATCTGTCGACATCACCGGCCTCGACGCAGAACAGTATATTGCGTGTGCCACACCGACCCAAGCATGAGTAGCGATCGGCGCCGACGGAGCCGTCAGCACTGCTCTCTGGAACACATGACTGTAGACTGTCTACGTTATCCGGTTTGTACTGCACGTAATAGCACCCGAGAACGGCGTCCTCAGCCGGCCGCACTGCCGGTCTATCTCTTCTTCATGGTTTGGGCTAGGTACACACAATAGGCCTGCCAGTGGTATGAGGAGATCAGTTTCCCAGCTGCAGCTATTTTACAGTCGAGTCGTGGTCTCTATCGTTGCACTCGTTATGATGAGCCGGCTATTCGTGCGTGTCCATAAGTCTCGTCGTCAAGATGGCAGCTACCTTCCAAGGGACTCATGAGTACTGGAGGTCTGTTGAGGTGAAGCGTCTGGCCATCACTGGGTAGACGGGGGCCGCCAAGGTAGTGATATTTACTACCCTTGCCAGGTACTTAATTAGCGATGGACAACGCATATTAACGCCTGCTTTTCGCGCAATTCCATCTTACGTTCATCCTCTATGAAAATGGGCCCCCCGCCTCAAGCAGAGTCGTATTGACATTTACGTCGCCATCACACGATGTCACAAATCACTAGTCATTGCAGTCAGGCCGGGCGACCCATATCTGGTCCAGTGATGGACAACGAAGTGTAGCCGAATCGTTTCATTTGACGCCGGCCCCCAGGTCGCATTGCTTGGAGTTTTGCTATGCGCTATTCGGCCAAACAGGCGACCATGTCCCCACGTTGATGTGCTCACGCGGGGTCTGGCAGAGTACAGCCCCAGACATAGCCCGTTCCTCCATATTGGCCTGTCGGCATGAGCGGGCTAAATATGGCGACAAGTGAGTGCACGATCGGTCGTTGAGGTAGGCTGCTCTAGGTGGCGACCATACCTTCTTAGCACTGCAGCCTGCTGGTCTCGTTGCTTATTGATATCCGAAATCGGGATTACCTATTGCTTGCGTTGATCGGACATTGTTGTACCGGTATCTTGATGTGTGTTCTGCGTGGAAACGACTGACACCCAATCCCGACTTGTCACCTTTTCACACCGCCTTGCTGCGTCCGTCGACGTGACTGACCTCAGCCGGGTCCGGTCCGGGTCCCACTAGCCTCTGCTCCCGGCGCTAGGAGATACGTGGACAACACAACTGACTGGCCGGCTAATCTGGTGCCTCTGATAGCGGCAGCCTATATTTAGAGATATGTGTATGTATTCATCTCGCCGTTTGCCATTCTTTCGTCACCCAGGGGCATCAGAATAGCCAGACTAGATGAACCGCTCTACACCCTTAGTCGGGGAGACTATGGATCACTGACCACGATCTATGAACATCCCGATCCTGATATACTGGACTAGTATAGGTCTGTATTATATGCGATGTTTGACGGGTTCTTGGCTGGTTCTCGACCCTGCCTGTCTCTGCTGGGACGAAAGTTGTGGCCATACACTGCACAATATTACGGTACGCAAGCAAGGCCGCCTTTTAGGTGCGCAGTATCCATCTCACAGTGCAATTCGACGGAAGAACCGGAACCACCCGGGTAAAAATCTTGGGTCGGTTTGCTCCCGTGGATCGATCTTTAGCCTAGCCCGAGTTATTGGCGACATTCAGACGGGTTAACCAAGCAGACTCGCGGAAGCACCGGATCATTTGGCTGACGGCGAACAATGGCTCACCCGAGCCCCGGTCGCGATAAGACTGGGGGCTCTTCACTTTGACAATGTCGACTAGGTTATCGCAAGGATGGACTTCGGGGTTTCCAAGCGCCCAGAACCGAGGCGCCAATATGATTACCGGCGAGTCAAGAAATATCGCCGGCTCTATGTGCTTCGATGGTACTATATATTGTTTAATATAGACTGGTCGAGTTCCCGGGATCTTCGGCGGGTGATGTTGCATACGTCTCGCCACTCGACTCTGGCGTCTACTTTACCTTCTTCGCACACAAGCTACCACCACATCGCTGGAAAATGTACATCGGCGAGGATCTTGTGTATTCGATGATTCGACAATGCCACATGTGTCAAACTGGGAAGACTTACACAAAGAACCTTGGTCTCTACACCCCTGACGGGTAGTGTATAATAATTGGGTTGACCGTACGCTTCAGAATCCCTCCAGGCGCGTAGGTATGGGTATGCATGCACGCGCGCAGTCTGCTTCCCGGAGTAAGTTGTGGTTTAAGAGATAGCCCAAGGCAACTCGATACGCCCAGTGGCAAGATGCAGAAGCCAATCATAGTTGAGGCAACAATGCAGGCTTGCCCACAGGTACCTGGTGCCAGGTCGGTGCTGAATAGTGGCAATGATACAATCACACGATTATAATTCCATGCTGGCAGCTCACACTCCAGCTATAATATGACGTGTGCTTTACAATAGTCGAAAGCGCTGTTGTTTACCCAACAACGATATACTTTATTTTCATAATTGGTTCGCTTGCGCCTTTCTAATATCATCGCTGTCCATGTATTCTATATGGAGTACATGCTTACCGGCCAACGCGAAGGGCACATACAGCTAGTGCTCGCCGTACTTCGTACACTGCTCATTGATCACCCATACTGCTAGCCCTTTGAACTCTACGACGATGTTACCCATTCATCCCGTACGCTAGGCTTGGATCATGTGCTGTTCCCGGCAGGATCTAGACGTACTCAGCTGCATCGTCTTCGTCCGGGTTGCAACGCCTGAGTCGGTCTGCTAGGCGTCAATGTTGTCTACATCACCACCCACGCAGCCCCTGTTACCGGCGCTCCAGTAGCCGGCCGCCATGATTTCATTAACTTTAACATCGTGAACGTCCACCCATATCTGGTCCGCTCAGACCTCGAGATAGTTTAGCACAGCCGAGTCCGAGAAGTGCGAGGTATCGCCAAGGCTTCACTCGATACCGCAGACAGGTATGTAACAGACAATAACATGCCCAGCTGACCAGAGAGATCCAGTAGTGGGGGCATATATGTTCTCAGGGTCTCCTATGCGGAATTTGTGCTGTTATTGACGGACATAATGTCCAGCGCGGTGCTGAGGACATAGTCCCGGGTCCTACTTGGCTTTGGTCGAATGGAATCGCTCATCGGTGAAGTCGGCGGCAAGAATGAGAAGCCGGCTCAAACCCAAGCTGAACTCGACCTGAAGGGCTACAGCTGTCGCGACAATTGCGACGGGCGAGCACGAATCTTTTGCGTCGCGGCCACGATATAGCCATCGAACCTCCTGATTAAGATGCTTTAGACCCACAGCTAGACCCTGGGAAAGCTGCGGCTCGTATGTGAGGCATTGGAATTCCTCGACCTCTTGCTGAGGTGTAATGCGCGATATGCCTCGCACCGTCTCACCCAGTTTACATGGCCCGCATGATGTACGAGTGACCATTAGCTGCTTTGACGAGGTGGAGATTTTGTTGCAGAGTATTGCGAAAGGCGCACTGCAGATAGCAAGCGCCAGCACGGAATGACCACACAGTTCCCATGCCCAAGCTGAGACTCGGTGCTCATCCAGATGCAGGACGAAATCCCCGAATCGGCAGCTCCCAGATGTAGTGTTGACCGTGTTCAAGTAAGCATATGAATTATGATGTGATAAGTTCATCCCAGACAGCCAGTTCACTTAGCGGCGTTCGGTCACCCAGATCGATGAGACAGCATTGGTGTGAGCCGAAAGGAGCTTGGATAGTTCCGCAAGACGACGGTGTTGGATTGGACTCGCCAGGACTCGCCTTGCTTGATCGCAAGGTTCGAAACATAGTATGGTCAGCAAGTTGACAGACCCTCTGGACAGTGACAAACATACACATTGAACGTCGACAAGGCGGGGGGTAGCAGGTTCGTACACTGCATTACTGCATTACTGCAAAGTAACAAATCACACGCGTGGGAAATCTCATTGACCTTCCGACCAGGGAGCAGTTGGCTCTCACAACCACGGCACTATTGCAAAGATGATCTGCCGAATCAAACTTGGCCCTAATATGCTATGCTACCATGTAAACGTGGCACAGCACTCATGCATGACGGAGAGACAGTAGGTATGGTATTCCCTATGATTTCAGGAGAAACGTTAAGCTGCTTCCATGCCTGCGGGAACCTGTGTAGAAATAATGAAATTCTCCATCATAGCCTTCCCACCCGCTCCCATACCTCTCGGCGCTGTGGTATTGGCCCCGGTGTTGTGGCCCGGCAGGCTGGCTCCAGTGGTATCGCGGCGCTTTACCACCAGGCAAAGCACCCGGCCGTAAATAGAAAATCCTTCATATGAAATGTCCATGGCTAGTTTTTTCTTGTCGGCCCTGTCTTCGATAGCCCCCGTGTCTACCGCTGCCGCTTTTCTACGGCGCTTCGCCGGTGGGGGCCGCATGTCTTCTGCGTCTTCCTGCACAAACAGATCATCGTCCTCGCCCCCACTGTGACCGTTGTCATCAGATACAAACTCTAGGTCGCTGCTCTGGCTGGCTTCGTCGAAAATAATGCTTGATCCCATCGTATTGCTGCGTGCACGTTTGGGTGTGTGCCTGGATGCTACAACACTCTGATCTAATGCAGGAAGAGCAGCCAGCACAGCCGCAGGGTCATCCTCGCCATCACTCTCCTCACGTCTAATGGCTACATCAGCAGCGTCTACGTCGATGGGGGCTTCATTAGTGGCTCCCATAAGACGACCCGAATTATTGGTGGTCAGCTTGGTCTGGGTAGTATCGTGAAAGTGTTTGTGTTTGGTGAGGAGCGAGTGACGGGTGCTGGTCTCGGTGAGGAAGATGGATACCTCGAAGTCATCTGAAATCACAAGAAGCATCAATACGTCGGTGCTATTCAAGAATGACGTCCAATCTATGACGGAAGTTCACAGGTGCGCAGAGGCCGGCTCATGTCAGTTGGCAGTGCAGTACTTGGCTGGCTGCAGTAGTGTGATAGAGGAGTACCGTGGGTTACGCAAGTGATGACGGGAGAGGGTACTGGCATGACGTACCCTGGACGACGACGTCCTTGATGCCTTTCTTCTTCGTAGTCTTTTTGCGGCTTCGTTCACGTTCTTCTCTCAGCTTAGGCAGGACGTAGGGGCGAACGGCATCAATGACCCTTGGCAAGACAGACTTCCTCGGATTGAGCAGCCAAGTGTGGGCAAGGGCGGGATTGTCGAGGTAGATGCGACATTCTAGCACGGAGTATTTGGTGATACGCAGATATCGGCGGATGGGCGCCATCTTAGTAGAGGGCGACGTGGGATCATGTCGCGGCTGTACAAAGCAGAAGCAGTCTGAGGCCTTGACAGATGATGTAAGGAAGGAGTGAGTATTTGAAGAGGTACCTACTTATGTAACTACCTGATTGGTGTCTCGCGGGGTTTGCACCAACCTACTCACCTAACCCATTGCATATGACATATGACACGAGTGAACTGGTATGTAGTGCCTTAGGTACTTAGGTATGTAGGTACCTACGGTAGATACCTATAAATCCGAGAGGTGGTGATGCACGTGCACTGTACGTTCCTTAATTACAGCACCTAAGCTGCCCGAGCTGGCAACTGGTGCTTTATCGATACGGGTCAAGTCAATAAACATATTGCGCAAGCTTCTCTTTCCTGACGGGAACTTCATACTGACTGACCTTGCCGCCTGGCACTCAAGAGGTTCCTTCTTACGCTTGTTCTTTCCACTACCATAACCCTACTTGTTCTTGCTAGAGGCGGACTTGCAATCGTCCAATTGCCCCTACCAATATGCCCCAGAGACTAATATGTCCAAAACATGGAAGGCAACGTTGAGGCTACCCCAGTCTTCGTTCCCGTGCGTCGGCCAGTCCTTTGTTCCTCCACCTATCCATAGCACAAGCTGATTGCCTCACTATATGCAGTCCGAGGCCCTTACCCGCTTGCCGCGATAAATACCTCCAGCGAGCAACCGATCGCTTCTTCGAGTGGCAGAAGCAGAATCGTTCCGCTGACCAAACATTCGTTCTTCACGATGGCCCTCCCTATGCCAACGGAAACCTACACGTTGGTCACGCCTTAAACAAGGTCTTGAAAGACATGATACTGAGAGTTCAAGTGCAACAAGGTCAGCTAGCATCAATCCGACAAGGAGCAACGACCTGTACGAAGCTCACAAGTAATTGGCCATAGGGAAGCGTGTAGACTATATTCCAGGATGGGACTGCCACGGGCTGCCTATCGAGCTCAAAGCTCTCGAGAATACCAACCACGAGAAGTTGACTCCCCTGGAGATTCGAAAGTCCGCCCGAAATCTTGCCTCCAATACCGTCCTCAAGCAGATGAAGAGTTTCCGGTCTTTCGGCATCATGAGTGACTGGGACAAGAGATGGACTACGATGGACGCTGCTTACGAAATGCGTCAGTTGCGCCTCTTTCAGAAAATGGTGAATAAGGACCTCATCCACCGCAGGTTCAAACCTGTCTACTGGTCGCCCTCGTCTAGGACCGCACTTGCCGAAGCCGAGCTGGAGTATAAAGACGACCATGTCTCGAAAGCTGCCTGGATCAAGTTCCGCATCGTAGACTCCTGGAGGTCCGATCCTCATTTTCAAGATTTGTCGCGGAATATAAAGGGTAATCTGCATGCTGTCATCTGGACAACCACACCCTGGACCCTGCCTGCAAATAGAGCCATAGCGATACACGATGACCTAGAATACTGTGTCGTTCGCGAAGGTGACGATGGCCTTCTGGTAGCTACAAGCCGGCTTGAAACCCTGCGACAAAAACTGGGGAATTTGAGTACACCAGACCAAAGGTTAAAGCTCGACCTCCTTCCAATTGTCGCCACTATTCGAGCCGAGAGCTTAAGAGGCCTACAATATTTGAATCGCTTACGAGGTAAATCTGCGCCATCTCAGCCCATCATTCATGCAGACTTTGTGTCGGCAGATTCGGGAACAGGCCTGGTTCATTTAGCTCCGGGCCATGGCTTTGATGATTACGACGTTTGCAGTGCTTTGAGTATCCCAGCCTCAGCTCCTATCGATGATCAAGGAAAATTTACACGAGATGCTTTCCCGGACTCGCCTGAAGCTTTGTCAGCGGCCCCGCCAGTCACCGAGGGAGGGGAGCAGAGTGTTCTCGAGCTTCTTCAACCATATGGCGACGTAATATTGACCGAAGAGTACCAGCACAAATATCCCTATGACTGGCGTACGAAACAGCCCGTTGTTATCAGGGCGACTGAACAATGGTTCGCAGATGTGGCCCATATCAAGGATGAAGCTCTCCAGGCTTTGGATGACGTTCGTTTCTTTCCCGAGACTGGGAAGAAACGACTCTCAAGTTTCATCCAAGGCCGGAGCGAGTGGTGCATATCGCGCCAGCGTGTCTGGGGCGTCCCTATTCCCGCTCTATACGATGAGACTGGAACGGCTATAGTGACCAAGGAGGTTGTTGAGCACATCATTTCTGTCATACAAGAGCGAGGAACGCATGCATGGTGGTCTGATGCCGCAGACGACCCGGCATGGATTCCTCGCGCTCTCGGTGGGCAGGGCAATTTTCGAAGGGGAACTGATACGATGGATGTCTGGTTCGACAGCGGTAGTAGCTGGACAATGTTGAACAGTCGCCGAGCAGACCTGTACCTCGAGGGCACCGACCAACACCGCGGCTGGTTCCAGTCAAGTCTCCTGACCCGCATCGCTGCAGGAACAGATGTTGATACGGACCTCCAGAAAGGTGCACCATTCAAACAACTCATCACGCACGGCTTCACTTTAGACCAGGAAGGGAAAAAGATGTCGAAATCTCTTGGAAATATTATCGAGCCTCAGGAGATTATGGATGGCAAATTACTACCGCCCATGAAGCGAAAAGGAAAAGCCGCCCAGACCCCAGCATCTCACGATGCGCTAGGTGCTGATGCTTTGAGATTATGGGCTGCGAGCAGCGACTACACTCGCGACGTTTCCGTTGGCGTAAATGTTCTTCAAGCGATTCACGTCGCACTGATCAAATATCGCACCACTGTGAAGATGCTCTTGGGTTCCGTACACGAGTCCGCCCGAACCGCACCTCTGACCGCTGCGGACCAGATTGCCCTTATTCAGCTACAAGACACCATGGATGAAGTTGGCAAAGCATACGTCAGACACGAGTTCTACAAGGCGTTCAATGCCTTGAACCGGTGGATCACGAATAGCTTATCCGCGTTTTACCTGGAGACATTAAAGGATCGACTATACTGCGGAGATGGCGGTGGCGTCCTCGAACCAATTCTGCACGGGTTTCTCCGGATGCTGGCCCCCATGACCCCGATGCTGGTAGAGGAAACATGGGATCATCTTCCCAACTGGATGAAGCAAGACGAGTATGTTCTCCACATTTCAGTGGCTGACGCTTTACCCCCCTCCTTCTTGATAATCTACCCGTGGACCAAACATTAACTTTACGCAGATCACTTGTTCACCCGCTTCATCAACTCTATACGGATCCCTTGTTCGACACATCTCGACTTCCTCATGACGAGCAACAGCTCCGCCAGGCTCTGCCCATATTTGTGGCTCTCGGCGACGCGATAAAGTCCGCCCTCGAAGAAGCACGGTCGAAGGGGGACGTGGGCTCTTCGCTGCAATCCATCGTGAATATTTATTCGGCAGGCGGTGGCACCGATAATGTCGTCTTTCGCACATTGCACGCGTACAGTCACGAGCTAGCGAGTATGTTTGTCGTATCAGGAATCGGAATAGACCCATTCATCGAGAAGGCGCCCTTGAACACTGGTGTTGTCAAAGACTTTGCTTATCGACAAGATTTCGAGGTCTTTGGAATCTCGGGATATGTTGAGGTGAGACCACCACGAGACCATAAGTGCCCGCGATGCTGGAGGCACACGGCGCCGAAAGAGGAGCAGTTGTGCCAGAGGTGCACTGAGGTGGTCGCGGACATGAACATTTAGATTCGAGAGCATTGGACATAGATCTGCGTCGATTTGCCTTGTAAACTATTTCAGCACCATGAAGGTGAAGTCATCGCCGTCTTTGTGGGAATATGTGAGAAAATACCCACACTACTTAATACCTTCGAGGCTGTTTTGTACCTTTCTAGCCCTTGGAATTGTCCGTCTCTTGATGTTGCCCAATATTGTCAGCAGCGCACCTTTTCACGGCGTTGTGGTGCACTCAAGTATTCAGTCCGCCTCATGTCTCTGCAGTGCTTGCTAAGAGACACAATACTATGCGAATCCTTGGGAAGGATACATTTAAGAAGTAGTGAAGAAATCGGTAGTATCGCCATATTCATGCGGTCACTGCTAGTATGAACAATCTTACGGCATGTATCTGGGCAGCTACCACGATGAGGATTGTAGGCAGCATTGGCCTGCCATCTACGCATACGACGACATATGGAGTGAAGATATAAGTAAAACCTCCAGCTTTATAAGATCATGCTGTAAAGCATTTGGGTACGTTACGTGAAACATATTCATGCTCGGCTGGTGATATCCATAGATTAAAAGTGCTCTATGAGACTGTCCCTTGTGTGCCCACCCTCTGCCTTCATGCGACGCAACAAGCCAACACATCTCATATGCCAAACATAAGTGATAATGAAATTTGCCACGAGCAAGAATTGGTGCGGTTGAGTACAACTCGTACAAAATGAAAAGAGTGATTTTTGAATTGGGATTTGCAAACCTCAATTTCCCTCGTTAAGAAATATAGGGTCCCGGCAGCCGTGCTTTACTAGAATAGTCCGTTCCCCAACCTCTTACGCCGTGTCGGGGGAATATTGAGATATACCTGTGCCTTAGACGCAATGCTTAGGGGATACAGAAGATTACTTCAGTAATCAACACACATATTTCTCGAGAGTCGTCGATAGTGTATGATTCGTGGCCGAGCACTCGAAGAATTTCACTACTGATCTATGTCTACAAATCAGATCTTGCCGTGGTCAACTCTAACAGCTGACAGTAGACGGACAGTATCCAGATGAAAGAAAGATCTGCTCTCGCATCGTCCGGACGGCATCACGACGCCTACAGCGCCGTCGAAAGTGGGCTAAAGAGGCGGCGGTGGAGGATGATGATGGAGAGACGGAAGGGATGCCGGATCTTACACACGCTCATCAGAGATACACACATAGACCTGGAAATGCTCTAGCGGCAATCATACTCAGGAGGTAGGTATAGGATTTTTTTTTTTTAAAAAAAAAAAAACACCTCTCCCATTTGGTATCTACATACAAACTCAACAGACGGTGAGCTTCAAACTCTGCTTGCTACCTCGGATTCAGCAGCAGCCCATGTAATACCTAAAAATAATCAACCACTCTCTGTACGGCTTGGACTGCCCTCATCATCTCCCATCTTGTTTCATTAATTCAGTCGTGGGCTCTTTCTCCTACTAATACTCTGAGATAACACTTCCTTGCCCATCCCTGGAAACAACGGCATATTTTCCCTCCCTTCAGCGTTACTCATCTTTTTCCCGCTCTTGGGCCTCGTAGTCCTGCTTTTCTTGAGAAGTGGAAGGGTGACGTCCTCGCCCGTGACCGCATCGGAGCATACCAGGCTCTCCGATGTAGCGCTTGCGCCAACTCCATGTGTTGTGGCACTGCTACGCGGGTCGCAGCTCGAGGTGCTCGTGTTGTTGATGTTTGGATGAACCTCACGAAGGCTCATCCCCATCGGATTGCGTTCCCGGTCTGGAAGGGGAAACATAGATTCCGACGAATAAGGTCGAGTGGGTGACCGATTCATCGCTAGACTTGGGTCTGCGTCGGCAAAGACTGCCGCCTTGCTAGGGGACGGCTGCCCGTTAAGTTTGGCAATCAAAGACTCATGCGTCTGCGTACGCGGGAACTCTGTGGGATAGTCGTATATCATCTTCTGAGGGGTATCGCCTGTTGGCTGATATTCTTGTAGATTTGTCCCTCTGATATCTTCTCGAAGATGAACAAGCGGTTGACAAACGCTCTCGGATAAAGGCCTTAAGGTCCCTTGAATCTCCTTGACATCTACACCTATCCCCGAATCGAGATCTTGTACTCGCGAACATGTCGTTTTGAAGTGATCGCGGATGTTGGCGTACGATGTGCTCACTGTGTCAGAAAGGCGATCCAATGACCTCACATGCTCATCATGGTGCTGCCCGTTCTGCGATCGCGCCCGTGTGACAAAATCATCCAAGGACACCATCTGCTCATCGAGGTCACGCATTTGCTCATCGACCACTCGAACTGTTTCTGCATGGACTGATCTCGTAGTGTCCTGGATAGAAGCGCTGTGCTGGTTTGCGATCTGCGGTTTAATCAGCGATTGGTACTTCGGAGTAAAGTCACATTGTCACTCACATCCCAGTCATCTTTGAGCTGGTTCTTCAGGGTCTCCCTCGAGTTACCCACATCGACTAGCAGCTCATCCTGGCGTTCTTTCCAGTTGTCAATGCCACGCGAATACTGCGCAATACTCCCTTCCAGCGTCGTACCGTTTTCTTGGACACTCTGCCGAATGGATGCTGCCTTGTCAGCCAAGCGCGTTTCCTGGAGCTCGGCCTGAGACGTGACCAGCGAGGTAATCTGGGCTAGCAAGGCTCTTCGCTCTATAGCTGCCTGCTTTCTCTCTTCATTGATCACTTCCTGAATACGCAGTGATATAGAAGCGTTTGACTGAATGATAGTCTCGCTTGCGCCCTGCAGTTGGTTTCGGAGGTGGTCCGATTCTTCTCGCTGCGCTGTGATATGCTTCAACAGCGCTTCAAATATCGACTTGAACCCTTGACCAAGCGAGGCATATGAGGTGTGTAGCTGGCTGTGGAAAACCGTGAGTTCACTTAGGACATCTTGAGCTATAGTCTCAGCTGCTGTAGCGATGGTCTGTAGGCTATCGCCCACCCTTTCCTTAATATTATCGCGGACTTCCTTGATCTCTTCAAGGACCTCGTCCATCTCTTCCTTAGATTGCTGTGTCCGTCCTGTCAACTCCCTCTTAGACTGAGCGAAGCGTTCGAGGTCTTGGTCCAGGAAGGACTGCATCTTCGTAAGCTTTCCTAATTCCCCCTGAACAAATAAGTTCATGCGCTGCGAAATCGACAAGATGTGAGTCTGCTGTTCGTTGCGGAACTCTTCCACGCGGTCTTCAACCAGAGAGGTTACGTCGGTGACTTGATCCTGCGCTACACTCCAGTTCGTCCGATTGAGTGATTGAACATCTGACTTTCTTTTGTTTTTGGCGTGTAGACCACCTACGTGACCAACGGTCCTCTGGAGAGTGCTAATAAGCTCTCCGCCGATAGCATGCATTTGCTCCTCTGTCCGCTGGTGTGCCTCCCGCAAGTGGCTCTCTTCGGCCAGGGTCTTACGAGTAGCTTTTAATACAAGTTCTGTTTGATCAAGGACCCCTTTTGTTTCGTCTAGTTGCGCTTTTGTGGAATCGTGATCTTTCTTGAGCCCCATGAAGTTCGACGTCAAGGAAAAAAGCTCCTGGACCTTGTTTCTAAGATTCGACTCGAGCATTTCAATCCGGGCTGCCTGCTCTTCATTTTGAATGCGTCTTGACTCACTCTCGACTGTCATCTCCTCGTAGCTCTCGTTAGATAAGTAGACACCATTCCGCTGCCGTGTCGCCACTAGTTCACTCTTGAGCCTCTGGATCTCGTGAGCGAATTCTCGAAGCAATGTCTTCTTGTTAATCATCTGGTTGATTTGCGGCTTATTTCGAATATTCTTCGCCCGAAAAGCATAATCGAGGGTTGATATCGTCTCTTCTAGGTTGCTCTTGGCTGGAGATACAGTAGCGATTATGCAGGTCTTCGTATGGCCTCCAAGAGAGTCCTGGAGTAGGCGAGTGAGTTTCGATTCTCGGTAAGGTATATGTGAGCTGCGGTCGACCAACGCGTTGATGACTCGGCCTAGCGTAAGAAGACTCTTGTTGATCAAACCGGCTTCGGCTGCTCGCTTGTTCTCTGCACCAGACCGCTGAATATTTTCACTTCCAGCGAGATCGACCAAATTGAGCTTTCCAGAGCTAACATAATCCTCACCGTCTTCGCCAGTCCTCTTGATATGAGCGGTGATTGTGAAAACGGTATGACTCCGACTGCTCAGATCGTTACATTTGGTGGCGGCGACCTGCCGCTTCAAGCTGCCTGCTTGTAATAATTTGATGCCATCCGCAGCATTCTTGATATGTGATTCCTCCATGCCTTGGACAACAGTTGTTGTCTGACCCTTGCGGGATGTATCATCGTAGATTTTGAGCTTGGTGCTCTCCTCGACGGCGATCAGGTCGCGAAGCTCTTCGTTGTATAGCTCGATGAAGGAACACTTGACGATTCTATCGGCATCATCCACCTCCAACTTGTTAAAAAGGGATTGCAAGACCCGAGGTATGATACCAGCATTGTCCGATAATATGCCCAGGGTGTTAGTCATGTCTCCTGACATAGTATATGTCTTGCCGGTACCAGTCTGCCCATAGGCGAAGATCGTGCAATTGAAGCCGTCCAGCATCTGTGGCATGATCAGCACGGTATGGAGAAGGACGGAGGAAACAATGGCTTACCTCTTCGAGGATAGGTCTGACAACATCATCATACACCATAGCTTGATCGGCAGCCTGGGAGAAAACGCGATCAAAGTTGTAGGACTTATTGCTGAGGGCATTGGGGCCCATGGAAAGGCCGACTGCCTTACCCTTGACGGCGTCTGTGGACAGAACAACAGCGCTGTTCTCTTTGACTTCGCGCTCGTTGCGGCCGCGGCATCTTACGACAACGTTAATATTTGTCTCGGGGATATTACCAATGTCGAACTCGCGTTCCTTGCGTTTGGTGCCGGCTGTGGTGGAAGTGGAGGAGACAAGCGAATCAGCCGGAGAAGGAGCGGCTGTGCGATCGATTCGGGACGCGGTGACGGCATGGTGAATGGCGGGATGTCGAAGGCTGGATGCTCTTGAAGCAGGTGGTCGCATGGCCGAGCGCGCTTGAGGACCAGATCGGGCACTGGAGGCCATGGAGGGCCTTTCGCCCCTGAGAGAGCGACCCTGCATAGCTCCGTGCAGGTGAGCAGTATCGAGATATTAGAGGAAGAGCAGAAGAAGAGGTCAATATGAGCGTGAGGAGCAGCAGAAGCCAGAGTCAACACGGGCTGAAAATGAGTTTTTGCATGGATATTCGCGACGGGTGGGTATCAGAGGCAGCTAAGAAACCGATTGCAAACGGAATATGAGGAATAGTGCAACGCGAAGCAGTACAGTATAAGCAAGCAATATATCAAATGAAGTGTGAGTGAGGATGGACAGGCCATGCGCGGTTGGCAACCGAAATGTCAAGGCTGAGAGATGGCTTTGACGCGCGTGGTCCGTACCTACCCACTGTGGGCAAGATACCCATTCAAGCAAAACGACAACAGAGTGGCCCCGCCTGCTCTACCTACTTTAGGTAGGGTTCCTGGTTGTCGGGGCGATACTTGCTCCCCACATCGTCCTGAGCTGCAGCCTACCTGCCTTACCTTATTGGCTCATCCACCGCTACTGGTAGGTATCTACAATCTTATCTACCCCCTAGCTAGATACCTCCTATTGAAGTACATATGCGCCCGGTACCTACATCATGCAGCAACTTGAGGTCCCAAATCTTCCCCGCCATCCACCACCTCGCCCCACATCAATTATCAGGTATGCAAGTAGGTACATAGTTAATAGCTATCTACTTTGCGCCCAGCAAATCAGCATACCTCCCTCCAGGTGTCCTAGGTGTTAATGCTCTGCCTAGTAGGCTGATGTTGTAGTGTACAAGTACCTCACTAATTCACCCCCATTCAGAGTGGCATATGAGTCCTCCCTTCTAGTTCCCGGGCAGCTCCTCATCGCGTCAAATGACGTCCCCTGCGATCCCCGCGGTACCTACTTCAGATCACACGGGCTTTACGGGTAGGTACCTACTTACCTACATAACCTACCGAGTTACAAAATATATGTGGTCATTCCCTTCCACATTCGCGCCTCACAGGTCCATCGAGTCAGCGTGTCCCGTGTTCCGACTCTACACACATTCTCCCCTCCTTAACGTGAACGACTACACATACTAATGTGAATCGAGCCACTGCGTTTGCCTCCCGCCGTCCTCACCATCTAACCAGCAAACCCTCCCATCCGCGCAGCTTTCCTTAATGGCCTCTGCGCGCAGATCCTGATCCCTTTCGCCGACCTTCACACATCGGGCCCAGCGCAACATGTCTCTCTTCTCCGCTACTCTGCACCCCAACGTTGGGCTCGGATTCATACGTATGCTTATCTCTTTGTGTAGTTACTGGGGAGCCCTCTCGTCTGCGCTGATAGCTAACTAGATGACTTGCTCTCAGTACTCGGCGCTTCGCTTCACGACATCCTCACCAGACTCAAAGCCGAACCCCAGCGGTTCCCCAAGCTTCATCTAAGCTATTCATCTTCGCAGCCCGTTACAGACCCTGTCGTTCTCAACCTGCCAGCCAACGGTATTCGCTTGCGCTTCGATGGCCCCGAACAGCGACTCCGCTTGATCGAGATCATTGATTTCACCAAGAATCGTATCACATACCAGGACAAGGACATTGCCAAACCATCCCAGGGCGTGCTCGGCTCCCCGAGGTCGGGCGGAGACCCCACGACCGGTCCAGCTTTTAAGAATGTCTACCATCGCTTGTTCGGGCCCACGTATGCCGGAGAGTACATCCCTTCCGAGGACCACAGTGGCTTGGGTAGGTATATATTGTCGTACCCCGGCGTGGCCTTCAGCTTTCCGCTACCTACGGTGGCATATTCTCCCGATAAAGACGTCGTATCTCTGTTGTCATCGTCCGCCAGTCAGACTGCCACTTCCGTCGCTGTTTTCAGCGGCAAGTCGTGGGCTCATGCCAGGGAAGCGTTGTGGACCGAGGTTGTGCCTAGTGTCAAGTCGGCTTTCTTATTTGGTAAGAGCAAGGAAGTTGTCCCAGACGAGGTTTCTCTTGTAAAGATCCACGGCGGAGGTCGTCTTCAACTGTACAAGAAATGGTCTAGCTTATGCATGTGGATTAATCTTGGAGAGACGTCACCTCAAGAACTGGTAGCCGAGCTCGGCCCTCCAGATGCCATATATAGGAAGAACGACCAGAGGATGTATATCCACAAGCCCCGAACAGCAAGCCACAGCAGGTCGAGGTCGAACGGTGGTGATTATAAACGCCCAGATGAGTTGACAGATACGGACCAGTCTTCGTCGCACACAGCTTCGGATGGCTCAGATGACGAGGTTATTGAAGACGAGTTCATCGGAAATGTCTCGGGCGAATGTTTCTATAACTATTTCTATCTGGGGTTCGACGTTCTTCTGTCGCCTCCCCAGAGTCCTTCTCGTATGCCGCCGTCGCAGGCTGAGATGACCGGGGAGCAGGCGGCAGGGGAGAACCCATTGAAGAACGCCAACTCGGACCGCTTGGTTGCTATGAAGGTTGTCCTACATGGCAATGTGCCTGGGTCATATCCGTTCAACCGGCACCGCAGGTGCCGTTGGGAAATTGCATACCTCGATAGCCCAGCTCTTGAGTCTGCCATCAACTCGGAAACATTATTCAATGAGATCGAGGAGAGTTTACGAGAAGAATGGAGGTGTACATACGCGTCAGAAGATGACGCTAGGAGACGACAACGAGGTATGGTATTGAACCGCGGCTGGGGGGACAGCCCAGGCAGCAGCTGCGAGTTCTTGGGTGGATGGGAGGATAGTAGTGGAGGAATGGCTGCCGCAAAGAAATACGATGGAAGCGAAGAGTCTACGACTACATTGTATGGATTTCCAGGTTTGGTGTTTGAGGTTTTAAAGAACGGTTTTGTGAGTGCCGTCACGGTTTACTGAGAGTCTCATGGGGGTGGTCATGGAGGTGTCATGGAGTCCAGGCTGCACAATTGAGCATTTTAGAACAGGGGAAGGGAATGGGTAGGGGCATAGATATCTTCTCTGAGCATGAACTTCACAGCGCATAGTTGACTAACGCATAACGATGAATCTTGCCTTCCTATGTACAACTGTGTTTACCGAGTAAGCTCCGCCTCTCATCTCTTCAATTCTTGGTCTACGTACCAAAAAGAGGAGGGGCCTGGGTAGAGTCGTCTGAGGAATCCATGTTGCACTGGCAGAAATGACCCCCAAGGAACCCCAATCCGACCACGGGCCAAGTATATAGGTAGCCAGAGAATGCTGTAACTCACACGCAAGCTCTCGGCTGATGCAGTGTGTTCCATATGCACCTGGTGTACGTTCCATAACACCATCCTCTTAGGGGCACGAACCTCCACTGCGACGACACAGCGAGCTCAACATTGGTACTTGGAATCACCCTTGCGAAATGCACAAACAACTTACCACGGTAGAAAACAACGGCAAAACCGACCAGGTGTCTCGAGGGGACAGGTTGTCAGTTTAGCGTCCAACCTGCTTGGTGTCCAGCTTGGTAGCCGACACGTCGTTATATCAACTCACCCGAGTGAGCGTTGCTACAGGTTCAGGTTCATAGCCGTGAACGCAGCCCTGCTCATAGAACTGGACATGGTGCATACCAGCGTCATAATTCCAGCCTCTAGATGACCCTGCTGTGCTTTCCGCATTGTCCTTCACAGACTCGGTGCATGTGAAGCTCGACATCACGCCTATTGTTTGCACTAACACAAGATCCAAACACTCACAATTACCAGTCACCAGACACAGTATAGTTTCTCAAGACACCACTCTGTTTCCAGTGTCTGAAATTTCCGTATTGATGTTACTGGCAATGTCCAGACCAAGCAAAAGTCATTGCTGAGAGGTAATCACACAAGCGAACTTGCGCTGGGACATGCCTCCATGCTCGTGGAATCTACGCGCGTATAATCAAGATCTGGGTTGCATATTGAAACTGGCTGGCAAAACTGCCGCAACCAAACCTCCCCGGCTAAAGTCTCGATTGGGACGAGAAGTCTGTCTGCCAGCGCGTGTGTCAATCGCCATCATATCGCAGTTCACTCAGCTAGTTTCATACGTTGACAAAAAAGCATGTGGATTGGGCCATAGGCTTTCTTTTCTTTCTTTTTTCCTTTTCTTTGAATTGTCTGATTTAAGTGAGCTCTCGATCGGCACGAGTGACCTGGCATCCTTCAGGTGAACGCGGGCTGCAAAAGAGCCCAGGCCAGCATAATACCCGGTATACATCTTGGAGAAGAAGCAGCTTTGCGTCATGTAATATGGAGTGCGAGGCTCCGGAGTTAAGATAGTAGCCAAGACGAGCAAAAAGTATTTAGGTAGGCGGCAGGTATCTAGGATCCTAGGATGCCCTGCCATATAGCTTGCCCAGCGAAAACTCCCTGTTCGGGCATTCCCTTCATACTCGTCGAAGATGGCTTCCTCGAAGTTCATTACCATTATTGCGCTTCTGCGACTCGCCACAGCGACATCTGCCCCTGAAGCACGTCGAGCCGAATGTGCCCCAGTTCCATCACAATCCAAGTTTCCAACATGGCAGGAGCTACCCCTACAGACGACGATGCCAGATCCTTTCCTGCCTCTCGCGTACACCACTACGGAGAGTGGCGCGGGTGACGCCAATTTCGCAGCCGATGTAATGACAGGAAAAGGCAAGAACCGCGTCCAAACGCCAGAAGAGTGGTATCGGTGTCGACAGCCTGAAATTATGCAGTTATTGCAGGAGTACCAGTGCGTCCATCCCCATCAAACCTTTGCCACACAATTCGGGGGTCCTCGAGGTTACGTGTTCATCTTACCGCCATTCTCATCGAAAATTGGTCTCCAGATTCGGGTATTATCCAGACCACAGTCAAGAAACCGTCAAGGCAACACGCAGCGGCAATACCGTGAGTATCGAGGTGACGGCTGGCGGCAAGACGGGCAAGTTCAGCGCAACTCTATCATTGCCAAGCACCAAGCCGGCGCCCGTCGTCATCAACATCGGCGGAATGACCAATCAGCCGTATCTCCAGGCTGGTATCGCAGTCGTGGGCTTCGACTACACGCGTGTGGCAGCCGATAGCAATGCAAAGACGGGGGCGTTTTGGGACATTTATAAAGGGCGCGATATAGGTACGGTGATTCGCACTCTTCCTCTTTTAGTTTTGCAGTTTGACGGCCTCTACTCAACCTCGTCGTGAGTCGCGACTGCGCTGACCTCCTGAGCTCAAGGCGTTCTGACCGCCTGGGCTTGGGGTTTTCATCGCGTTCTCGATGCCCTCAATCAGACCGTCCCGGAAATTGACTCGACTCGCGTCGGCGTGACTGGATGCTCGCGGCTCGGCAAGGTGAGCATGAAAGCATCTTCCATCTTCGGTGTTTGGCGTACCTATCTTAGGAACGGCTGCTCGTTTCTCACGTCTCACCTGCTGAGTATTTCGTAAAATGATATTTATCAAGCTAAATACGTGATAAAAGGGGGCCCTCGCTGCCGGGTTGTTCGACAAGCGCATCACCCTCACCATGCCCATGTCGTCGGGCGTGCAGGGTGCAGGTCCATATCGCTACCACGCGATGAGCGGGCAGGACGAGACCCTGGAGAATAGCAAGCAAGGAGCAGGATGGGTGAGTAACATGCATCGATGACTATGTTACATTTATCTTAGCGAAACAAGGAGGATATGTCTTTTGTCCGGGGGTGTTCATACTTGTGGAAATCGTGTCGACACCCCTACGACTGGACTGTCGCTGCAGACCAAATGCTGACCGTCGATATTGTTTGTAGTGGAGCAACAGCGGTCTGGGCACCTTTGTCAACCACGCTGAGAATCTGCCCTATGACGCCCACACCATTGTCGCTGCGATTGCGCCGAGGGCGGTAGTGCTTGATCAAGGGACGGGTGATGCGTTCACCAACAGCAAGGCAACAGCTGTCGTGGTGTATCCCGCAGCAAAAGTCGTCTACGACTGGCTCGGTGCCAAAGACTCGCTTGCTATGAGCGTGCGCAGTGGCGGACACTGCGACATGAGTGGATTGTTCGCGCCATCCCACCCTTAATATATGTGTTGTGAAGGAAATTGAAGCTAACTGCCTCTTACAGCAACTCTGTCCTCCCATTCGTGACGAAAATCCTGCAGAATAAGACCATCACGAAGGATTACAACGACTTCGGCAGCTATGGTGCGCCGATGACAACAACTTACCCCTGGGCAACCGCAGTGCCGAAGCCGGCTTAGAAGCGATTCATATGTTTCGAGTATTGCAGAGAAAACATGGATATATAAGCCAAACCCTGAAGTCAAGAATGCCAGTGACATAAACCTCTCATAGTGATGACCAAACGCCGCGGCAATGCTTCCTGATAACCACATCTAAGATGATTCCGGTTCGTGTGATGAGCCATGTAGTTCAAATTTCCCATAAATGATCAAATACCTGTCCTTGAGAGGCTTCTAAGCATGCCATACTACGCAAAAGCACCGACCAAGGCCATAAGTGTGGCCCCGGCAAAAACAGCAAGGCCCGCGTCTCTTCGCTTTTTGCCCTTTAGAGAAACGTAACTCTTGTCCGAAAGGAAGTCTTCCGCCAGAAGCTGGACTAGACCCGCAAAGAGTAGTAAACCTGCGGAGATGGCATTCATGAAACCAACCATTAATAAGCCTGCCTGGCTCTTGGGATCGTATAACGTATGAACGCCCAATCCAATAGCCTGACCAATAGGGGTGGTAATTCCGTATGCCAATACCATGAGCCACGGACGGGCGGAGGACCGAGGAAACTGTATGGCCGCGATGCGGGAGCCGAGCGCGAGACCTTCGAAGGTTTGGTGAAAGGCGATTGCGACGAAGAAGACGTAAAATGGAGGTCCCGTCGCAACAGAGACAGCCATGCCAATGAAGACGCTGTGAAACAAAATCCCAGCTTCAAGTAGCATGCATTGGAGCATGAGCCGTCGCTGTTCTTCAGGCGAAAGAGGGGCTTGTGTGATTGCAGCCTCGGAAAGTCGCTTGGTATGGCTCGGGCGTGTCAGTGGTCGCTCGTCGTCGCTGTTGGCTGGATCGAGTTCGTCGAGATTTAGGTCTAGATCGTCTTGGTCATCATCCTGATGATTCCTGGGGCTGTAAGATGTCGTGCCGTTTTGTGAACCAGTGATAGTTGGAGTCAATTCAGGGAGGGGGGATACATCGGTCATTAGACCACGGGAGGACCCCAAATCATCGAGGGTTATGTCGGCGGGCCGGTGTCCGATCGAGCGTATAGCGGCGAATCCGTGACTGGTTTCAGCCTCGATGCTCTTCGGATCGTGCATGCCTTCGTCCTCCGAATCCCAGACGTGGTTGTGTGAGTGTGAGTGGCCAGCTCCCCTTGTGGTAAGATAAGATTCTATGGCGACAACAACCAAAGCAGAAACCATGGACACCAGTCCGGCCATTGGCGTATACCCATCGCTGAAAGCATACGGAAGACATGGATCGGTCAGAGACATGAAGGCGGTCGGCAACAGATGTACAAAGGCGGTGGCTATAAGGACGCCAGTCCCAAAGTGTTGACTAAGAAAGATGGCAGTGTTGGCCCGGCGGCCTTTCGAGTTCTGGCGAGAGAACAAGGGGATGCCGCAAGCTGCGGTAAGAGTTGGAATCAGTTTCAATAGCCAGCGAGCGATAGGAGAGGGGGCGAGGGGCCTTTGGGGTGTGGGAAGTGGGAAGTGGGAATATCTACCAAGGGTACTCAGGACGAGGATGACGAGCAACGCCAGGACATGAAGAGGAGTGTTGTATGTGCCTTTCTCGCCAGAACCGCAGGTAGGTTTTCCAGGGTCATTTTGATCTTGTCTTTTGGCCAATTCAGCAAGGAGGAGGTGTGTTGGTACATTCGACCAGGACGTATCTATACACGACACCGTCAGCTATTAGTACTCAACAACAGAAGGCAGAGCAGGAGACAGTGGCTGGGAAAAGATGGGCACCTTGGAGAGTAGACAGGTCCATTACGAAGAGTTAATCAAGTACGGCAGAGTGCGAGATGGAGCAGCATTGTCGCAGCAGTGGATATCCGACATGTAAGTCAGGCGAACGAAATCAAGGCCATTAGGGAAGAAAGGAGCTGAGTACGGGCGAGGCTCATACTCACAGTTACCCTGAAGTCCAAAAGACTGAAGGGGGATTACTGGGTTAGGTAAGCACAAAGCAGGGGAGCCCCAGCTGCACTATTTTTTACCGTGTGCAGGTACTTAATCTACCTAGATAGGTAAGGTAGGTACCCATAAGGTAACGTTGGCTGGTAAAAGACGCTCCCACCTCGTTGTGAGAAATGTACCTAGGTATCTAGATATAGTATTTACCGAACAATTACCTGTCCGGAGCGCCACCACTATTTACGCCAGTACCCAAGTACCTACTCGGCCGAAAGAAGCTAGCGCAGTGATTACCTGACCATACCTCAAGCTCCCTCAAGTGATTCTTCCAGCTTAGGAGGAACGTACCTTGGAGGCACGGAATGTACGTACCTCGTGTAGCGCCATGTAGGCACGGCCCTTAACTTGTAAAGAGAGCCCGTACCTCCTATTCAATTACCTGTGAGGCCAGTCCTCTGTGAATGTTCCCTCTTGGGTCAGGTGGTCTTTCCAATCAGAATCAGTTACTCAACGAGCCCAGCGCTCATCATGGCCGAGCCGGACTCATCGACCTATCATTGCTGCCATGTCCGGGAACCAGAGTTGGTCTCTGCTAGGGAGAGAAAACAGATACCGGTGGCTGACGCGTGGCTGGAAGTAAACTCCTAGAGTCTCTACCTATAGGTTCCGATCTGCTATTAGCTATGGGTGTGTCTTATCTGTCGTTTAAATCACTGGTGGGGGTGAGAAAAGGGATGCTTGCCAGACCTGAGCAACAGCAGGGTTGTTTGAGACGATATATGCCATCACCTTGTCAGTGTATGAGAGTTTACCCTACTAACGCAGCCCGGGAAACCACTACGTAGGTAAGTAGGTACGTATGTTCAGCAAGTTGGTAAAAGTAACGAGTCACATTAGGTTGGCAAGCGGCAGTTCGCATCTGATCTACCTACTACTTCACTACTCGTATCCCATTCCCAGCTACGCACATCATAACGCTTGTCTAGTCACCTCGTTCCGGGTAATCACTGCACCTGAGTACCGTTAAATGCAGTGGAACGGAAGCAGTCTCAGAGTCGATTTGATGCCATGGCAATTGTCATCAATCGCCCGAACTAAGGTAAGTTATGACTGCGAAGAAGGTAACTGTGAGAAACACGAGGCATCAATGAATCCTGTGCTATTGATTGCAGGTTGCAACCGTAGTTAAGTAGACAGTACCTCAGCCAGTCTCCAATGGTCGCCCAAAGGGGGCATACTTACAAAGGACAACTGCTTGCCGACGGTCGCATTAGTTTGAGATTTGGCCGCCTCATAGATTTGATCTCGACTTCTTGGCCCCCTTGACCTCTTCTCTGTAAGCCAAGTCCCCTAGAATCTCCTCGCTGCCTCCCCCTACTACCATCATCCTCAGATCTCTCGTAATTTGCTCAACCGTTCCGCCGCCACCAGGACCTCCCTTCTGATAAGCAACGCCCCCCATGATCTGCTGTGCCTCCCGCGCAGCCAGCTCAAGGATCCTGCCACCCGAGATTTTGGCCAGGGCAATCTTCCCGGCGATGGAATCGCTTTGCCATCCGTGAACCTGCACATGGTACGCGATTTGCTCGAGCCAGGCGAAATGGGCTTCTACTTCACGTGCCAATGTGGTGATCTTGTGGCGTATGATCTGGTGGCTCACCAGCGGCTGTCCAAAAGTCTCGCGCTCATGCGCGTACGCGAGAGAAGTGCCCAAACACGTGCGCGCCTTACGGTTACAGCCGACGGCGAGCACGAAGCGTTCCTTGTTGAAATTGGTCATGATGTACTTGAAGCCCGCATTCTCTTTACCAATGAGGTGGTCGGCAGGGACTTGCACATCACTCATGCGCACCCAGCTAGCACCGCCGGCGTTCTGCCCACTGTTGTAAATCTTCTCGACGGCTATACCAGGGACCCTGAGTGGAACTACCAGCAGCGAGATACCGGCATACCCGGGCCCGCCAGTGCGCACGGCGGCCGTCATGTGTGTTGCCCACTGGGCACCTGTAATCCACTTCTTGGTCCCATTGACGATGTAATGGGAGCCGTCTGCACTCTTCGTGGCCGTCGTCTTGATATTGCCGACGTCGCTTCCACCACTTGGTTCGGTGATACCCAGACAAAAGTTCACCTCTCGCGTGAAGAGTCGTGGTAACCATCGCTGCTTCTGGTCTTCGGTGCCGTGGTTGATGATGGGCGGCAGACCGATCACGTTAGCACCGCCCGACAGAGCAGTGGTGACGGCACCGTCCACGCGGGAGCTCTCGTCGGTCAAGATCATAGAATGGAAGACATCAAGCTGGTCGATCGGTATGCCGGCCACGGTTCTGGACGCCTCCGGCCTGTATCGCGTCGGTACATCCAGTAATGCAAGACCGGATCTTATCCACTGTTCTTTCGCCATGTCGGGGCAGTCCCCCTTTGCTTCCCATTCAAGCGCATGTGGCAGGACTTTATTGTCGAGGTAAGTCCTAATATACGATTGGAGTTGTCTATGGGAGTCGTTGTAGTACGGCGAGTCCAGTGAAACCAGCCATGACGGCTCAGCCCACGGTAGAGGCATACCAATGCCGGCCACTGGGACCGTAGCTCAAGTCGCAAGACCGCCCTGACGAGAGGACGAGTATGGAGATTGGCTTGCGCTACGTAACGGAATTCTATCAGATACAAATAGATTTGGATGATTTCTTGGTGCTGCTGAGTCTCGAAATCATGCTTCTCTACCGAGAAAGAGGAGCTAGTATGGAAGGTCTGCTTGGAAGGCGTCAGAGCAGATCCGCGATCCGAGGCATTCTCCAATTGCTGGTACAATGATACCACCTCGGACGTCAGCATCCCTGCATCGACAGTGCTTTGTGTATGGGGTAAGATAGAACGTCCTGCAGGGGCGCGTCTGGCAGCAACAGCTGACTCACATACATGCATCCGGGGTATTGTAAGTTCTATCTGGGGGACCTACCTTCTTACCAAGGGTATCTACTTGGAGGTATGTATGTGTGTAAACGTCGAGCCCACGTGGGTCTGCCAACCCCGTTCGCTTGCGACACTCTAAGCTGTACAATCGTCCACAGCTATCAACGGTGGGTACCCAAATACATACTGCGTAATGGAATGTGGAAAAGATAACACCGCTACGATCAGGGAGGGGCAAACGCCTACAGTCGCATGCAAATCGCGGGGAGGCATTGCGGGAGGCGTTCGCAACAACAAACAACGGAATGCGGAAATCACCTGCACGTAGCCTGAACCACTATCATTGTACGTGCACTTGAGCTTCATGCGAGATGCAAGCCACCCAACGTGCACAATGCGTAAATATGTATGTGGTTCCCTCAGCTGTCCCATCAGCCATTCGCCACAACTTCCTCTCCTCCACAGCATTGCCTCCGTCACTGCCACTGCCCGACTTCCACCGTCCATACCAGATATGGCCGAGCATTATCAGCACATGGCCGAGCATTATCAGCACATGAACGCGCATAGCGGCCGCGATCCTGCCGAATTCGCCACAGTGATCCGTGCTGTCTTCGGCAGCGCCATCACATATTCCAACAATGCGTCTAAAACCATGAAACAAGGCAATTATGCAAAGCCCAGCCGCTCGCATCGCAAAGCTTTGGAAGCCAAGCTTCGTGTCTATCCCAAATCCTCTGTTCAGGCCCGAATCACCTAGTATAGCCTTGGCGAAGTCTTGCTGTGATTCGGTCAGCCCGCCCAGGCAGATGAGGTGCTGCGCAAGGCGCTTTTGATACATGAGCGGGAGGGCTATGATATGGATGCGGCCATGACCAGGGACAACATCGATGCTCTGGGAGAGGTACAGGATCGCTTCGATGCTGCGAAAGTGACTCGACTCAAGGGACAGGGAGAGGATCACATGGCCTGCAGTAATTATGAACTAGGCCCTATACAGTGGATTCGGCTCATTAAGTTTACTTATCTGACAATCTGGTGTCCTCATAACAAAATGGTTACTCGAGGAGACCTGAAAGCCTGCGGTGCCTGCGGTGTTTGCGGTGTTTGCGGCCCCGTCTTCTAATGCTTCAAGAAGTGACAGGTTCAGGACTGGCAGACCAGGCATAGGCCTTTCTATCCAGCACACAAGACTCGGCCACAGCCTGCCCGAGACTAGAGTAGTTGTTTCTTCTCTCACGGATACCAATGCTGGGAAGAGGCAACCGGTTCTTGGTCTGCACTCACCTCCAGCACTGGACGACTGAGATGGGCACACAGTCTTCTCCTTGATCTCACGCGCTACCGTATAAATTTATTGTCTGACGCTTACCGAAAGAACCATCGCGCGGAGTACTAGTTTGGGTAGTCCCGGTCATCATTTATCTGCAGGTCAAGGAACTCGTACACGTGAGGTGTTCAAGAAGCGATCTCACAGGAGAAATCTAATGAAATCAGGTGAAGTGCCGTGTAGATTGAGGTGTTCGCTACGAATGGAGACTAAGCAATGCTATGCAACCTGAGTCCGACCCAAAGCATTCGTTCTGACACCTGTGAGCTTAATAACGACATCGCGGCGATGAACACGACTGTATCGGCCCAGCTGGTGCAAAGCCGCCGTTTCGATCGGGCAGATCGGGCAACCTCCGGTGCTGCTCCACATTCTCCGATTGTCGGCTCGCGTTGAGCCTCGTCGCCATTTGACGATACATACAGAGGATCAGATCATGATAGTTCGATTCATTTGGTTGGTAAATCATCAAGAGAGGATATACTCCCCCCAAGCTTTTGCACTCATTTCCCTTCACAAGATGGGAATGTTGAATGTCTATCAAGAGTCATAGATCCACGGCGGTGTCCCCTAAGTCGAGCTAGAGGCATCAACGCGAAATATCTCGTTACCTTTCATGATCGATTTGAGTCAGCATCTACTTAGTATCATCGTATTATTGTTTCCCACTGAATTTGTATCACCTTAAGATGCCTCACATCGCTGTAATCGGGTGCGCGTTTTCTCTCCCTTAGCCCATCCCAGATCTTAGTTGACTTACAAGTTCTAGCGCCGGTGTGATTGGTCTCAGCTCCGCGCTGCGCATCCAGTCCGAAGGCCATCAGGTCACCATCGTGGCGAGGGACCTTCTCGCCGGCTCTGAGACGATCACTGCGGACCAGATCAACTTCACTTCACCCTGGGGCGGTGCACATAACCGCTTCATCCTGCCTCCGCCTGGCGACACCAAGTCAGCGGCTGCGCGGGAGCACGCCATGTCGTTGGCTACATTTCAGCACATGCGTAGCTTATATGTGCGGCATCCCGAAGCTGGCATCACGTTCATGAAGGGCATTGAGTATCTGGAGGCGCCTGACGAAACGTATCGGACGCTTACTGATGAGAGGGCAAGAGCGCTGGGCTTGGAGGGTTTCAGGACGCTGGGAGAGAGCGAAGTACCTGAGGGCGTCAAGTATGGATGCGAGTACGATACTTGGTGTGTCAATCCGATGGTGTACTGCGCATTTATGCTTCGAAAATTTGTTTTCCGTGGTGGCCGGGTCCTAAAGCGAGATCTGAGAGATCCAGCAGAAGCCTTCGACTTCAAAGATCAAGGGAAGGTAGATATCCTGGTGAACGCCTCAGGAAATGGCTTTGGGGACGAGAACATGTTCATTACCAGAGGTGAGCTTCTTGCAGCTTGGATGACAGTAACTTTACTAACGTCGACATGCTTCAGGGCAGACATGTCTTGTCGCAAACACGTGCCCGGCAACGGTGACGAGGCAGAATGCGGACGGCTCATGGACGTTCTCGGTGCCTCGGAATTTTGAAGGTGGTACGGTCATTGGAGGAACAAAAGAGCCGAACAATTGGGACCCGAACCCATCGCTTGAAGTTCGAGAGAAACTTCTCCAGGACTTCGCAGCCACTTACCCACAAATCTTGGACAGCAAGGGCAAGATCACCGTCATCAAAGACATTGTGGGGAGAAGACCAACACGGAAAGGGGGTATGAGGCTGGAACGGGAAATGTTGCCAGGGAATAGGTGCATCATTCATGCGTATGGTTTAGGAGGGAGAGGCTACGAATTAAGTTGGGGCGTGGCGGAAGGAGTTGCGAAACTGCTCGCCATGCAGTTGGGATCACGGTCTACAGGGCTCGCTTCATCGATGGAAAAGCCGAAACTATGATCTTATGCACCCCTCCGAGTTCGTATCTTGAATAACGCTGGTGTGAATACTGCTGGAAATGGCTTCGCATCCTAAGCATCTGCTCTGGTGACATGCAAGTCGACGAAAGCAGGACTTTTCAACCAGATCCCCAGCCCCTTTCCGTAATGATATATGCTTGCCCTCGACATCAATGCAGCCTGTTCAGCTTCTCGTCTTGCTTATTCAGCTTGTCCGGCAGTTCGGACGACTTACAACCACTCTCAGCAAGGTGCACGCCACGCTCACCTGTGTGCCCGCAAACACGGTAACCACTATCCAAACCCGCTTAAAGAGTCTAGGGTTACTGGTAACTTGAAGTTGGCCCGTGTCTCCCTCCTCCCATATTCGATGTGATCTTAATCTTATGCTTAGGCTTTGATAGCATTGCTTTGGCTGGCTGCCATCTCATCGAGCTACTGGCCGCCGCCGGTACTGATGGGAATGCTGGTTTTTGCATTCGGCCAGAACGTGCCGGCCATGGCTATCTTTCGCTGATTCCCCGGCTAGATAGATAGGGTGCCAGTAGTGCGATACAGTGGAATGTTCCCGTCGAGCATGAGAAACCACATAGCCAGAGCCTTTGACTGAGACCGGACCTGACCAGACCGTCTGTCAGTCGGATCCGTCGCAGACCCCAATACCGGCGGATACTAGTCGCAGCCATGTCACCCGTGTCCAGGGTTTCGCAAATACGGACGAATGGTCACAGATGCACAGCTTCCCTTTTACGCTCATCAACTTGGTAGTCTTGTGTCTAGTGACAGGCAGCTCGACAGGGTGTTACTTGTTCACCGGAGTGGTGAGGAAGTGGGTGCCCAGGAGCCGCCATGGGAAGCCTCTCTTTCAACGAAGCAGACTGACAACATGAGTGATCCCTCGTTACAGCAGGTGAACTGCGCATCTGTCCGATCTCGGCCGATGTGCTCGCGGAACATGCCTCTATTCCCGAGCCGCCAACGACCGAGCCAAACATATGCAGAACATCTGCTCGCCCTTGCGGGCTGTCTTGACGGCTTACATTCTGGGTTCCTCTCGGGCTTTTCCAGATCGGTAATTTCATAGATTGTGGCGTCCTTGGTTGGTGCTTCTTTCTGATGGTATGGTCTGTGGCGGTGTGCAGGGCTTTCAGGTCGTTGATGCGTCTGAGGGGGGGTGTTGATGAACCGACGTACTGCTGCTTGCGAACGGGGGCAAAGCATCTATGCGTCAAAGTTGCAGATCATATCGGGTGAGGTGTAATTGACCTGAGTCTTCAACCTGGTTCACAGTCTACCGATAGGTCGATAATCCCGCGTGGCAGGTTGTGTTGCGCCAACCCAACTTATCATGTGCCCGCGCGGTCATGAGGCATCGTAAGTGTTGCAATCGGTTCGGCTGTCATACATACCTAGTGCATGCCCATCAGCAGCTCTTACACAAAAATCAACATCCACCATGAGTCAGTCATTGGGTCACATCTGTGCTGCAATGAAGAGACCATACTGTTGATGCATTTGAAGCGCGAGTATAAGGATGGCTTCAGAGCCGGGACGGCACTGTTCACTGGCGCATTCACGCTACCAGTAGGATGCCGACACAATTACCGAGATGGACCGAGTTCTCCCTTCGAGTGAGCTGCTTTGGCTTTAAATGCCAAGATCACAGGCGTCGTCGTCGCGCCGTGGGCCCTCAGATATCCAGACGCGGCGCAGCGGCAGTGATTCGTTAGCAGGTGCCTCAGATGGGCGATCTGAAGTCGATCCGAAACATGCAAGTCTTGTCGAGGATGCAATATCGGCTCCAACCGGCCACATCGGCCCCATACCTGAGCTCTGCCTGACCAAAGGCCTGCTCTGATCTGAGAGGACCAGGCCCTGATCACTGGCAGAGCTGGGCAGAAGCTGGGCAACGAGCAGAGCCTGACTAGTCTCCGAAGTCTTGTCAAGCCCCTGTCGCTCCACAGCGCCCGCCCGTCATCGCCGTCCCAAGCCCAGAGCCAAGCCCATCTCAAACACCATCTGAACCTCTAGAAACCGCTACACATACGTGGTACTATGACAGCAAAACTACCTTTTCAGGGTGATCGGCACATCTTAAGAGGATCTTCCTAAGGGCGGGTCCCGTGGAAGATGGGCAAGATGGGGTGGTCGCCGGTGATCATTGGACGGCTGGCCCGTCAAGACTCAACGCTATGAGCCAGGGATAAAATGCGATGCAAGAGCCAAGAGCCCTAAGAGCCTCAGGTTTTCCGATAAGGCCACAGAACGCCAGCCTTGAGGGTGGGTTCCTCTCCCTAATGCGAAAAATCAGGCCATCAAAGTTGGTGCTGAGGCGCCGACGAATCTGTCCAAGTCCATGACCATCGCATCCATGGTTTGTCATCAAAAGCGACGCGTATACACTCGAGTCTCAACGGGCCTTCAGATGGGAAGAGTGGTGTATGGGTGTGTGGATTGACCGGGATGCACACGAGCAGGCTTACCCTTTCGAAGAGGCCGTTGAGGTTCATGGCGAGGTTATTGGCATATTACCGCCATGAAGACACAACAGGTCGCCATCCGGAGACCTCCCATATATCTTCTCCGTCAGCCCACCGAGTTGGCTTCTAAGCTTAATCTCTATCTCGATCGCTGTCTGTCGCTTCTTTGTTGCGCGCCTCCAAGTGAGCCTAGTCTGTCCGTTGAGCGGTCTTGATATTAGTCGTTCTTTGTAATTCAGCAGTGCTGATCAACAATCTTCTCTTCATCGTCTGTCCTTGTCTGCTACACCGATCCGGAAATTCGCTGCTTGTCCGATATGAGGTTTTCAATTAGTTCGTTGGCCTTTGCCGCTGCAGTCACGGCACTGCCGTCTTCTCATATTAAGAGACAGGACTTCGTTGGTAAGTCTTCGCGGTTGCAGGACAACCACACCGCAGAACGCTAATGAAATAACCGCTATAGCAAGCGCCAGCCGTCTTATCCCAGTCGTGGTTGGCGGCACGCAGGACACTTATGTCCCGAACTCCGTTACGGCGGCCGTGGGCGACATCATCCAGTTCCAGTTCAGCTCGGGGAACCACACTGTCACGCAGTCCAGTGGCGTGGACGCTCCATGCACTGCCCTACAAGGCACTGTTGCGACGGCCATCCATAGTGGCCACATCCCCTTCGAGGATGGCGCCACGACAGTCGGCACCTTCAACATGCCTGTCACCACGACAGACACCCTGTTTCTGTTCTGTGCGACAGGGCCACATTGTCAGGAGGGCCAAGTCATGATAGTGAATCCGTACGTCTCTTCGCGCCTTGGTCCCACCTCGCGCACCACCATCTTATCATATACCTATTGTGTGTACTCTTTACTGACAGTCTTAAAGCACCGATGACCAGCAGATCCTCGATTTCGCCAATGCCGCCTCGCTTACGGCTGCGAGCGTCGACGGCACGACTGTTGTTGGTGGAACCGTCGCTTCGATTCCAATCGATGCCGCCGCCTTCGACTCGCCCGCAGCCCAAGCGGAAGATCCTGCTGCAGCACCACCCGCAGAAGCTGCGCCGGCTGCGACCTCAGTACCGGGAACGACCACTGTTCTGGTAACTGTGACGCCTACCGTCGCTGCCGTTGGGACTGCTGTCCCCGCTGCTTAGGTTACGGGGCAGTAGTGGTGGGAACAGGTATTATTAAGTTGCCTTGTGCTGGCCAGCAAAGGCTTGAGGAGAAGATCGCCTTGAGGGTTTGTAGACTCGATTCTAAGTATATATATATATATCACGCATGCTGCGTATCTGGACCCCTATAGACATTCTGGTATGCCTGGTGGATCTGGCATTTATATACGAGTCACCATGATTCAGCTGTTTCAGTCGACGTCTTGTGAAAGATTGGATGTACGATGATGCGTGAATATCGTGGTCCACCTGATATTTTCCACGTACATCATGACCATACCGTGAGTTCTACACTTCACCAGCTTGGTTCGTAGGAGTTTAAGACAAACTAGGTATATTGTCGCCCAGGAATTACTTGGTCTTTTGGTAGCCTGACTTACCGATATGATCAATACATGGAGATCAAGGTGATTGACTTGACTGCTCCCATCTATAAGTCAAACCCGTTTTCAAATGTTTGGGATCATCCAGACCCTACTGTATCTCACTGTGAGAGACTATCCTCATTATCGACAGGCGTATTCGAATGAGCACATCTTAATGTGAGCCACGCACATACTAATGAAAGACTCACCCCTTGTGAACGCATCGTCTCTCTAAGTGCCAGCCGAGGTGCGCAATCTCAGCGTTACGAATACAGCGTATAGCCTGAACGGTGCACTGCTCTACTGAGTAGACACCCAGGTAAAGGTACTTCTTGCTGTTGTTGAACAATGTGAGCTGCGCAAACTTGTTGGCAGCTAGGTCATAGGTTTTGACGTTTACAGTAGAGCAGAGCGACCGAATACAAGCAAGGTAAGAAGGACGGAAGAGATGATTCAATTCCCAGGTCTGGGTTCGCAAGAGCCTGTAACTTTCTGATGGGCGTATGAGTTGGTCGCGAAAAGCGACGAAGCTATATAGTTCTTTAAGGATCCTAGAAAAGCCCGAGAATTTACTGTCAGGAATGGAATCCCTCAAAGAAGCATTGCCGGTAATACTGAAATAGTTAGAAGAACCATATCGATTTCTCGGACGTCATCTGAAGAAACCGATCACGGTTTTGGATGGCAAGTGACGGTTCGCTCTCAAAGCATATAACTACCCTGCACTATACATTTCAAGAGAGCCTTCTTATTGGTGCTCAGGCGTCCTCTTCTACCGGTTTCAAGTGCTCGACCCCGATCGTCTGCTGGCACACGTAGCCTTGGAACCTGCGCGCAGGTACCTTGTTATCAAACATCTCCTGTAGCTCAGCGTAGTTGCGGCCCTTCATCTCTGGCAGATTGAAATATTGTACCACACACATCGGGAGTGACAACCCAAAAAAGACAAAGCAAATCTTGCCACCTAGGTTACCTTGGTCAGGATTGATCATGTCTAAATCAGAATTAGCATGCAACTGTCATGAGTTTACAGATTCCTCGAGCAGGTGTCTGTGGTCACTCACAAGGTATGACCTGGAGAAATAGGGTACTAAAACACCAGTTCTGCATGGAATTGATCGAATATGTCTTCTGTCGGAGTGTTGGGGCGGGGGTCTCGCCTCCAATGGCGTAGGATACTGAACCGAGCGTTCCTTGATACTGCATCTAAATTAGGTACTGCATTCCATAGTTGGTCTTTTATTTGACTCACAATGAAGCCCCAGACGGCCATCAGTCCCACCATTGCTTTCATTCCGTTCTCACCGTGAATTAAGCTCACTCCTCCGATGAGAAGTAGAAGGGCAGTCATGACAAATAACCCCCCCACAAACAGGGGTCGCCGCCCCAAGCGATCAATGAGGGACCAGGAGATGATATTGCCCACGAACTGGATGGCGTAGCTGGCTTGTGCAATACCAAGGGCATTGTTGATTCCGGCTAGGGCGAAGAAGTATCTACATAGTATTAGCAGCAGCGCAGTGAGAAGCCAGTGGATGTATGCTCACGTAAAATAGCTCACAACAAAGTTCATACCGGAAGTAAGCTGTGCTAGGTAAACAGAGCAGATGATAAGTGTACGGCGAAGATTTGAGCCGCGGAAGCATTCGAGCCAAGATCCTGCAGCCTTGTCCATCTCGCGCTCCTCGTCAATAGCAGCCCTTAGAACTGTAAGAGTGCCGTCAACATCGAAGTTGGGGCCATTGTAGAATCGCAGTGCCTTGGCTGCGTCTTCCGCTCGATCGTGTATGAGCAGCCAAGATGGCGATTCCGCAATGAAGGGCACGGCAACCAGTAAAATACACGGGAACGCAATCTGCGAGATAATTGGGTTCCTCCAGGCTCGATCGTCAGAGTAGACCGAGCTGGCCTGGACTGCAATAGAATTGAGCCACTGACCAAGCACGATCATCGTGTTCTGACATTGATATGTTAGCTGATGAATGAGAGGTTATCATCAGGTCCTGCTACTCACCACTAAAGCAAGACAAACACCCCGTAACTGTACCGGAGCAAGTTCTGCGACGAATACTGGCGCAAGAGCATGCCCGAGACCGAACCCAATTGAGGAGACCAGTTTGGTTCCGAACAGTTCCAGAATCGTGGTCGAGTAGTACTGTCCGAGAATGCCAGCGATAGTAATGACGCAGCCGGTGAAGATAACCATCCTTCGGCCAAGTCGGTCACCGATATAACCGGTAGCATAGGCCGATGTGAAGAGTCCGACAGTAGTCGCGGCGTTCAAAATTTGCTGGTCTTTCGCGAGAATGATCTTCTCTCCATCGACCTCTACCCCGAAGTGTTCGACGAAGGGACCTACAGCAAGAAGATTGCCGATGGTATTGGCCTCAAAACCTGAATTGACTACAAGGAGATACACGAGGACACCTGATACCAAGATAGTTAGATTTAAAACCTCGGCTTGACCTATGTTTCTGGTGTGACTTACAGAAACCAAATGCGCGCCGGTGTTCCCAGAAGTCGCGCAAGGTCGGCTTGGAAGAGGCAACACTCGTGGCCGAGACGTCGATGACCGTATCAATGCCGCCCATTGTTTCGGCCGCGCTACTGTGCCCGGGGAATGATATACAGGATGTATACAGAGAGTTCTCTTATACGCAGGTATTCAAATACACAATGTCACTATCGTACGGTGCCGTAGGAATCCATGCTCTTTTTAAAGTGGCATTCGGGAGTTCAAGCTTATCGAGGGTCCTCGATCGACAACTTACGCCTCGGCTACGGTATTCGACAGCCATATTGTCGGATATCCTCCGATGGGAGCTTGATTGCCGGCCGGGATAGCAGAGGTGAAGTTTCCGCTAGATGACCGGGTCTCAAGTGGAGGTGGAGCAGATAAGTACTGTAGTACATCCAATCGCGACGCTATGTATGTGGTTAGCTTGATCCCCGACCATTTTGGGTCGCTACCCGTGTCTTATTGTGCAAGGAACTTGCATAGAACGATCCTACTTCAAATTGATCGGGTCAGTTTCATTGGACGGGCCCCTTCACTGAGTAAAGTAGAGGCTGAGCTTGCGGTACTGCTGGCAATGCGCCAGTTCGAATATAGGGTCGTCGTGCCAAAGCCTGATAACACGACTGCTTTTATGTCCGAATAAACATCCAAGGTAGGAGTAGAGACCCGTGTAGGGAGACCCCTCTTTGTATGTTTATCACATAGACTCTAGCGGATGGGTACATAGGAGCTTGTTATAGGACGGATCTGTAAAACGATAACCAGCTTCGCTCGCTCTTGTGCAATGTCCGTGTGTCGGGGACCTACCATTGATCTTCTGCTTCTTACCCCTGTACATAAAGTAAGGTACAGTGAAAACCTACCGAACCTCTGAAGCTGACGAGGCGCGTGGCTGGTGATGATGGCTGAAGTTTGGTCAGGATACCTTAGCACGCTTAGGTAAGGAGGTAGAGAACCGGCTCCACACAGCTGGAGGGCTTCCACGGGCAGGTTGCTGGGTCCGGCCTGGTCCGGTGATGTCATCCCCACCTTAGTCCATGTGATCTCGCCAGAGAGGTCCAATGTAGGTACTTAAGGTACTACGACCTTTCTATCAGGCTCTAAGAAAGTGCAGCTGCGCCAGGCGGCGACTCCAACTTCATCTTCGTCCATCAAAATGAGGTTATCACCGTCAAATTTCATTCAGATACTCGCAGCGACAGCAGCTAAGCAGCTTGTTGCGTTACCGACTCTCCTTTCTGTCGAGCAGTCCCAACAACTACCCCTCCTCCAGCAATCCACCATGTCTAATCAGGATCAACCGCACACGTTAGAACAAGCCGCCGTCCTGATCTCCGATGTCATGGGTCGTGATCGGAGTATGAACGTTTTTGCTGGCTTCACCCGCGACGTCGCTACCGTGTCTTACCGGCTGGACTCAGCCACGCAGAACAGTACGGTGCTGGCACCCCTGAACAGCGCGATCGAGAAGCTGCCACGCAAGCCCTGGGAAGACCCGAACGACTATAACACCTTTGGCGCAAATGCATACGATGGTAGCGACGGACAAGACAGAGCCCAGCGGAACCTACAGAGGTTTGTGGAAGCGCATATGTTGCCTCTTAGCCCGTGGCCCGAGAACAAGAAGGTCAAATCGCTACTGGATGGCGACCGTGAGATCTGGTGGGAAACCAAGGGAGACGTCAAGGTCATACAGCCCGATGGCATCGAGGTCAAGAACATTGCTAGTAAGGTTGGAAACGGAGAAGTGTGGTTATTACAGGGCACTAGGAACTATGCATAGATAATGATAAGCCTGTGTTATCGACTTTGCGATCGCAAACCCTTCCATACAAGAGCACAACCATACCTGTGCACCGGAGCCGGAAGGGTTGATAAATGGAAAATGCGGGCAGTTGTTCGTATAAAGTCCGGCGGCATGTCCAATGCGAAGCGTATGAGGTACCACTCGCTGACGGGCTTGAGCCTTGTACCCAGCCGTATCTGCACAAGACCACTAGCCTTAGCTGTCCTAGCTGGGCCGCAAGATTTGAAATAAAGCTCTAACCCTTATGTTTCACATCACCGTTATGGCGACTACAGCTCGGTCTATGTTCATGTAGTTTTAGAAAACCTGTCATCAGAGTGCGAACGCGAATGCATTTCTGGCACGGTCTGACCATCGAGACTTTCATCGTCTTGAAATTAGTCAGTTGGAAAAGGACATAGAGCACACTATGTCTAAACTCATCTAACATAAATGGTACCAACGAGCCAAGACGGAACGCGTCCTTGGAAACGTGACCATGAACTTCTGCTCAGACACCTTTTACGCACCCAATGATTAGCTTTGAGCCTCGCAATGGCCTACTTGGCAACGTGGGAACAGACAGTTCCTCTCAGTTGGAATTCATTTCGCTACTATGTGGAGAGTAATCACTGTTGCTGGCTGGTACTTTGAGGTATTTCGTAGACCTTCAACTCTTTCGACTCCGCAACATCGTAAACGATTTGTGATCAAAAGATGCGTGTACTGTTAACCTCATATAAGAATATGACCTCCATCATATCAAGGTGAGCATGTACATCGATTATCTCGATCACCTCTAGTTCTACAGCCCAATCTTTAAGCCCAAGCTTACCTTTCGCCCAGGTAAGAGGCTCTGTACATTGATTCCCGACCTGCATGCTCATGATACCATCAGTCAGTGTATCAGTTAAGACAATACCGCTATCATGCATGTTTTGCAAATTGTTGCCATTACCTTTTCCGCTTTGATCGACCAATAGTGTAGAGACACAAAGCAAACATTAGTGAAGCCTAAGTAATAGAACAGCATCTAATCAGGCCTGCAAGGCTGGCGCCTGGGTTGACTGACCTGCGTGTAAGTAAGAGTGGTTGGAAAATGTGTTGAGGACGCATCTAGAGACTACACTTGCTAGTCATAGAGAGACACATAGCTAGGTATATTAGTCTCCCATCAACAGCCACAGATGTAGTAGAGAGCACGAGGCACCTGGGTATCTCAAGACCACACTGTGTCATGTTGCCGGACTCATGTATCTTACCGACACCTCACTGAAGTATCAGACTTCATGCCCAAAACTGATGTGCTGTTATCATCAATGTGTGCCTTCCGTATGAGACCTTTAGGTAGTCGTCACTGATCAAGAGCTTGCAACGAATGTCGTGACCCATTACTATGAATATCAAAGTGGGCTAATTTTGGTAAGGTGGAGTAGCTCACTCTTCGGTAATAGAAATCATGACCTGAGCGACACGAATTCTGCAAGCCGTGACCGCCTAACGACAGCTGAGCTAAGTCTGGTTAGCTCAGGTTGGAAGAGCGGAAACTCTGGTTGCTTGGCTCATTTGGGTCTATCAGCACGTGAGAGCACTGCAAAAGGCCTTCAAAGAACACGGGCCGCGACTTTTCCGAGTTGTTATCAGCAGCCCTGATGCAGGGGGTAGTGACAGGACCTACAGCAAGGCCCCTTCAGGTTTGGCGCAAGCAAGGTAGGTGGGTGGTTGCGAGTGGTAATGATAGATCGGAAAGTCTCCAAGCTCGCGCGATAGCTTGCTTGACCTTGCTTTTGCTTCTCCAAGCGTTTTCCAACCCACGTACTTTGTCGAGTCTTTTACATGCTTAAAGCAATAAGTTTTCCCTAGCGAACTTGGTTCCATGTAGAAAGTAAGCTCTCCTATCTATGCGACTGCTTGTTCCATCTGTCTTGCGCCCCTAAGCTGTCGCGTCACCCTTTGTGATCGTGCGGCAAGTATCCATACCAACTGACCTCAAGAGGCTGTCTCTTTCAAACGAGCGCGCAAATCTATACGTTGGTCTGCTGATGCTAATACTCGCCATCGTTAGAAGCGCTTTCCTTGAAGAGCCATGAACTCTCATCCAGATGACGTCTCGCATAGAGATCGCGAGTCGGCCGAGCGACATCACCGGGACCAGTACCCTGGTGGCGCACCGCACCACAGCAACACCGCATCGCTGCAGATCCATCAACCCGTCGCCTCGCGTGTTCCAGGAGCCATCCACAGCCCCGGCGGCCTCCTTGCGAACCACGGCAGCTCAGGGCCTCCTATTCCTCTTGGTGCGTCCTCAGCATCTGTCAACTCGTTCGGTGGACCACTGCCAAACGATCTGAACCGCCCACATCCGCACAACGCGCAGAATGCATCTAGCCAGATGCTAGGCGCCTTAGGAGGCTCCAACACAGGCCCTCCGGCTTCTGCAGGAGGCGCGGCGTCAGTCTTTGGTGGCCCTCTGCAAGACAGTGGTCGCCCAGGTCAGGGTATACCCTTTAGTGGTGGTGGAAACGGTGCCGGCGGAGCAGCAGGAGCAGGAGGGCCACCCATACCTGCCGGTGCCGGAGGTAATGGCGCATTACCGCAAGGCCAACAGCCTATACTCAATGTAAGTGGACAGCTATTTCGTAATCATCGGAAGAAGATCACCAAGAATCCTCTTGCTCGTCCTAGACATATGTTGAGCGGGCTTGTGGCTTTCGTTTGTTACCACTCTGCATGTGCTCAAGTTATAAAAGTCATGGCGTTCGGACCATGGTGATGATAATGATGGAGAAAGCTTGCCCTATACCACAGCTCTCTCCTTTCCATCTTTTCAATCACTTCCCGCCAGTCGAGGGACTGCGAGATTCCTACGTCCTTGGCATCTTTGGGGCGTTTGGGTTTTGGTGTTCAGTTCCAAGACCTGTCTTCTTATGCCGGCTCGAGGGCCACTGGCTGAAGAGACTATATGCATTCTTTGCTGTCTCTCCGCTCATACCTTGCAGCACATACTGACATCTGGCACTTGTAGGACGCCCTTAGCTATCTTGACCAGGTCAAGGTTCAGTTCGCTGACCAGCCGGATGTTTACAACAAGTTTTTGGATATCATGAAGGACTTCAAAAGCCAAACGTACGTATCGCTTGGTAGCACTTGCCATAGTAAAGTCTAACTTGTAAACAGAATCGATACACCCGGCGTGATCAACCGTGTTTCCGAACTCTTCGCGGGACATCCAAACCTTATCCAGGGGTTTAATACCTTTCTTCCCCCTGGATATAGAATTGAGTGTGGCGCTGGCAATGATCCAAATACCATTCGCGTAACAACGCCTATGGGCACAACGGTGCAGTCAATTACTGGTAGAGCCAGCCAAAGCGAAGGTGGGCATGGTCAATTTGGACCGAATGTCCCCTTTTCGAACCACCGCTCCAACAATTGGCAGCAGCAGCCGCAACCTCATGCAAGCATCGAAAGTCCAGAAGCTGCCTTTAGTGCGCCAGCAAGCAGCGGCCAGCTTCCATTTGGAGGGGCCCAAGGTCAAGGTGGTGGCGCATTTGAAGGACCTGCTGCTGCTGGACAGCAACAGCGTGCACAATCGCATGTGCAAAATAATTCCACAACCCCGAATGCGCCATCGACGCGGAATGCGATAACACCAACGCCAGTCAACCCTTCTGGTGGGCCCAGCAGTGGTGGGAATCAAACAAATATCGAGAAGCGTGGGCCTGTGGAATTCAACCATGCGATAAGTTATGTGAACAAAATCAAGGTGAGCAAAGCAAAATCCAAATGGGCTCAAATCTTCGAATCCCAATCCCCCGCCCTTCTTGCTAATTTTAAATGCTCACTTACCTCTCATGTGCACCTCCCATATGTGCCTTTTCCCGCACACCCTTCCACTCAACTGCAATCAGCCACAAAAACTTTTCACCTGATAGAGACCACATCTCTTACCCTGACTGAATTCTTTACAGAACCGCTTCCAGGACAAACCTGAGATCTACAAGCAATTCTTGGAAATTCTCCAAACGTACCAGCGTGAACAAAAACCGATCCAAGACGTGTACGCACAAGTCACCACTCTTTTCAACGCCGCTCCCGACCTACTTGAAGACTTTAAGCAATTTCTTCCAGAATCAGCTGCTTCAAACAAAAACGGCGCACGATCCGAGGACGTCCTTGCCATGACAGGTCTAACTCAGACCACGCCCCAGCCGAGCCATACCATGCGTGACGGGCAGAAGCTGCCGCCTGTCGGCAATTTTGCGCCTCCTGCAAGCGCCACCAAGGACAGTAAGAAGCGGCCCCGTAATGATAAGGCGCCTCCGCCCGCTACGACCATGGTAGACAGTCCTGCACTTGACTCGCGATCCATCTCAGGTCCAGGTCCCTCCAGCAAGCGCCCGAAGCTGAACCACAAGCCTCTTGGGGCCGATGTGCCATCCATTGAGCCAACATTGACACCCGTCCTCCCAGAGCCTCTCCCGCCAACTTCATCGGCCAATGCCACATCCGAGGAAATAGGGTTCTTTGACAAGGTTAAGAAGTTCATTGGGAACAGATCTACAATGAATGAGTTTCTGAAGCTCTGTAATATGTACTCCCAGAGCTTGATTGATACCAACGATCTAGTTTCTAAGGTTAGCCAGTTCATTGGTGGAAGTCCGGAACTGATGAATTTCTTCAAAGCCTTTGTCAACTACGAAGGTCTGGACGAGATTATCGAGAATCGTCCAAAACCCCCGACTGAGAAGGTTTCACTTAGTAATTGCAGGGGAATCGGTCCCAGCTACCGGCTTCTTCCCAGAAGAGTAAGCCACGTCTGTTTCAATGACACCCCTAAGGGCACTATCTAACTTTGAATTCAGGAGACGCTCAAGCCCTGTGGCGGCCGCGACGAGATGTGCAATGCTGTCTTGAATGACGATTGGGCGTCACACCCCACGTGGGCTTCTGAAGATTCTGGCTTCGTAGCACATCGCAAAAACGCCTTTGAGGAAGGTCTACACCGCATCGAGGAAGAGCGGCATGACTATGATTTCAATATAGAGGCCAACGTCAAGTGTATCCAGCTGCTTGAGCCTATTGCTCAGCAGATGTTGAATCTACCTCCCGGTGACCGCGATACGTTTCAGATCCCACCCGGTCTCGGTGGATCCAGTACCTCCATCTACAAGCGCGTTTTGAAGAAAATCTATGGGCCGGAAAGAGGCGCCGAAGTCGTGAATGACATGTTCAACGACCCTTGGGCCGTCGTGCCCGTTGTTTTAGCCCGGCTCAAACAGAAGGATGAAGAGTGGAGATTCACTCAGCGAGAGTGGGAGAAGGTGTGGCAAGCGCAAACAGAAATCATGCACCTAAAGAGTCTTGATCACATGGGTATCCAAGTCAAGCAGAATGATAAGCGAAATCTCTCAGCGAAGCATCTGGTTGACGTGATCAAGACAAAGCACGAAGAGCAACGTCGTCAGCGTAGCTCCAAGAACAAGGTCTCGCGATACCAATTCGTGTTCGACCTGAGCGACGAAGGTGTCATTCTCGACCAGCTCAGATTTATGGTTCTGTATGGGATGCACAATGGCCAGCACAGCGCAGCAGAAAAGGAGCGAATCGTAGACTTTTTCGAATCGATCATCCCCCAATTCTTTGAGCTGTCGGAGGACAAGGTTCAAGAAAGACTGCGCGATATAGACAGAGAGTCTGGTGAAGAAGATGCCGAGGATCAGCTTCCTGCAGAACTGGCCAACGGACGATCACGACGCAATGGAAAGAAGTCTGACCTTCTCCGAGGCGTTTTGGACCCCGGCCGAAATGGAACCAAGAGTCGCAAAGATAAAGAGGACAGCGCGGCTTCAGCCAGCAAAGAAACCACCCCAGACCAAGGATCTGCAAATGAGGAAGAAATGGCCGATGCACCCGAGGATACCATTCCCACCGATACGTCGAATGAACGTTGGCTGCCCACTGTCCCTCGCGCCACTGTCGTCAAGGGCGACAACGCGCTCCTGGATGCTGATGGGGAATTAAGGGCGGACGGGTTCTTCCCTCGTCCCTGGTATAACTTCTTCTGCAACCAGACTATATATGTTTTCTTTCGCGTCTTCCAGGCTTTGTATCAGCGCCTGAAGGAAGTCAAAGACAGTAAGGAGAGCGTTCTAGAGGAGATTGCCCGTTTGCAGAGTAAGAGGCCGGCTAAGGTCCTGGGTATGGGCGCTAATGAGGTCAACTTTTTCGACGAAAATGATCCTGCCTCGTTCTGGCCTAAGACTGTGGAGCTCATCGAGGACTACATTACCGGGGAGGCAGATGAGCACCGTTACCAAGAAGTCCTTCGTCACTACTATCTCAAAAAGGGCTGGACCTTATACACAATTTCCGATCTCCTCAAGACTTTGTGCCGCCTGTCATTAACCTGCACAAGTCCAGACTCGAAGGAGAAGACCCCTGATTTGATCCGTCAATTTTTGGACAGTCGTCAACAGGAGGAGACAAGCTACCAGACCGAGATCAGCGCACGAAAGTTTGCCGAGAAGTGTGTCAAGGATGGCGACCTTTTTGTCATTTGTTGGGTATGTTCAGCTTATCCGATTATTTAGTCATTGCCCAGCCCGCTAATCAACCCATCTAGTTCCCAAACAAGCGCGAGGCCACCGTTCGATGGCTTCAGCGAGACGAAACTACATTCTATATGGACGAGATGGAGCTCCGCGAAAGATGGCAATATTACATCTCTTCTTATGTGCGAGTTGAGCCAACCGAGGGTATCTCTCGCTCCCGCCTCCAGAAGACAGTTCTTGCAAGAAACCTACCCTCCAACGACACTGATTCCGACGATGGCAATGCTCCAAAGCCACTCAAATATGACGAGAATCTAAATCTGCGCATTTGCCTGAACTCGAACAAAATCGTATGGGAGAAAGGTACTTCTGAATACTTCATTTACTCTGGCGAGTCTGAGAGCGAGGAGGAGAGAAATAAGACTCAGCAGCATGCCCAAGCCGTTACCGAACATCGGGAACAGTTGTTCCGCGAGAAAATGGTCATGAATAACTCCTGGATGCGTGGGCTTAGCCAGGAAGAAGTTCAGAAGGTAAACGAGAAGTACCAGAAGTGGTGCAATGATGGCATTGCACCCATATCTGACGTTCGAGGAGACGGTGCAGACGAGACGGAGAGTGCTCAATGATTGTAATGTTCAATCCGAGTCTACATCCATTGTTTTGTCAATAGCTTCCAATATCATGAAGATGGTGGAGAGTGGCATGAGGTCGGCGTTTGGTGTTATATTTGTACATCAGCATGAGGGAAGGGTCCCACTGCGTCGTTTTTAGTGTTACAGTAATGGCACTTGTCGCAGTGTAATGCTGTATCGCTTCAGTTTGGTGGTTTCGGGAGCAGGATTTAAAGTGGTCATTCTATGCGCACAAGACAAGGAAATGGGATGGCCGATCTGTCCAGAATCTCAGTCTTCGCTGCCGGTACTAGAGTCTGACAAAGCACCTTGACGGGGCGTTCCAGCATGACCTTTCGCTCTTTATTTTGCTTGTACAGTAGCTCGTTTCCTACATTGCCTCCCTCGAGTGGTCAGCTTGCACTAGGCAACAGAACTTTTCAGCGCATTCGGACTAAAAAGCATGAATGCTTAGGTAGTCTATGGATTTTACCTGCTTACGTCTTAGTATATTCTGCGTAAATGTTGATGATGTCAGCACTGGGAGTCAAGACAGCATCTAGCAGGGCTCTTGATCTCACATAATATCAAGAGGCACACAAGTCCCACGAGTTATCAGCTCGACCACGCCTGCAATAAAAGTTGGTGGAAGACGACCAGATCAATGAGTAAATCGACCAAGTGTAACAAAGCAATAACATTATATTCTAAAAGTTGCTATAGCCTTCGAAGTCGTAATCTTTTTGCTAGGGCGTTGCGAAGCTTGTCAGGTAGTACCGTTACAAGCGTAAATACAGCGACTCACATCCTTGTTTATTAGACAGATAGAAATGTGCAGATGCGGGGGAAGCATGTCAATAAAGTCATACACTTCTCGGACTTCATATGCATAATAAGTCCGAAACAAGTTTTGGCTGATTCCACTTGTAGCCTCATAGCAGACTCATGCGTCCATTAGCGGACTTCACAGTTTCCGTTCCATGGTCCCGCGGATTCAGCTACTTTTACACGTATCCTGACCCGCCGTTTCTCCCATGCGACATCCTATTTCTAGATATGCTAGCGGAATCCTCTAACAGACGACAGCCATTCATTTCGTTCATTGCAAGCTCTCGATGACAATCGCACTAGCGCCACCGCCACCGTTGCAGATACCTGCACATCCGATCTTGGCCTTCTTCTCGCGCAGGACCGTCGTCAGAGTTGTAACAATGCGGGCGCCAGAGCAGCCAAGCGGGTGACCGATGGCAACAGAGCCGCCAAAGACGTTGACCTTGTCCGAGGTCAGGTTCAGAAGCTTCATATTAGCGAGGGCAACGACGCTGAAAGCCTCGTTGATCTCATAGAAGTCAACATCTTTCTCAGAGATACCGGCGTGCTTAATGGCCTTGGGAATGGCGAGGGCGGGCGCCGTGGTGAAGCGCTCAGGCTCACGCGCCGCGTCACCCCAACCTAGGATCTTGGCAATGGGGGTGACACCCAGCTCCTTGACTTTGGCCTCGGACATGAGCACCACGGCGGCGGCGCCATCGTTTAAAGGTGCCGCGTTGGCGGCAGTGACGGTACCATCCTTGGGTTTGAACACGGGGCGCACCGTCTTGAGTTTCTCGGCATTGAGATTCTTGGCTTCCTCGTCCGCCGTCACCTGTATGGCCGGCTTTCCGCGGCCGCCAGACACCTCTACGGGGACAATTTCCTTGTTGAAGACGCCGTCGGATGTGGCCTTCTGCGCGCGCGTGTACGTTTCAATGGCATAGGTGTCCTGCTGCTCGCGCGAGATGCCATGGTCGGAACTGCATAGCTCGGCAGCAAGACCCATATGTTCCTTCTTATACGCATCGGTCAGACCGTCCTTAAGCATACCGTCGACGAGACTCTGATCACCGAACTTAGCACCGTTGCGGAGCGTGGGCAGGTAGTGAGGCGTGTTAGACATGGACTCGGTGCCGCCGGCTACTACGATCTCGGCATTGCCCGTAATAATGGTCTGGGCACCTAGAATAATCGCCTTCATGCCCGACGCGCACACCTTGTTTACGCCAGTGCAGACGACCGACTCTGATAGGCCTGCACCGATAGCGCACTGGCGGGCAGGTGCTTGTCCGAGGCTGGCGTTCGAGGTGTGGACGTTAGCTTCGCGTTACCAGTGCTTCCCAAAGGAATTGGGGGAAATAAGACGGGCGGAAGGGGAAGGGGATGAGGGTCATACTTCGCAGACAGCACGTTTCCGAAGAAAACCTCCTCAACATCCTGAGCCTTGATCTGGGGAACTCGCTCGACGGCAGCTGAGCTTGGTGTAAGTGAATAGAACGTAGCTAATAGTAGGTATTTCAGCTAACGGGCGTACCCTTGATGGCATGGGAGCCCAATTGAATAGCAGAGAGGCTCGAGAGGGAGCTGTTTGATGAGCAATGGTCAGCTACGACACTAGAAGAATCAATACGCTTTGTATACACACCCGAGGAATGACCCAACGGGTGTTCTCGCAGCGGAGACGATGTAGACAGGCGGGACGGTAGACATCTTTGTTGACTTTGGATGAGGGGCAGAGGCGGGCAGGCAAGGCGAGACTAAGGGACAGTCTAGAGAGGTCAGGTCCAGGAACTGGATATAAGTAAGGAGAGATACACACAATAATCGAACAAGATGTATATAAGGATTTTGCCCCTTTCTCACCGCCGCTTCCTTTTCTCAGGTAATATTATGGTCGTCGTTACGCCAGTCAGCGAACGGCTAGAACCAATTTTAGAAATCCGCCGAGTTGGTTTTGCTGGGTGAGGCCAACGCGGGGTCCCTTGCAGAATTTTGGCTCTGTACTGCCGTATCAATCCTCGAAGCCCTGAGAGGGGCCCTGAAAGGATGGCCGAACAGCGCTGGAAGCCAGGTGGGATGGCGGGGCCCGGCTACGATAAGCACCAGCTACTTGCACCACTCATGCTTATCGGACTCCGATTTAGGAATACGTACAATTAGGTATCCACCGTATCCAATGTGAAGCACTTCTTGGGAGGTAGAATGTGCTTGCCTGATGGAATATGTAAGTAAGCAAGTATGCAAGTATGTTCATCGCTACACGTATGGAAAAAGACAGGGAGTATGCATGAATGCCAGCCTCACAGTTGACACGACCAGCTACATACTTGAGTACTTAACTTATGTACCTTGGTGGGTACCTGACCCGGGCTTTACACTGCGCCTCAGTGTAGAACACCAGCCACACTACGCAGAAACTGCACGGGTTGCAGTCGTCTGCAGCCTTGCATCGGATGTACCTAAACTTTTTCGAGCTTGCTTGGAGCTCACTGTCGTCGCGTTACCAGCCGAAGACCCCTTGACCACCCACGCCACGTATCTGACGCCATGGATGACCTCTACGATGAGTGCGTGCCAGAATCATTCCCTTGGACTCTGGAAGCTAACACTGACGCCACAGGTTCGGCAATTTCATCGGGGAAGATGCCGACGCATCTGAGGAAGAATCCGAGCATGGCGTCGATGCCAGCCAGTATCTCGACGACGAGTATCGCGAGGACGCTCGCGAGACAACAGGTCAGGAACTGATGCAAGTGGACGACGATGGGCCTTCGAATGCCGTCATACTTCACGAGGACAAGCAGTACTACCCGACGGCGCAACAAGTATATGGAGCCGATGTTGAGACTTTGGTGCAAGAGGAGGATGCGCAACCGCTCACACAACCCATCGTGGCTCCTGTTGAAGTAAAAAAGTTTTCTGTTGAGGAGGCTGACCTTCCGCCTGTTTTCTTTGACCGTAGCTTCACGACGGATCTCATGAACTTTCCTGAGCAAATACGGAACATCGCTTTTGCTGGCCACCTTCACCATGGTAAGACCGCTTTCATGGACATGCTGGTTCTCGAGACGCACGATATTGCCGATCGCCTGGAGAAGCGCACGGGGAGGAAGAGAGACGAGCAGCTACGATATACCGACACTCAGACTCTGGAAAGAGAAAGGGGCTTATCCACCAAAGCTTCCCCCATGAGTTTAATTCTTCAGAGCACCAAGGGAAAGTCCCATCTATTCAATATGATCGATACGCCAGGGCACGTCAACTTTGTGGACGAGGTTGCGTCATCTCTACGGCTAGCAGACGGCCTCGCGCTGGTTGTGGATGTGGTCGAGGGAGTTCAGGTCAACACCGAGCAGATCATCAAACATGCTGTGCTTGAAGATATTCCTATGACGCTCATTATCAACAAACTGGATCGATTGATCTTGGAGCTGCGATTGCCTCCTAGCGATGCTTATTTCAAGCTGAAGCATGTTGTCGAGGAAGTGAACACAATCATTGAGAATACCCGACCAGGTCTGGGTGAGAAGAAACGATTGAGTCCAGAGAAGGGCAATGTTCTATTCGCATGTAGTGAACTGGGATGGTGCTTCACCCTGCAATCATTCGCCAAGATGTATGCAGACAGCTTCCCTGGAGTCAACACAGAGGAACTCGCAAAACGACTCTGGGGCGACATCTATTACAACCCAAAGAAGAGGACATTCAGCAGAAAACCTCTCGCTGGAGAAACATCAGCGAAGAGATCATTCCTCCATTTCGTCCTTGAGCCTATCTACAAAATCTTTTCTCATACCATCAGCCAGAATCCTGAAGAACTCAAGACGATTTTAGCTGGCTTAGGCATTTATCTTAAGCCGTCACAGTATAAAATGGACGCCAAAGTACTCCTCAAGCTGGTGTGCGAGCAATTCTTCGGTCTTTCGACTGGCTTTGTGGACATGATCGTTAAGCACATTCCGTCGCCAGTCGAAGCGGCCGAACACAAACTCCAGCACTACTATACTGGTCCCTTGGATACTAAAGTGGCAGATTCCATGATGAAATGTGATCAAGATGGTCCTCTAGTTGTACATGTTACAAAACTATTCAATACGCCAGATGCGAAGAGCTTCTACTCTTTCGGCCGTGTTATGAGTGGCATTGCACGGCCAGGAATGCTGGTGCGGGTCCTTGGTGAAGGCTACTCAATCGACGACGAGGAAGACATGACCATGGCGACGATACAAACCGTCTACATATCAGAGACACGATATAATGTCGAGATAGACGGCATTCCTGCCGGGAATTTCGTGCTGCTTGGTGGTGTCGACAATTCAATTGTCAAGTCCGCAACGCTTGTTCCACCGAAATTGGTAGACGACGAAGATGCATACATCTTCAAGCCAGTTACTCATTTCACCGAGTCAGTGCTGAAAGTAGCAGTCGAGCCTATTAACCCTTCCGAGTTACCCAAAATGCTTGATGGACTGCGGAAGATCAACAAGAGCTACCCCCTGATTACTACGAAGGTTGAGGAATCCGGAGAACACATTGTCCTTGGAACCGGTGAGCTATACATGGACTGTGTTCTACACGATTTACGACGTTTGTATGCGGATATGGAAATTAAAGTCTCCGACCCTGTCACCCGGTTCTGCGAGACAGTTGATGAAATGTCAGCCACCAAATGTTACGCCAATACACCCAACAAGAAAAACAAGATCACCATGGTTGCTGAACCTTTGGATGACGGCATCGCAGAAGACATCGAGAGTGGGCATGTCAATATGCAAGATGGCGCGCGGAAAGTTGGAAAGTTCTTCCAAGAAAAATACGGTTGGGATTTACTCGCCGCGAGAAGTATATGGGCATTCGGGCCGGACGAGATGGGCCCAAACATCTTACAGGACGATACTTTGGCCGAGGTAAGTCGGATAACCCTGCCTATCGCCGTTCGTCTCCTACCCCTTGACCTATGCGAGTCTTACTACACAATATTCGGTGGCACGCGGAGTTTGGCCACGCGGACCGCATGTGGCAATGCCTTCGCACTCTCAGCCTCAAGTTCTAGAATACCCTTCAATAATCTTGAAATGGCACCTAATGTTTTCGGCAGGTTGATAAGGCTCTTCTACGCAGCGTTCGAGAGACAATTCGCCAAGGCTTCAGTTGGGCAACCCGTGAAGGCCCGCTATGTGAAGAACGTAAGTACCTACATTTTGTTGCATCGTGGATATCGCTTTCCTACCCATACTGCTCTTCCTTGTCCATGAGCCTTGCAACCCTTGGCGACATTCTCATATGAAGTCTCTCGTGTGGGCAAGCCCCCCACCGGAAATCATTCTCCTCACACCAAGGCAATGTTCAGCAGGGCCAGTACCCTTGAGCATTACGTCCCTGAACAGTCAGCACACCACCTGAAGGAGAACAGTTTCTCCGCACCATCATAATCATTGCGCCAATGTTCCTTAATCAAGATTCCACTGCCAGGGGCTACGAGACAGGGGATGAACGTTCATGACAGCATGGGTCAAGGTTGGTCGAGAACTTGGAAGCAAAGACGTTATGGCAGCAGTCTATGCTGACCGACTTGAGTTGCTCGCAGGGGATAGGTAGGTCGGTGGGACCAGCCACCAGCGCCCCCACCCCTTTCTCGCATTCTCGATCTGTTTAGTGTCAGAGACGAACGCGATATCCTCGAGGCCCATGAGAAAGACCCGCATGCGGGCTCACCCTGCAGCGCGTGGTTTTGGACCTGTCATGTCTTCTCCCGTTTAAGTCTCAGCGGGAATGGTCTAGCTGCAGGCCCCAGCCTGTGCCATCGTGAGCATAGACCATGGCGCCGCATGAAAGACGCTACGCGGCATCACTGATCATAGTAGCTGTCCACTATTCCCTTTTTCTTCCCCTTTTTTCCAATTGCATCAAGAGAATCATCCGATATTTTCATTGGTTGCATTTCTCAAACACTGAAGTGCGATACCAACAACGCCACTGCAATGGCCCTGTTCACCAATGCCATCCTTCCAATCATCTCCATCGCAAACTCCCTCTCCAAGCCAGTGGACTTCTCATACAAATGATTTGTGAGCAAATAATCAGATTGCATGCTGACAGCCTCTTTCTAGCAATTCGCAATACCAAGTTCCGCATCATGGACGCCTCGTTAGCACCAGAAGCCATTTTCAGAGGAGGCGGGCAGATCATCCCGACAGCGCGCCGGACGTGCTATAGCTCGTTCCTGATGGCTAGCCCCCGCCTGATGGAACCGTTATATGCATGCAGCATGACGGGTCCCCAGGATTCGGTGCCTGTATTGTACAACGTGCTAGCGCGGCGAAGGGGGCATGTCCTCACTGATGGGCCTGTGGCTGGCACACCACTCTACCGCGTCAGCGGGCTCATCCCAGTCATCGACAGCTTCGGATTCGAGACGGACGTGCGTATTCAGACGCAAGGTTTGGCGGCGGTAAGCCTCGTCTTTGACAAATGGCAAAAAGTGCCAGGTGACCCACTCGACAAAGACGTGGTGCTTCGCCCGCTGCAGCCGGCGGACGCGCAGGCGACGGCGAGGGACTTCGTGCTCAAGACGCGGCGGCGGAAGGGTCTGAGTGAAGACGTGAGCGTAGCCAAGTTCTTGGAGCCCGAGTTCTACCAAAGCTTGATGGATAGTGGCACACTCGGTGCACCATGATACTGGCCACCTAGTGAGATCCGCGCGTTGCGGGCCGAAGAAGGGCACCGATAGTATCGTACAATGGCTCGCCAGCCGGGGTAAAGTGACCACAGGCGTCTTACGAGAGGGCCCGTTTCACTTAGGTTGATGCACAGCATTAGCCCGCTCGTAGACTTGAGAGCATCTGAAGTATGCGGCATCAGACATGAGGCGCTGGCGGCACCTAATACGAGATGGATGGTTACTAAACTACAACATATTCAGGAAGCTACGTGGAAGTAACCCAGGAATTGTCGATTGGATCCATGAGTGTGTAGCTGCGCTGTAGATACGACTTGAACTGTCTTTCGGCCGCGGAGTTCATAAAGGAGCCTGTTCTGGCGTACGCGTGGGATGTTGTTTAAGTATCTCTGTAATAAAATACCAATTGTCTCTATCCACCTTTCAAACTCAACTATACTGTATTTCGAGAGAGGTAGAAACGGCTAGTGATGACGGAGGTGGGTTGCTGTATACAGAGTCAAGCATGGCAAAATACAGGCTAGCTTCGGCAGGTATCAAGAATTACTACTTACCCAGGCGACCAAAAATGCTTAATGTGTGTCTCCTTCTGATTCACCACTGCGACAAAGCTACTCGTTGATGTCTCTGGTTGATTGGCACTTTGATAGCTATCAGGCTTGCCACTAGCTTTCGCACTGCGCCGTGAGCAAGCGGACCCAGCCGAGATCCGGGCACATCAACCACACTCAGGCGCGACACAGGGTTGCATCGCTAGCTGGCACCTACGATTCCGATACAAGTTGTCTGTGGAAGAGTATCAAGCCAGATTCACTGCCACTTGTCTAACTGGCTTAAGTCTGACTCTCTTCACATGTTCGCGTGAAGCAAACGCGCTGCCGAGGGTCTCGAGCTGGCTTCTACGGTAAGCCAAACCACCTAAGTTAAGGTACTTATTACTTATACATACCTACCTACCTACCTACACTCTGCAACGCCTCACCTTACACCCGAAAGGTACCCAGCATAAACGCAGTGATAGGTACCTGTGTGTTTCCAGGCCATGCAGGGCGTATTTGGCGCGTGTAACTCCCACCACATGTCCAACCGTCCATGTCGCATACAGATGAGCGAATGAGCAGAGCTTTTGGTTGACGTGACATGGCGCACGTTGGTGCCTGACGGCGAGTGTGCCGTCTACATATGTATGTAGGTGGTGAGTGGGTGTGGACTAGTAATCTATAGATTCCCAAGTAGGTGATCTAGGATTCTGCGTACCCAAGCAGATACGGGATTTGCCCGTCCCCACGCGTTGCAGAGTATGTACGAGATATGTATACAGCCCACAGTCCAACCGACGGATGGGACACGCGCCACGGCCCACGCGGTATACAACTTCAATGAAAGGTCTGGGTGCAGCTACATACATGGCTCCCGCAGCAATCCATCCATACGCGTGTCCTGCCGCTTGGCGGGTAGCGGGCGCGTAACGCGAAGCCAAACATCAGCGACACGACATGTGAAATGGGCCCCAGCCAGACAGTTGCCGACAACGTCGCTGGGGAAGGGCAGGGCAGGGCAAGGCAGGGCAGGGCAACATGGACAAGGCAGGGCAGGGCAACATGGACAAGGCAGTTAAAGCACGACTACATAGATGGCTTTCATCAGGACGACCCCAGGACTGCCCAGGACCTCGATACTGGGGAGTGGAGGAGAAGCTGGCCATCGGTAGCTGCTCGCGAAGACGGCAAGTGGAGTTAGAATAGGTAGTAAGCCGCCCCCTCCGTCGGAATTTCCCAATATGCCAGGTCGGATACCATGTCACAGCACAATTCGAGTCTCGAGGACCATGTGATAACCATGGCGATTCATTGCTCAGCCTGCAGTAGCATGTGCTGTCATCGTGCCAGAACTTGGCATATTTTTCACGCTCCTCATCAACTGTGATAAACCCCAAAGATGGGCTGAACTAGCCAGCCCTTTATGTCGCGCACTGTTTCCCCCGCGCTGGGATCTCTGATGCCATCCAACTCCGGTACCGAAGGTGGTTCGAGGTTCCCTACCAATGCACGACTACACATGTACTCATAACAGTAAAGCTCAGGGTCCAATGCCAATTACACCTGGTTCGGAAAGTGAGCAGATCCAGGGAATGTTACGAGATCGGCACAGCTCTGGATCCCGCCTTGTCCCCACCAAGAATCAGAAAGCCGCCTCAACTGACAACCTCATGTTTATTCTTACATACTTCATCAAGTGTTGAGAAGAACATGAACAAGTTGATACAAAGTCGCTGGAGTCGATGCATCTAGTAGAGGATGCCAGGGCCATATAATGGAGTTGTCAGCATCTTGGTGTACACGGAACAGAGTTCTAAACTAGGTAACAGCGCAGCCTACTTTGCCGTCATGAGGTATGCGAATGCGAAGAACAGCCACGTGTTGCGATGAGGCCTGCTGAGCAAGGTCCCATACTATTGGTACAGAGGGGTTGTCGCAAGGTCTATGTACTTGGAGATCATCATAGAAATGAACATATCCAAGGAACATACTCAGTCACTTGATTGTGCCCACAGCAGCTTTATCGTTACAAAAACACCTTTTGTAAGTGGGTTCGCCCTGACCAGAGGCTACTGCGTCATGCGTCATGCTTTTGATCCGATATATCACCGATATCTGGAAATAATCAAGGACAAATATAAGATGTTTATGCGCTTGCGTATTCATATGCGTATTCATACACAAGTGTATGAGCGTGTGCACATTGGGTATACACCAGCGAAGCTAACAAGGACACGGTAATCTTCTGTTCCACAGGAAGCCTCCCAAATTCAAGTCATGTGCGAGGAAGTCCTAGCACTCAATGACTGATCGCCTGCTACAAGTTTCATGATATCCCAACTGCCTCAGGTGGGGCATCGCGTGTTTGGTAGTCGAAGGTTCAAAGAGTTTTCTAGAACTTGTCCAATCCAGGTTCAAGTATCCTGGTCCCACAGTGCAGTAAAGGCACCGCTCAATACCTCGGTATCCTTACGCATAGTTGCCAGCTACTTCACCTTCCCTAGTCATCTACTCAGGCTGAAGCTGTGGCCTCGAGAGTGGAACCCGCCAGTTTTTGGACTGTGGTGCATGCTAACCAAGTAGGGAAGTAAGCATTTCCCAAATACAGTTTGTTGAGAGACTGAACTTTTGGGGAAGATAGAGAAAGCCGTGACCAGGAAACGGAGCTAGAATCGAAGGGACCTAGGTAACAGCCCGCAAGGCTAAGAGGCATCAGCAGTTAGAATCCGTCTTAATCCCTTTGTGCATTGCTGCAGAGCTTCAAACGCAGGTCTCGAGCATTTTGTTCAGAACTCCTTTGAGGGTGTCATTCTCCAGAGCCGCAGCCACCCTCTCTTTGTCAGCTAGCTGCTTGTTCACCTGTTCATCTTGGCTGTGCGAGCCCTCCTTGATCATAACGTCAACCCGGTAGTTGGGTGGCAGTGCTTGCTCAAGGCGGACCCTCACGCCAAGTCCAATGACAGTTGCCAGTGAACAGTGGGTAATAGTAGGGGTGATCTTCACCAACACTCGTGTTAGTGTGTTGGGATCAGCTGTTAGGGAAGGAGAAGGGGTGATGTCAATGTCAGGGAGGTTCACGACAGCCAATTGCCCGAGTGATAGCGGATGCTCGGGGTCTGAGATGGTCGATATTAAATCTGTGAAACGTCAGCCGTGTGATAATCGCATGGAGTACAAAATTAGCAGAAATTGAGTTTTTCCGATGCAACGCTCCAGAAACAAAGGACCATGCATCAGAAAGGGCTGGTTGAAGAGTCTCAGAATAGGAGCTGGCAAGGTTGAGTGCATGGTGCTGAACCGGTATATGAGCCACGTTGGCCGTGATACTCGTGAATTTCCCGACGAAACACGCGTTCTAGTCACACCTGCACGAACGAAACGAAGAAGCCGCAGAGTATAGGAGCTCGGCACATGCATAAGGACGTTGCCAGTATGCTTCAATGAGACCCGTGAGAGGATGGTGTGAAGAAGCAGCTGACTTACCATAAATCTCCTGCTCGTCAATGGGCTCAGCAACGAACTCGTCGTCACTTTCCGAGTCATGTGACCAAGGGACATGGCAGAAAGGGGTGGACAAGTATTCAGGTTTTCGCATAACATCATGGAGATTAGACAGAGTCCCATTTCGCACTGCCACCTTCTTCCTAGATTGTCTTGTCGGAAGCTGCGAGGTGTTCAAGATGGTGGGGTTTGCGTTGTCCTTTTCCATCTTTGACGACTGGTTGAAAGGATGCAACAAGGAAAGCGAACGGCAGCTGGTGATTTTGGAAGATGACCACGGATAGAATGAGCAAAGTGTGTCACTTAATTTAAAGCTTTGGAGTAATCGGCTTCCTCTAGAACATCGAGGCAAATAACTCCGGACGACTTTTCTGCCCAATTCCTAAAAAAAAGTGTTGATGACGTTGAAATCTTGAGGGGGTTTTGGCGGGGTGGCAGGCTCACAAGTAAACTCAGTGGTTTGCAGGAGCTAGGCCAGGCGGCTTACAGGAGGTAAATTAGGTACCTGTTGCATACTGCATGAAGGCTGCTTCGTACTTTCGGAATATACATTTTCCGAATTTTAGCAGGTATCCAAGATTAGGTCTACCTAGCCTATATGCCTGATACTTACCTATCTAAGTAGGCTGAGTATCTCTATACATCCCTATTATGCATATAGAAGGTAGGTCTTGGATACCTAGTATAATAAAGATACCTACCTATCTACCTACCTTATGTCAATAGGTCTGACACGTCAAGCTCCTAGGTAGATAGGTACATGAGTTCCCAACCAGCTGCACATGCGGGCTGTCCTAGAGTTAGGCGTTCTTTCATACGTACCTAAAGTAACAACCTAGACTCATATCCCCAGATAATGTAAGGAAAAGGTGAGGTGCCTTAGGTACCTAAAGTTAGTTGTATTGGTGCGCATGTACCAAGCTGAGGTATGCAAGTTCACAAGTACCGAGGACTGCAATTGCAGCGATCGTCCGTGACGCCCAGGGCATATCCAGTCCAAGCCAGCCAGATTAGCGACGATTCAAGGCGAACCATTAAGCCGATGGGACTTTCACCGTCATCTACCTTACCAGGTACCTAATGTACTATGTATTCTGGTCTATCCACAAGTATCGTGTTCGCTGCTTTACAGCTGTGGAGGTGGATATTGGCGACATTTCACGCTGATCTAGTCTCATCAGTGCTTCAATCTACAAATGTTTCGTGCGAGTCATGATCCGATGATTTGACGTTACAGGCTGACCAGTACCTTTTAGGGTCGCAAGGGTTACTCGTATGATGCCTCTTTTTGATGCGGGACCCTTAGTGAAGGCGTATATGCTAAACCTGATAACGACACAGCTACTGGGTGCGCTCCAGCTCGCTTGGATTTGTTATTTTCCATGCGATACTTTATTGTCTTCCTGGTGTCGATTCTACTAGGTAATGTGAGACCTACAATATGTACCTGTTAAGAGCGATTCTCCTGCCCTGTTGCACTCGGTTGGCGTCATTAGTTACCTCCTCATAATTGAGGGCACGGGCTAATGCTGCAAGCCCAAAATCCCTGCATGGAAGCATCTGTCGAACATTCGTTCAACTCCCGCGAGCATTGACTTTGATGAGAGGCGGCCGCACGCTCGATTTGGCCCTGTCAACCGTTCCCGCCTTTAGGGTCAGACCCAGCGCCAATCCGGTCCTCCGCCCAGCATAACGCAACGGTCAATCCGCACAGCTGTACTCACACCATCCCGGCCCAGCCTGCCATATCGAGCTATTGTGGACGGTCGCGGATGGCTTCGTCTGTACTTCTCTGGCACGATTATCCAGTTTGCCATCTTGTCAACCTGTCACTCCGCTGGAAAGCACGACACGTGCCTAGCACTTGGAGGTAACTCTTCTGCCTCTTCTGTCAGGTAACCGAGCGGGTAGCGGCTGCACAGCGGTAAGTTATTCTTGGTTTGGTAGAAACTGGAGCATGCCCATTGTGACATTTCCCCTTTTTTTCGTGGGGTATATGATTGCCTTGTATTATTTTTGGCAACACGGTTGCGCAATCTAGTAGCATCGTGAAGTCAATATGGCTCTCATTCTGGACAGTCCCAGGTCGAATGGCCCACCTCACAATCAATACGAGCCATTCTCAACAATCACCTTGGCGGAAGCACCAGCAAGCAAGAATTCGTGGTGTTTCTCTTGACCTTCTGGACAAAGATCAACATTTTTTTTTTCTCATTGAGGAAACGCGACATGTTTATCATCCGGGCAGGGTTTCCTTTGAGCCATCAAGAACCCTGGTGCAAGCAATCCATCCGAACTTTAAAGGATATTTCGATCACGGTATCGTCCACAAAGAGATGATACATCGTATTGTATGTAGCTGAAGAACGTACAGGAACAAAGTATCTGATATGTACATGCATTATTAAAGGCCACCAACCAGATTGCTCACCGTAAAGTGCAAGCATGGGAGTCTCGTCGCTACCTCCAAGGTTGGCTATCTCATACGCCAGCTTCCAACCCAGTCGACCATAATGCACTGCATGTTTGTGCATCAGCCAACAAAGCCAGGCCGTCCCTTCGTCTTGATGTAGGTAATAACAGTGGTCTGACAAATTAGAAAATTTCAGGGGAAGTACAGTCCTTTACCCGGGTAGTCAACGACTTGTAGACCTAGCCCCTCAGGTGGTGAGCCCTGGGTCGCTACCGCTTTGCCGGTGAAGGGCCTTGGACTCTGCTTAGGGACGTCCTCGAACGCTGACAGGGCTTTCCAATGTGGGGGTCCGCTACCAACAGGAATTCAAAGCGGGAGGTCGGATGCACCCATAGCTGGCCCACGTCTCCGCCAGATATGTATATTCATGTGCATCTATGGGTGCGACCTCGAATTTCGCAGATCCCAAGTTCTTGGTACCTAAGTATCGCTAGCATCGTTCCTGATTTGAGATGTCGGTATCCATGCCGCAACAGCTTTTCGATGCTGTATACCTACCAGGTACAAGCAAGCGGCGGAGGACTTGAGATAACCTATTGGCGAGTTCTAAGGCTCTCGATCATGTTGTAGTTAGTACATTGTAAAAAGGACATTGCTTCTGCATACATAGCAGGTTGTGAGGGGTGGTTACTTCAACGCATCGATCTTCTCCACGTTGCCGGTGAGATGACCCGGTATTTGCCGGTCGGATAGCTTAGGCCTGCAACCTGCCAGAATGATCGTCAGCTTCTTCAATCTTGGACTGGTGATTTCAATGCAAGATACTCTTGTTTCACCGGCGGGAAGCCGGACCAGAACAGAGCACCAACGTAGTAAAACAAGGGATGGGTATGACACAGCAGATACCGCGTTCTTATGATCTTGCGAGAAGGTGCCTTGATGGAGAGACGAAGAGAAGGCAAAGCGTGATCTGGTTATGCATAAACCAGTTGCTATTCACGACCAGTTATTGATCCTGGTTGGTCTAAATATGAACGACGCGGAAGATGAAGTTTGCCGGAATGAAGGCTGCCATTGCAATAAAAGAATATACTATTGGTTTACTTCGAATTTTGCCAATCCTTCTGGTCTGTTAGCTCAGTTGGTTAGAGCGTCGTACTAATATTTCAATGCGAAATATCATGTAATGCGAAGGTCATGAGTTCGACCCTCATACGGACCAATTTCTTTTGTAAAAATATCATACAGAGTGCCCGTATGTTTCATTCTACACGGAGTTATAGGGTAATCTTTTTTGAGCCTTATCGTCCAGAACAAATTAGTTGCTGTCAGTGCATTGTAGTTGTTCCTATAACTACATGTAGGTAAATAATGTGTGACCACACATTTATAGGGAGTAGGTAGGCTACCCCATAGAAACCCTAAGTGCTTAAGGTAGGTATATATGACCATACTATTTGCTGGTGAGTATCCTTCCGGCTGCTGGCTGCCTTGTACATAGGTAGGTAACTAGTAGCTGTCAGTTCGTGCGGCTTGCTTCTTCTTGCTCTCCTTGCTTTTCTTGCATACTACTAGGCATGTTCGAAAGCGACGTGTTACAAGCTGGCGGCAAAACGCGTGATTACAAATATCGCTCTCAGCATACTAGGGCAGGGTAGCACAGGATTTCCTCTCTCCAGCCCACAAAAGCAATCAACACCATGAACCTAATGTTTCTAGCGCAAACCCCTTTGTCTCATGAGACGAGCCATGTGTGCAAAGAGGTACCGGTATTGAGTTACTGATGTAATAGACGACATTCCTCTAACTCTGCTGGAACGGAGATAGGAGTGAAAAGATATTGAAAAGATTAATATAGCGGTGCCCTTGGCAGCTTGGGTAAGGGCCTGTGTGCGCAAGCAGTCAAACCCTACCTACATATTTGTTAGGCAGTTCGTGTGCTCTAGGTTCAAAGTACGAAGGTTAATGGTGAGTTGCTCGGTTCGGCTCGACCGTAGGTGCCGCGCTCCGGAATTGTTGCTCAAGAGTTGAGTACTTTACGCCGAATCGTGCTAGCCTGCTCCTGAATTCACTTGAATCGACCGAGCTATCCCATTCCCTGGGAATGCAAGCGAAGCATCTCTCCCCAAGGCGCTAAAACGCGGCATTCAAAGCCGACCGCTAAATCATTCCACTGGCCGAAAGGTGTCTGCGATAAGCTTGCCTATCTGGTCGACGACCCAGTTCTCGAAACCCAAGGATTCCAGGTCCCCAGATCCAAGGAGTCAATCAGTGTACACTAGTCACCTTGGCCAAGGTAATGCAGTCATAGTCATGCCAGACTCGCATAATGCAGTACATATGTGAACACTGCCTAGGTCGTCGACTCACGTGGTTGGTACGGGACAGAGCCGTTGCTCGTACCGAGGCTTGTGGGCGGTCGGTAGGTAGCTTAGTAATTAGTAGTTACCAATAATTCATCAAGCCATCAATTATTGGCAGTGGTTACTCGTACTTTTGACCGGTCCTGTCTCTCCAGCATTGTGGGGAGACTATGCGCTTAGTCCATGGTCGAGTCTCGGTCTAGGAAAATAGCATCTGTTGGGAGTGCCCATCAAGCTGGAATCCATATTGTTCTGAGCACCAAGGCTACTATGTAAAGATCACCGGCAACTTCCGATTGACGCGGGTTCTCTTCGACTATGTCATGGTGGCACAATTCAAATGCTTAACGGTTCCCCCTACTTTTTACAAGGGCAACGGCTGATCCTGAGGACTGGGGCATGGTAGGTATGTACATATGTATCACATATGTATCATTTGGTACAGGCTTGTTGGTCTGCATACCTCTTCAGGTTCTCCCCAGCCACCGTACTATGTATGACACAGGCAGGATAGGGACAGGCCAGACAGGGTGGACTCGATCTTTGCCTGATGGTATCACTGGGAACTCAAGCACCTCATTTTGACCGCTCATCGACAAGACCCTCACTCTGGTACCTACCGACTTCCAACGCACGTCTCGTTCTGAGGTTAGGTAGGAAATCCCTACCAGGTAAGTGAGGCACGTACCCGGAGAGGCATGGCGAGCCGTGTGGTCCTGGCAGGTATGTTACCGAAAGGAAAAAAAGAAGAGACGACATGCGCGAAGAACGTGCACACAGAATACTTACCGACGGCTTGAGATCCGAGACGACAATCCGATCAGAGCAAAGACCAGATACAGATAGTAAAGTGCCGTGCCTACTACCTCTGTGGTGTCTCAAACCGAACCCAGACTCCAAGACTCCGTCGCTCCCTGATCCACGACTCTGCGAGACTCTAGTGAGGTCCAGGCTTAAGAGCCGGCTCCATTGCGCAGCGTCTGCGATACTCTTTGGGCCCAGCGACTGGTTCTCGGGTTCAAGAGATCCTGCCCCCTTCATCGTCTCTCCACACACATGAGCCGCTGTCATATTTGATTCCCCATCTGCAGGAGTTGAGGTCCACTACATGCACAAACTACTTACCTACCTATGCGATACATACTCCGTCCGCGCCCTGATACATTCGACTTCGTAAGTACCTGCTGCTCACCTGGTTGACGGAGGCGGCACAGCCCTACAGCTTCCCATCTGGTGAAGTCACTTGTCAATGCATCGACGCAAATAGGGAAGTTGTCGTCGTCGAAGTCCACCCTTTTCGGCCTCACAGCCTGGCTGATAGAGCATCTCATTTCACTTGCGAACGAGCTGAGATCGATATCTGATGCGCTGGATATTTCCTGGGACGTTTCACTCTATAACAGGCATAGTAATGCTCCACGCGACGCAATGCTGGCTGTATGTACCTAGTCTCACATCTGGCAAGGGTTACGACGGGCTTCTATCAGCATTGAATGAGCAATCCAGAAAGGGATGGCAATTGTAGTGGGCGAGGAAGCAGAATTCGACTCATCAGGCAGGTTGTACGTGTCTATCCTAATCACCTGTCTAATGCTGCTCGTGGGTGCTTGTGCTATTCGTAGAGCTATAGCTAGATTAGACTGGAGGCACGATCCGGGGCATTCGTCAATGCCCACCAAGATCCGCGATACCTACCTGCCTATGCCTTGATACACAGTCTCTTTCTGCTTGTAGCCCTGGAGGTGTACGCTCACAATCTTCCACTTCCAGTACTTCCGTAGCAAGATCTCTAAGGATTCTACCTATGCTGAGCATTGGCGGTGCCATACATTCCCGGTCTACCTTATCTAGGTACTGCAGTTTTTCGCGCGTTGTCCACGCACATCAACACTGCCTATGTACCTTGGGTACTTTCTGTGCCCAATTTAAACGACGTCAATGCCAGACGAATTGGTTAGAGAGCACAGAGATCGTCAGTTATAATTCTCTGACTCCCAAAATTCCCTACTAGAGACAGGCTAGTGGCCACTTTCTTGGCAAAGCACCTTGCCGAACGAGGCGCCTAGAATCAAAGTACGTTTGAAGACGAGCGGCGCAACCTGGACCCTTCCTGGTCTCTAGAACAGGTGTGCTTGGTCTAATAAGGCCTGGAGGCACATCAGCTTGCAAGGTCGGAGGTACCTGTACAAGTGGCTGCCACCAGAGAAAAGGTCGTTCCCCACGCCTCCAACCGCTCATGACTACCTATGTAAGTACCTATGCTCGACGCTGTGGCTCCGAGGCGTACGAGGTCGTGCTAGACCGACCCTCCAGCGCCCAAAAGCGAGCCACACTCAAGACCAAGCGTGGCCCAGGGACGACAGGGACCACTCTAGAAGCAGGCAGGGAACTTACTTGGTAGGAGGTACCCAGAGCAAGCCCCTCTCAGGGACCCCCTCTCGACACATCTGTCTGTCTATCACGCAGCCTAGCATGTCCCTAACCCTGTCTTGCCTGTCCTCTGCCTGTCTATCGGCTCTACTGGGTACCTACCTAAGGTACCTAATCCACGCCTCTAGGTACTTCTCCTGCACCCTGCCTTTGCTGGACAACCACAACGCCCCAAGCAGGCCCTGGAAGCCTTGGTCCCGTTCTATCTGACTGCCCGCTTCCTCCACTGATAATAAGGCGCCACTATCCCCCCTCATACTGGGCATGCTGGTCTTACCTGAATACCGGGTCTTTCTGGAGCGGGAGAAGGCCATTTCTATACCTAAGTAACTGACGTCCCGTCCAGTCAGTCGTGCCAATTCCTCTCCCTCGAAAGCGGTTCCGCGAGCCGATATTTACAACTAGCACGCGCGCCTGCCCATTGTCGTTCCTACCACGACTGTTCTCTCGTTACTCTCTTCCTGCTTCCGCTGCCCGCCTCCTCGTGTACCACCCTGAACGATTGACGCCAACGTTACCGAGGTAGTCGAGTCGACCGTTGATGAGCATTGCATCCGAGTAGGGACGTCGAAGGGGTTGGAGCCCACCTAGATCCAGAGCCGAATCCAAATACGCCATGTCGAACGATCCATCCGTACGCAGGCTCTTGCCTCAAAGTTCACATTTGAACTCTTTCTCGTTTGCGCCGCCAACATATCAGCCTCCGAGAGAGACCCAAAAGAGTTCGCAGCCCAATTGCGTCTTGTGTCATGAGAATACGGGTTCCTCTAACGCATGTGCTGCAGATTATGTATTCGTGGACGAGCACAACCGCCATAAGCGGTTGAAGGGTATGCACAAGTTTCGCGATCATGGAAAGCGATGAATGAAGCTGACGGAAGCATAAATCATAGTGATGAGAGCTTGCGAGGGCTGCCGGCGGAGGAAGATTAAATGCGACGCCGCAACAACAAACACATGGCCGTGCTCTGCCTGCATCAGGTTGAAACTCCATTGCGTCCGACCAAACGGGCAATATGAGGGCTCGCCAACAGACGCCCAAGGATATGAGCCTACGAGAGCGGATTATGATGCTGAACAAGAAGGTTTCAGACAGATCATGACGCAGCAACCTACATCGCACATGATGCAAGGCCAGCCAAAGCCAGGAATGTACCCTTCACCGGTAGGGTCCTATGCGGACCATCAGGGCGCATATTCCACTAGCCCGTACGGAGACACGCCTCCTGCACAACATATGCAGTACGGTTCTGTTCCGCAACCTGTGGGCGTCATGGAACAAACGTATGCGCCAGCAAGCGTTTTCCCGACCCCTCCAATGCATCAGGCGTCGGCACCCCATTCTGAATCATCTCCTGAATCCTATCATCCAGAGTCATATGGCCAGCAAGATCTAGCCGACCTCCTCGGTGCACTCAAAGTCAATGAAAGAGGCACAGGTCTGTCGGCCCCGCCTCTAGGTACGAGATACGGACTTTGCTAACATCTTTCAGCACCATACTTGAATAATAAATTGGCCCTAGCGTCAGGCCAAGAAGAAGAGCCAGCGATCGAGGATGTCGACGACTTCAAGAGCATTCTGCCGCCCACTCTTTCCGGTCCTGGCTCTAAGATTCGGATTCCTCCTGAGCTCATGCCAGACGAAGATACCATTCTTCATTATTTCGACCTTTATTTCGCAAATGTCCATCCTTATGTTCCCGTACTCAACAAAGCGCAGGTGTATCATCAATGGCAAACAAATAGAGAGGGCATGTCGCCGCTCTTGTTGGAGGCGATATTCGCTGTCGCGGGGCGTCTCGCTGACGAACCAGCCCAAGGACAGCAATGGATAGCGCTGGCTTCAAGTAAGATTCGAAATGATGGAGAAACACGAGAGACTCTAGGGCTGACCCAATGCAGAGCATGCGGATTCTTTCATGGACGTGCCACGGCTCAGCACCCTCCAAGCTCTTCTTATCGTTCTCAAGGCTAGGGAAGCGGTACCGAAGCGTGGTTATTACTACCGTTCGTGGATGTCAATAGTACATTGTGTGGCAATGGCTAAGGATCTCGGATTGGACGAGCATTTTGAAGATCATAGGAACGGAAGACCATGTGGCTCGAACCCAATCGACTGTCTGACGAAGAGTCGGATATGGCAGACGATATTCGTCTGCGAGACCATGATTGCGGCGCCCCAAGGTACAGTTATTCGGGTCCTCCAAGTTCTGTTTGCCGAATCACGCTGACATTGATTTCTACAGGTCGAGATGATCTCTCTGTTGATCTTGAAACTTTGGACTTCAATATCCCTAGGCCCTTACCTGGAGTGGAAGACTCGGAGTATCACATCTCACGTAACTTTACATACTTTTCTCGGATCGTGCGCAATATCCATCGGATGAACACGATATACTCGAAGATCAAGAGAAAGAAGGATTGGGGCATTGATCCGGAATTCGTTCAGCTCAATCCGTCTCTGACAGCATGGCTTAATGATCTTCCTGCTGATTTGACCATCACTTTCCCCCACGATGGTTCGCCGCCTTGGATACCTTCGCACTACATTGGAAACTTGCACTCATATTACCACTTGGCTGTCATCCTACTTCACCGACCGCAGCTGACTTTTCTGGAGCCGATGGGTCTAGATGGAAACTGGAGATCGCATATGCTCCTCTGTTATTCTTCGGCAAAGGCTTTGTGCAGAATACAGGAATCGATGCTGCAATCATTCGGTCTGAGTGGTCTGCAGTGCATGCAAAGGGGCATCAGCTTCACTATTTATGCAGTACTCTCCTGCATTGTTCTGCATCTTGTGCGTTGTCACTCGTCACCGTCGATTTCTTCGGGTCCTGGGTTCAAAGCAAGGGCTAACAGCTTGTGTAGGTTGCGCTGACATCGCCTGATCCCGAACTCAACACCGACGCCCGGGATTATTTCACCCGGCACATGAGGATCTTAGAGAAAACCATGGGCTCTTGGCCCCTTCCCGAGATGTTGAAACAGATTGACGCGGTTCGCGAGGCATTTTCTGCCGATGTTCGGAAGCCTTTCGTCCTGAAACCCAGTTTTCCCTATGGCAGTCCGCATCCAAGTACTCAATCGAGTCCACCTCGAGCGAACACTTTCAAGCCTCCTATGCTCCGGACCAGTTCCTTGGATCATAGTCTGGAGTCCCACGGCGGCCCACATTCCCAAGTCAGTTATGTCAATCACCCCATTACGCCCATTTCTGCTGGTTCTGGGGACAACAAGAGTGACTCCCCTGCGGTACAGTCGCTCTCCATGATGGCTCCCGGCCAAGCTACCCCGACGCCCTTATCGCATAGTATGCCAATGGCGGACCATTCTACGTGGAACCCTTCGCGAATATTTGAGTGAGTAACGGCAACAAGAGATGAAACATCAAGTACGAAGCTAACGAGCGGAAACAGCCAATGGAATACCACATTCGGTACGCAGCAGCTTTCCCAGCCAGCTTCCGTGGCTCCACAGTCCAGTCCTCTAAATGTTGCCTCGTTTTCAGGTGCCCCAGAAGTCCCAACTACTCAGGATATCCAGATTGCCAACGCGTCCATGCCGGTGCCTCCTCCATCTCTGCCTCCTCAGCCGTATTCGGCCCCACCGGCACAAACATTCGTAACGCCAGCCATGTGGCAGGAGTCAGTAGCTTCAGTGTACGAGTCCGGTGCGCTCAAGCGGCATTGGGATTATGATGGCGGCAGCTCTATAGCTGAAACAATGAACAAACGTCGCTGAGCTATCGCCAACTTACGCAAACATGCATGAACGCTATTAACCGCATACTACCTTCTCAATTCGTCAGGAATGATCGACATTTACGTGTTGGCGATCGATCCCCTGTGCAACGATCGCGTGTGGGCTGCCGGCATACGGTCGAGATGACATTGTTTCCTTTCTTTTCTTTCCTCACGCATTTTCTCATTTTACCCTATCGAACATTTATAGGCTTTTACAGTTTCGCGCATACATGTACAAACAAGGACTTTGATCAACGACGACGACGGAATTTCATATGAAGACAGGTCAGACGAGTAACAGCTCGATGAGACAGGACCGGACGCTTTCTAACGGATCTGTAAAGTAGGGAACAGCTGGACGGGGCTATACACAAAAACGGGCTGGGGATAAGGTATTATGACTCAAAGCTTGGGTTTGGAGAGTGGCTTAAAACTGTAGAGTGTTCCGTTCACGTTGAGCGGGCATAAACGCTGCAGAGCACGAGCGCGGGCTTGCTACATGGGGCGTCTTGAGGTAGCATTGGGAAAGCGACGTCTTTGGTCTTTTTTCGTTCGGCTCGCGATGAGCTTTAATCGGCCGATGTGAGCTCCCGTTTGTACAGTAAGATCTGCATGCCAGATATCGTCCCATCTTGCTAGGTGCAACTAGTATACCAATATGCATGATACCCCGACGTTTTGTCACGAGAGGAAAGTAGCGTCCACCGAATATAAATGTCTGCGGACAGTTTACATCTCCCCAAGTTATAATCGCAATACAACGTCCTTCGTGCTTTCTTTCTTTCTTTCTTTCTTTTCTTTTGATTGGCATTTGACTGATCAAACTCGCCCCCTTCGACAAGGAGCGGAGGGACCCGATCTAGACTACCTACCTCGTGGACGTTAGCGAATGCCAGGGGTAGTTAGCTGTGAGTTTAAGTAACTTCCTCTCTGGGAAACCCTCGTGCGTGTAGATCAGGTGAGTGTGCGTGACTGGGTGTTAGTTTCGAACCTGGGGTTCTCGGGATCGACTACGGTGGATGGCTTACTTGCCTCTGGCTGTCTGCTGGGGCTTGTCGGTGATATACTATGTACATCTTAGTGATGGACGGGCGAACAGGTCGGTAAATAGTTAGGCGTACACCTATAACGCGTCACGAATCAACGAGCCATTCAAGTAAGTACTATCTGCTTACTAGCATGAGCTGCGGGTAGGCGAAAGCTGACATGCCTCGGGCTCCTTGCCTGCCTATAAGATTGTTACTCTCCTGCTCAAGTATGCGACCCAACCACGCGAGCATGGCCCTAAAAATATTGCATGCATATGTACTTTGTAGCGAGCGGGTGTTTCCCGTAGACCAGGTACATGAAAGCATTGGGGCTTGCATGGTGGAACTTAGGACAAGTATTGCCTGAACCTATGAGTACCTGGGAGGTAGGCAGGTTTTCGTCTTATAGCAGGCCCAAAACCTTAGGGTCTGAATTGCTCCAGTCATATAATTCAGCCGAGGAATCCAGGATATAGAAACTTACCGGGCTATATACCTACCTACTTCAAACTGTAATCTCTTCATGAGACCGGGCATATGATCATGGACTTTTGGCAAAAAGGGCGAGTCCTACGACAAGCTATATTCTTGACCGCTGGGTTTGGCCAATCGGTGAGACAACCCATGGGAACGGCGCGGGTAAGCGATTAAAAGCAGTAAGAATTATCAAGAGTCTAGTGTCTCTACGGGCCTAGACAGATGAAGAGCGACCAAAGCTGCCACTGCTGTGGCTCGTAGTGATCGCCTTGCGAATATCAGGACAGAACATACCCATTTTCAGCTGTCTCTGTGTTTGTTACATATATAGATGCCTGCCTACCTGAAAACCTACCTTGGCAAGTCTTTCGACTTTGACGCGCCATAATCAAAGTAAAAAGGGAAATGAGGCCCAGGGCTCGAAAGCTGGATTCGAAAGGCTGGGCCATCCTCACCGCAATACAAGTTCCAGCAGACAATACTGGCTACCTACATAAACATATACAAACACCTACATAGTTCCTTGAAGCGATACCTGGCAAAGAATACCCAACAAAAAAAAAAAAAAAAGGTTTGCACAGGAGCCGTTGGCGACCCGGGCACAGATGAAATCTCATTTTCCAGCTGCGTAATGCTGTTGCTAGCTGACGTCGGGTGGTCCTGCATCGCTCTCGGGAGGTGGGGTGCTAAATGGAGGTAGTCACTTGTATGGCGATCTGTAAATTCGCTGGTCAGCTGGATGAGGAGACATTGCAGGATGCTGCAGCTCTAGGTCGAGTGCCTTGGCGTTTCGAGTGCATGCGTGTACATTCACATCAGTGAGGCATCTCTACCCAGGAGTAGGCGAAGTCTGTCAAGCAGGGCCATGCCTAAGCGACAGCATCTGTCCAAAAGTTGTGCCACTCGAACGTTCAAGTATGGCCTCCCCTCTGAGTTCTCTCGGTCATACCTTGTCACAGCGGCCTGCGCCAACCACCGTATATGGCGAGTAAGAATCACCTGGGCATTGACATGTGAAGCGCCTCTGTAATCTACCGTCTTCTTGATGTGGTTGCCGGTGTGTCGCCCGATGTATGCTGCATTTGACCACTTATCAAGACTCGCATGTCAGCAGCGGTGCATCCTGGAAACTATTTTATCCCGAGTCTGGCGGTGTTGCTAACCTCCACGACAAATAGATATTCAGGCATGGGCAGCATCGTTGATCAACACGAGTACGGGAGCATTGACGAAGAGCGCGGAGCTGTGGCCAGTGTAATCTTACAAAGTGTCTCTTAACGTCTTAACGGTATGGTTACCTGACTACCTAAAATGCTAACGAGCTGGATCATTTATAATATTTGTACAGGTTATGAGAGCAGATTTCCATTTCAAATTGGAAGTTGGAGTTTCTATGGCAATGGAAAGAATGTGTGACGGATAACGGTGGGGTAGAAATTTCGTTCAAAATGCTACAATTGCTAATATGGGGGTGAGCGTTATACATCAATCTCGATTCGTCTAGTGGTTAGGATACCTGCTTGTCACGCAGGTGGCCGGGGTTCAATTCCCCGATCGAGAGTTTGTTTTATCTGCTGCGCAAGCTTTTGCTTTTGGCTTAATAAAATAGTAAGTAAACATAGTGTTTAAATGTGAAAAAAAAAAAAAAAAAAAAAAAAAATTCTATACAGCTTTATAAATGTAAATATCCGCATAGAAGTAACTGTTACGAACCAACAAAGGCGACCTAATATAGCGGCCCAGAACAAAGGAATTGTCCCAGGACAGGGACTTGGTCCCAGGATAATTAGCCAGTCCCAGGATAACAGGCGGGCCTGGGACCAGGAACGGAATAAACACGGACCGATAGTCACGTAATGGATATGTTGGATCGCAATATATCTAGCCGATCTAGCGGCACTTCAGCCAACTAAGCAACGGCAAGGAAAAAGATGGATATGTTAGATAGCAATATATCCAACCGATCTAAGGACAATTAGTAAAGGAATAAAGGACATATAAGGCAGAGGATTTCCTATGTAACTAGTTATTTATTACTTTAGTAATTAATCTAAGCTTCAGTTTACTTTTTAGAAACTAAAGGGAGCAATACCTCCTGACGATCGATAGCAAGTGAACCCCCCCCCAGCGGCTAAAGACTCCGTACACCATTAGCCTGATTCTTGTACGGCTATTGTGCCCTACCTTAGGAACATAAAACCTATACCTTAGCCCGCGCGCAAAGGGACGTATCGTTACAGTAACTTGTTAAACCAGCTTTTATTTTAAATTTTAAATCGCAAAGTAAGCAAATAAGTAACTTCCGTAAAAGAAATCAACTTTAAATTAGTAAAATAAAACATCTATACTGTGCTTATAATAATCGGCGTTTCCATTCCATTGTTCTAGCAAGCAGGGACTTCCGTGGGAACAGAAGCTTTAACGATGTGAAATCAGCAAAAAGAGCTGATGTATGGAACGTTGTTTGGACACTGCATTAACTATGCTTAGTGCAGTGCCACTTTATAATCTAGCTTTACCTTCGAAAGTGAGTTACATGGTTCATGGGTAGCAGACCTGCGGCAGTAATAAAAGAAGGTGTCACGGTACCAGGTGACAGACGGCTTAATATAAGCCCGAACCGCCTGTGCGTTAACGACCACTAAAACTTTATTTCTATAAGCTAGCTTTATACCTTTTTTTTAGCTTTTTATATAACAATAAAAGTTATACTTGGACCTTACTAGCAGTTAGACTATAACAGTTTATTATACCTTTTTTTTATACCCGAACTAATAGCGGTTCGCACCCGGTACGTAACCGAAACACTATGTTTAATCTTTAAAAAAATAACCTAAAAAACAACGCAACTACCGCGATGCCGACTTTTAACCCCCTTATAACCAATATGCCCCTGTTTAACGAACTTAGGGCGTATAACTTCCTAGCTTAATACAAAGGGCTGCAAAAACTGGCTTAAAACTTTCCCGGAGACTTTTCGCTTATGTCCTGCTTCTTAAGCGACTACTTTACCGAAGCACGCCTTTTCGACCGCCTGTTTTTTTACATTAATAAAAAATCCTTCGACGAGTTCTGCTGCTACCTTTAAACAGACTTTTAGCTCCGCGACGCTAATACTATATGTTAAAAGGATATGTTGGGGTTATGCAACTAATGTGCATAAATGCTCGTTTAAATTACGAAGTGAAGTAAAGTGAAGCGTATGAAGTTATATAGGGGTTATAACTTAAGTTATTTTCTGCTTGATTTTCTAAAAGGAAAAAAGAGAAGAAATCCTCTTTTATATATACAATTTCCCGAAATTCCACTTAATTCCATATGTTTCCATATTACTAATCCTGCTTATAAATCAAGTATAACTTAAGTAATAATACTGAGTTATAACCAGTTAATTTATAAGCAACGGTTCCAGAATATTCTAAGTAATTCCATGTGGTTCCATGGAATTCCACCTGGCTTACCCTGTAGTTACAGGGTAATCCATCC